>JAJJMC010033286.1:0-77132 GCA_023531435.1 Papaver californicum | reverse complement strand
CTTCTTCCGGAAAAAATCCCACTGTAAACTGGGAGAGCTCCAATGGAATTCAAATTTTTGTAACCTCAAATCCATGAATAAAAATCCTCTCAATTTCATCACCCGTGGAGGTAAGCCATTAAGGGCTGAACCACGTTAAATCTTGTGTGCAATTTCTCTTCTTTTTGTTCAACTTAGATGATTAAATTAGGTTGTTTTGGGTTGGAGGATTTCTGCCCAAACAAGAGCTACAACACCAGTGATATGATGGAGCCTATTCGTAACTTCGGATTAAGCGGTAAATATGTATGAATTATGTCCGTATCAATAAGAGCTACAACACCAGTGACTATGAGATAATGAATCGAGTTGTAGTTTATCTTGTATCAACAGGAGCATTGAGCAATAGGGATTGCATCAACATCAGAAGTTAAGACGGCATGGTCACAGCAGTGGAACAATGTGACACAAGGTTGATGATGTCTTATAACTTGATATGATGGAGCCTATTCATCCCAATGCTCTTCGAATAGTTGGGTATATGGAGATGCATGAGAAAACATAAATTTTCTATTATCCAATCGTCAAAATATTTCAGATATGAGACACTCAAGTAAAAATGTAGTCGAATCTTCGTACGATGTCCGTTTTTGATGGTTAACCCCAATTTGGATCGTAGAAAGACCAGCTATCTGAAACTATAATAAAATTTCAGTTTGGAGCTTGTTTGGTCGGTCAAACAGGGTGAACAGTAAGTTTCCAAGAAAATTTCAGACAGTTTTCAGCTTGCATATATCTGAGTATTTCGTCTTATCTCCTAGTTTTTTTACTCGATTGGTGTGACCTTTTAGTATGTTGCAGTTAACACATAAGAAAAAAATTTGGTAAATAATTCACCTCTTAATTCTTCACCAGCTATCCGAAATATTTGAAACCGTATAACTTAATGTAAAATGTTCCTGACGAGGCTCTCGTAAAAATTATATTTTTATGTCTTTGGTTCACTTGCTCCTATCATGAATGTTTCTGTATGAATCCTTACATCATTGATTCACTCATACTCTGAAACTTATGGCTTTTACTTGAATTCGCATGTTTGGAGCGTGTTAACCCATTAAACTTGTATTTTATGTTATGACCATGGTTGGGTGAATGATTGAATTCATCAATGAAAGAGGAAGATTCGTTGGAGACCAAGAGAGTCATGAAGTCCACTTCCAAATTCAGAGTCATGAGAATGTTGTCTCTGATGCGGTTGTTACTGTTTCAGGTGGTAGTAATCTAGAAGTTGGATGGATAGATAACGAAAATTTGAGAATGATGAAGTGAACGATGAATGAAGTTGGTGTTGACTTCCCATGATGCTGGTATTGTGGATGGAGGTATAATGATAGAGCTAAACCCAAAAATAAATTAAATTTGGGGGTCAATGCAAAAAATTCACAAAAACCCTTGTTTTACAGTGCAAGTTTTATAGTTGTACATGTATATGCAACAATGATTTAAGATGATACTAGTTTGTTGAATTAATTAAAAAAAAAGTTAGTTTGTTGAAATTTTTATATCAATATCAATTAATGCTAGTATTATCTACCGATACTGCAAACTTGTTGAGGATAATAGTCTCACATAGACCAAACCCCTAGTCTAGATCCTCAATATAAGTTGAAGGGGCTACTCCACTCATTGCTAATTGGTTTTGAGTTGGATGCCTACATTCTATCATGGTATATCAGAGCTAGCCCGTATGCGAGTAAGTCCAACGGATACCCATACTTAGTCCACGATGTAAAGGACCTAAACTCATTCTCTATCGGGGAAGGAACTACCCGTACATGAAGTAAAGGCTCCAAACGCTTCCTTACCGTGACAGGAGATACCCGTACAATAGGTCCAGGTTGTAGAGCCCAAACTCGTGCCCTACAAGTGGAGGGGGCATGTTGAGGATAATAATCCCACATACACCAAACCCCTAGACTAGATCCTCAATATAAGTGTAAGGGGCCACTTTATTCGTTGCCAATTGGTTTTGAGTTAGATGTCCACATTCTATCAAAACCTTCTCTTTGCTAGAGTTTTTAAACTATTTATTTATTTATTCAGTAAGATTAATCCAAATTAAAAAAGGACAATTTAACTATTATAAAAAATATTTGGTAGAGGGATTTTTTATATTATTTTAAAATCATTCTGTGTTGTTTTATTTACTACCTTTTTAATTCGTCCATCCCAATTAAAAGAGGTTGACATACCTATAGACCATATTATTCTTTCCAAAATTTTAGATACTGGTTCTTTTCCTGTGCTTTACACGGGCTTTGTAATATTTTACATGTAAATTTTTTAAAAAACATCTTAAAAGAATTACGAAAACATCTATTAATTAAACTATGTAATTTTGCTCAAAAAATTTAAATTTTTGTTTAACTTTTAACTACATACCTTAAAAAAAATCCTTAAATTATATATACAATTACACAAAGTTAGGTTAGGTTTTATACTCATTACTGTTTGGACCGTTAAAGTTTGGATCAGATTTTACATTTTTAAGTTCGACTGGGTTTTTTTTTTAAATGTCGGTTTAGTTTGTTTATTTTTGGCTAGTTTTTGTCGCTAAAACCAATGTTGTTGGTGATATAGTTAGTTTCTAGTGGTAGTGGTGGTGGTTGGTAGTGGTGGTGTTGATGGTGATGGTAGTGCTGTTTGGTGGTGGTGGATAGTGCTGGTATTGGTGGTGGTGGTTGTGGTGTTTGTTGTTGGTAGTGGTGGTTAGTGGTGGTCGTTGGTGGTGGTGGTGGTGCTCATTGGTGGTTGTGGTGGTGGTGGTTGGTGTTGGTTCTGTTTGCTGGTGGTGCTCGTTGGTGGTTGGTGGTGGTGGTGCTGGTGGTGGTGGCGTTGGATGGTGGTGGTGTTGGTGGTGATGAATTGGTGCTGGTAATGTTGGTGGTGAGAAAAGAATAGAGACTGCGAGAGGGGTTGTTTATTTGTTTTTGTCAGGATGAATTAATCTAGAGGCTAGTTTAGATAGTTTGTGAAAAATGGGATTTTTATTTATGTTTTTATTTGTTAGGGTTAATGTAATACTAGGTAAGAATTTGTGGGGCTATAACCCACGAACTAAATATTTATTTTATTAATTTGTTAATAAAAAAAAAATAAAGGGTATTTTTGTCGTGCTGTAATTATAAAAATACAAAGTCAAACAAAAACTTACCATTTTATACAAATAATCTTATATTTTGTGTTTCAGATATGCACCATCTTAATGGTGGGTTTCTAGAAGAGAGAGAATTAGGGTTGTATATGGTGATGGGTAACCGGTAAAACCAAACCGAACCAAACCGATTAACTAAAAACCGAATCCAACCATTTAGTAGTGGAAGGGTTTTGGTAAAAAAATTAATAACCGACACTAATGGTTTCAATTTTGGTTTTTGCTCAAAACCAAACCGAACTACCAGTGAAAAACCGGTTATCTTCCACCGTTGATAGAAATCAAATATTTAATCCATATCCTTTATTTCCCCCTAATAACCTAAGATTAGGTCGACTTCATCTCATTCTTTCTCCAGTAGACTTCTCTTCTCTTCACTAGTTTTTTTCTTCACTCCTTTTATGAAGAAATCAAACCAAATCAAACCACCTCCATGATTTGATCTGTTAACAAATCAAATCATGATACTACACTAATCCCTAATCTTCTTCTCCTTCTTCTTCTTTTTCTCTTCTTCTCAGCTTAAGCTTTTAACCCTAATCCTTAATCTTCAAATTCACTACACCTTTTTTAGACGAAACAAAAACAAAATCGACTATTATATAAGGTATGTTATATATTTAAATCATTTGATCTTACCCTTGTAGTTGTATTACATGATTTAAGTTTAAACTAGGGTTTTCTAAAACGATTTTGCATGATTTATTTTTTTGCAGGTTTCTTTGATTTAACTATGAAAGATTCCAATTCAACTCCAGTAGGCCACATTTTCGTTGATACACGAATCAAACATGGAGTCTAGTATAGTAGTATGATTAGTATTTTTGTTTTTGTTTTTAAGTTTTTGGTGAAACTGAATGAAGATGTAATGTTTATGTTTGAATTGTGTTTCAGAATGTTTATGAATTAGAATGTGTATGAAATATGAATGCCTGCAGGTAGGTTTAAAAATCTTTGAACTGTGATCTGTTTTTTTTTTAAGATTTGAACTGTCAGTTTCAGGAAACCGAAACCCATTGGAATAAACCGAAACCGGCTAGAACCGGCTAGAAACCGAGCCGATGGTTAATGGTTCAGTTATGGTAAGATTTTTATAAACCGAGAGTAACGGTTTCGGTTTCGGTTTCGGTTTGGCTGGAAACCGAGTCGAAACCGACCATGTACATCCCTAGAGAAAACTCTTACTTGAGTTCTAGAGAAATTTCCACGTATCGGATTATCCAATATCCATTAATCTTGGTGGATTTGGTTGTAGAATTTTAAAGGTAGGATTCATGGGACCAGGGGATTTAGGGTGTCCGTTTGGCACGCTTAAATCGGAGGTAATTAGAAAGTATAGTGCAGTCAAAGGGAGTAGTCAAGGGATGCATTCAAATGTTGGATGTCTGGCACAGACCCAATTACACGACATAACAATTACATGTGATTCCCACGACCTCCAAAGAGCTATATTGAATACTCGCCCTTTTAGGTGTGCATTGAATGTGGTCCTGTATTACACCCTCCAATTACACCGTTGACAAATATTGACCGCTTATTTAATTTACATAATCAAATATATTTTCATTTATTCTTTTTAAACATTACTTTTTTATTATTAAATATATAATTTTATTCTTTTTTATTTCTTTCATTATTACTTGTTTAAAAGTTATAATTTTAATTATTTTTAATTTTTTATTATTATTATTATAAAAAGGGAGTTTATTATTATTATTTTTATTATATTTTCGTTTATTTTTTTAAAAATCATATTTTTATTATTAAATATTAAATTTTTGTTCTTTTTTTTTTCATTTTGGATTTCTTTTATTATTACTTCTTTATAAATTATTATTTTTGCTATTTTAATTTATTATTATTATTACATAAACATATATATTTTTAGTTATTCTTTTTTAACATCATATTTTTATTATTAAATGTTTAATTTTTAATCATTTTTTATTTCTTTCATTATTACTTCCTTAAAAATTATTATTTTTATTATTTTCAATTACTTATTATTACATCTGATTATTTTCAGTGTTAATCATTTTTCTTCTTATTTTTGTTTTTGATTTTATTTACTATTATTATTTTATATTTATTATTCAATTTATCTTTATTTGTAACTTTTACTTTTATTGTAATTATACTTTAAAGTTTGAATCTCATCTTTGTATTATATCCATATTATTTTCATGCCAAACACTAAACATTGAACTACATGTAGTTGTTGTGTATGACATTAAAACCACATATAATAGGCAATGTCATGCATTACTAATACTGGCGTGTCAAACGGACCCTTAGTGGAATTACAATTCATTTGGTTTATTTGGTTACCCAAATCCCTTGGATTCACGTTTCACATGGGATTTATGATTCTACCAAATCCTCAATTTGGAATCCGACCCTGTGTAGCACAGACTCACCATTTTTAGTGTCGTGTCCGTGTCTGACGCGTGTCGGACATAGAGCGGACCCGACGTGCCTACGACGCGTATCAGACGCGGCACGTGCGTGTCCCACGTGACTTGGCATATGGACACGTGCGTCGGATACATTAGACGCATGTTCAGGACGTACATTCAATTTTTTCCTCAAAAATGTTTGAAGCCCCTAATCTTAAATTCCTTGTAAAACCACCCTCACCAATATATCACTAGCTCTTTTTTTATTTATTATTTACATATTTTACATTTAGTACATTTACATATAACACCTTCCTACCAATATTTTGTTTAAGCTAATTTATAAGGTCTTATAATTTCTACTTTAAATATAATATATAAGAGCAAAGTTTGACCCTATACCCTCAACTTCAAAGTTGTAGGTGCTCTAAGATTGTTCCACAATATTATTATTTTTAATAATAAAGACTTTTGCTAAACATTTATACCATTATCAGTCTTTTATATATGAAAATTATATGCATTTATATATATAATTTATTATAAAAATTATACGTGTCTACATCCTAGTTTTTTAAGAATTTATCCGTGTCCACGTCCGTATCGCATCGTGTCCACGTCAGTACAACCCAGATCCACCCTCTGCCTGTATTAACCTATATGTTCTTACTTTATCATTAAAAGTGCCGCACTAACTAAAAAAAAAAACTCTACAACATTAAATAATATATTTTAAAAAAATAAAAATAATTTTATTTATCTTTTACAAAAATGATAATAATTTTGTTTACCTGAAAAAAAAAATTATTTTATATAAAAATAAAAATTAATACTTTTATTTACCGTAAGATATGAAAATCCATCAGAACTTTTAACCACTACCAAACAACATACGAGACTTTAATATAGAATTTATATAAATTAAAGGATATTTTATTGAGTTGCCAAATGCACTAAAAATTCACAAAATTCCCAGAATTTATAATCTTATAGAATTTTGAATCCCTCGGAATTATGATTTCTACTTCTACAACCGAACACACTACTACTTTTCAAAAACTGTTTGAGAACCGAATGCTCTTATCCTTCTCCGATACCGAATTTTGGTATTGGACTAAAGAAAAAGTACCAAGTTTGTCAAATTCTTCCGTTTCTAATTCATACTAAACCGACAAAATTCTCATTCTTATTAACTAGCCTCTTTCTACAAGTTGAGCGTGTACTGTGGAGTGGGAAGAAAGGGCTTCCAAATTATACAATACAGTATTATTCTGTCCTTTGGTAGGAATAAAGGATATGTCACAAGAAAGGTCGAAGCAGGCTCCATTTATTTCAATCTAGTTCGTATGCAAGCATGAGATAATGGTCAACAATAGAGTTGGAGTTTTGAGATTATAAACTGTACATTTTTTTCCATGTTCTTTTATTTGGCTAGATCACATTAAATAACACAAGAAAATAAGAGAATATTTATTCTTACATTGGGTTAAACATAGGCAAGTGCACACAGTTTGAATTCAGATTCTATCACGATTTATCCCATTGTCTACTTCTTTTATGCAACTGTTTTATGAACCGCAACATCCTCCTCCCTGTGTCATTGTTCCATTTCTTGCTGCTTCTGGACACGTCGCACGACCATGGCCCACCTTAATGCCAGAAGACTGCAAGCAAAACATGATTATTTTGATGAACTTAACGGAATTAGAATACCCTAATCCAAATGTCACAAATCACATAGAAAGAAATAATTATGTCGATAAAAACATGTGATGTGCAGTATACTCATGGTACAGGTCAATTAATATGATTCACAGGTGGTGAGACTGAATAGAAATTGATCCTAATTGGTGCTTCTTTGAGACCCACCCAATTGTTTAAATGACAGTCACACCACAGGTCAAGTTTTTAGTCTTAGGATCTCCTTCGAGTTAAGACTCAGTGCAGTACGCCCCACTTGTAAGGTGGCCACACAAAACAACCAACCAGTGGGATGTCAAACTTTAAACCCACAATCTATTGGCACAGCTGGATAAATGTACCCTTTTGCAGTTTGGTCACGCGCCTTACACGTGGGCGAAGAACAAGTTCATGGTCGCATGGAACCAGGAAATAACATAAGGTGGGTCGAAACTGTTAGTTCAAGAAAATAGTACACTAAACCTGTTTGCTAATTTTAGGATTTAGAATTTGGTATGCTAATCTCGTTTGTCACAAGAAACAGGGGTTAAACTAAAAATTCCCTTTTCACATCCAAAATCCCAATAAACGTACTGAAAGACTGCAATAAGCACGTCAGGGATTTTGCTGCACAAAGATGGTTAGATTGAGGATCAATATGTACAAGAGAGTTAACTCTGATCATCTACAAGCAGGTCTTTAACTGGATTGGATTGTCATTGCATCATATAAAAACACAGGTGTCAACAGAACATAAAGTTCAGAAACACATTACAAAATGCTGACCAGATTTGAAATTCCCATGGCATTTACTTAAAGAAATAATATGCACAAAATTTACCTCATTAGACACATCAAACACACCATCCTGAATGTTTTGAAGGATCCTTTTAGCAGTACTTGTAAAGGCCTGGCAGATATCAAAAAAATGAGTGGGTGAGAGATAGAGAAAGACTACTACTTGTGGATAGACTATAAGAATTACCTCGTTCACATTCTGGGAAGTTCTTGCAGATGCTTCCATGAATATAAGTCCATTTTCCTTTGCAAATTGCTCACCCTCCTCTTTGGTGACAGCCCTTCGATGCGCAAGATCACACTTATTCCCAATGAGTGCAATTGCCATGTTGGGGCTAGCATGCTGCCGAGCATCCTCAAGCCAGCGAGCTAGATGATTGAATGTCTCTCTCCTGTAGAAATAAAAGTATGAGATTTCCTTCTTCTTCAGAACATAAGAGATTCAAAGAAATACAGAGAAAAAGAGACCTAGTTATGTCATAAACCAGAAGTGCTCCAGCTGCACCTCTGTAGTAAGATCTAGTGATGGATCTGAAAGCTTCTTGGCCAGCCTGCAATAAGATGAAAGCTTCATTAATCAAAACTAATGTTACTTAATAAATACATCATCAAATATATTACTGCAGAGTTACCATCCTTCTCCAGAAACTGACTGTCCCAAAAGTTCTCTCCTAAGAAGTTTATGTTAGCATATCAGCCTCTAATCATGCTTACTATTCTCCTTATTAGCTATAAGTCATGCTTTTTGTAATCATGGTTACCGTTTATGCTGCTATATAACTCACTTCATGCTTAGGATCACATATTCTACATCTAGGAAACATTAACATCAAGTATATAAGAAGTTACAATACATACCTTATAATGCTTTAAAACAGTAGACAATAACTTGATGGTGGATACCTTAGACTAGGTTCTGTTTTTAGTTGGAAGTTCTTCCACTTCAATCACCCCTGTCTTTCTAATGGCAGAAATACTTTAAACAAGGCGGAGTCCACCTCCTACTACATAGACACGTGTCATCCACTCAGACATCATGAGGTGGAGACACACCCTTAACTTTATAAAATAAACTAGTACGCCACTTAATCGATGAACTTGAAATACTTTAGCTTTATGTACCCATCCACACAAAAAAGAATTGCTTTGTCTTTAGTACATGACCTAAACCTTCAACCACACACACTTGATTGAGAGTAGACTAATCCGGTTTTATCAAACTAAACATGAGTTGTTGCTAGACCACAAAAGCTAACAGTTTAAGCTTATTGGTGCACTTCCAAATCCTCCTTGGGATCTTTTTCAGGTATAATCAGTTGTAGTGCAATACTACTTTCATACACATAAACTATTTTGTTTTCTCGAGTTCATAAGTTAGTTGAATACAGATAGGGTGGCATATGAAAGTAAGTCACCCTATCTGTACAAGGAATTATACCATGGCGTAGGTAAACAAGATCTATTAGTGAAATCACGATGTTTGAAGAGTTAGTTTAACCACATTTGCCTAAATATTGGTTCATTAGAATCTGAAGTCCTTATAAGAAGCTTATGAACCTAATCCAGACCAGCGTCCTCGCTGACTTGTTCTTACCACATTATATGTTCAATAAACAACTTATGCAAGTTGCACCTTCTATAAGAAGATCTTTCAAACCAAAGCAGTTATGAGTATTGGCATATTGGGTGCCATCTGAAACACAAGTTAAACCATCCTACCATTTTTCCAGTAAATCCTAGGTAACAGAATACCACTGGATATAGAGACACTCTAACAAAGAATCCAATCTACAGTCTGTTCCTAGTCTCTCCACGTGCTATCATTCCTGCGGGAACCGAAACAGACTACCAAGGGACAAAATCAAGAAATATGGTGATAATTTTGGGAGTTCAGTGACCAAATCCCATGAGTTTCTGAACATCAATCAATTTATCAATCGCATCCTGCAAAAGCTCCACTTTGCACAACACACCCTACCACTTTATCTAGGGTTTAAACTAACATGCAAAAGTTGAAATTGTCTAAAAATGTGAAGTAAGTCAAGTACACAAAATTTCCCCAAAAATTGTGTGGATAAAGAAGAGAGAAAAAAGTACTAACAGTATCCCAAATCTGAAGTTTGATAGGTCTAGTATCAATAGTAACCATCTTAGCACCAAATTCAACACCAATAGTAAGATCATGAACTGGTTGAAATCTTTGATCAGTGAATTGTAACAATAGACATGATTTTCCAACACCTACACCAAATTTAAAATAAACCCATCAAGAATATTATCGCGAAGAAAACAAAAAACAACTTGATTTATCTTTGATTTTATGAAGTGGGTAAATTAGCATACCTGTGTCTCCGATAATTATGTACTTGAACAGATAATCGTAAGACATGTTTGAATCAACAGTAGTCAGACAGCAGCAGATTATTGATGGGTAAGCAACAATATAGGAGAGAGTTCTATATCTACTAAACTTATTGTAGTTCTTGTACGAAGATGGGTTTGGTGTTTGGATTTTGTACGTTTCTAGTTTGAGAAGCAATGTGGGTTCCTCCTGCTACGATGCGGTCGGGCACATACTCCAAACATAAGACCCTCTTTTCTTTTTGACATGTTTGTGTTTTCAACAGGTAATGTTTTCTAAAATCCTTTGGTTTTCTCTATTTTCTATCTCCGTTTTTCATATTTTTTATTTACATTAATTTTCATCGCTAATTATTCTAGGTACCATTCAAATAAATTCTAAAAGATTTTAACAGGGGATAGTCAAATGAGATTTATATGCGGCTTTCTAAAGGAGCAACTAGCTACAGCTGCAGGGGACCCTAACACATAAAGCTGTAAGTCAAATAACTTACAAATTTCCCGACTGCTCCATCTCAAAGGCATTTCCCTCCATAAACAGGGGCTTCACGGTACAGATTTAATTTAGTTCGATTGCGTGCGTTTTAGCCTATACAAGCTAAAAATAAAATTTATGTTTGAGTGTGTGTGGATTTCGGGCACCCTTTCTAGAGAGACAAAAAGGATCCGCAACAAGTGATTGGACATAAGACGCCACGTTCTGTGGAGGTAACAGCTCTAATCTCTTTATAAAGTATTTTGCAGTAGACTTTCATTAACTTTTATTTTTAGTGACTCCCAGAGACTCTCTGGAAGTATAGAGATTTCCAATGATTTTAAAAGAGAATTGTAGAGAGTCTCTGGGACTTGTAGATACAAATCTAATGAATTTCTAGAGAGTCTCTGTGATTTATAGAGATGGATGGATTGTCCTGTGGTTGGTTATCTTTGGGTTTGTCACTAGTGCTTTTTGCTTATACTTACCGGACAGAGTATATAATATTTCTACTGCAAGCTTGAGAAAAATCATTCAGTTTGGCAGTAATGAACAAAATAGTTGCCATGGTTTTATGAATTCCAAAGCAGAAAAAAAAATCAAGAAATGATGAAGTTTAAAATCTATTAGCAAGGTTTCAATGTTGCAACATCTTGTCTTTCTTTTTTCCGATAGTCCTAGTAAAATTAAGCTTTCACTGAATGAAGTTAATGAGGGTTTGATAGTATCCAGGGTTGTCACAAAAAGCTAGTTTCAAAATTACGTCTGAAATCTGAATGTCCAAAACAATTTCGCAATACTGAGATTTGAGATGCACATGTCATCCATGCTATCCTACCAGCTAGCTAGTGTCTTATAACTCAGAAATTAATCCTGAGCACACTAAAAATGCAAGTCTTTTATAATTTAACAAGTGATCATAATACTAAACAAGTTGTTGAGAATTTAATGACAGACTGTTGAGAGTTGCCTATGAAGTCTACAAGCTAGAGTAACCAGAATTGTGCATAACTATTTTAAATAAGGAGTTGTGCTGACGAAAGGAAGGCATATAAATTGTAGATCATATTATACTGAACTCAACTTCTAGTTAAATGATAATCCTCAGGAATTTAACAAAATGATTCTTACAACAATTACCACCTCCCATAACCTGCTTTTAAGAATAACATGGTAGTAGAGAAGATAAAATGCCAGATAACAAAAGAAGGCATCTAAAGACCATACACATTATCATACCCAATGCCTCCAAAATGAATCCCAAACAGGAACAAAGGTATTTTACATACTGTTTGGAACAAGATAGTATAGCCCAACCAAAAGGCTGTTTTTCAAACCCTAGTCAGTCACCATCTCAAACGACAATTAAAGTAACAAGTACCCACATGTTATTTATCACCACAAGAATTAAGAAACACCCAAAATCAAACATCAATTGCAATGGTTAATCAAAGTTGCAGTAATAAAAGACACTAAATTTTGAAATCCCATGTTTCACTAATAACAATACTAATTATAGCCAGTATTGGTCCTCACTCACAAAATTGTACTAATTGAAAGAAGAAACACTCAAAAAATTGAATTAAGGTAGTTGTACAGAGACTTACCCCACAACCAACATCAAGAACCGTCCTGACATACCCAGACTTCAAAGGAACAAACTTTCCAATCTGATCAACATAAAATCTTTAACACCCAATTTAAAAGAAGTACACCCATACTCTTTCACGGTTCCTCTTGATCATAGCTGAAAGACACACACAAAATCAATAACTATGAAAACCTAATATTTTTTGGATGAGGTGAAAGACAAGGAAAAGAAGCAAAAAATTGTTAGGAAAAATTGATAAAGCAAAGAAAGACGGATGAATGAAGAAGAAGAAAGAAGACCTTTGTTACTAACCATCCGATAAGGCTGAGGAATGAGGACCTTTGGATTATATCCATTTATCCAAATTTTCAAGTCTCTCAAAATATCACCTATAAGGGAGAGATTTTTCTCATGCCTATTTTCATCCAAAAAGTCTCCCAGAATCCCAATAAGTAACAAACCCATGATTTTGAAGTGTTAATCCAATAACAAGAGTGTTTGAGTGACTTCTAACAAATCCTAATCCAATAACAAGAGAGTTTGAGAGAATTTAAAAGACTTGGAAAAAATCTCTATCCAATAACATGAGAGTTTGTGAGACTCTCTGGAAATCTCAATTGAATAACAGCCTATTTGAGAATTCTCTACAAGTCATTATGACTATTCCCTTGTAAATAAATCCTGACTTGTTGTATTTTGAGTTTATTTTTTACCTAAAATGTACTAATTAGCACTAATTCATGGCGAAGAGGAAAAACGTGCAAAGATAGAGATTAAACTTTCAGTATCTATACTTGGAGCTTGAGTTAAACTTGATTTAGACAGTACACTAACGTCTTCAAAAGAGTGCACTAACGTCGGAGACTTTGACAAATAAGTATTTATTGATTGGTTGATGGTACGATGATATGATTGAATGATTATTGGTTATTCTCAAACTATGATTGGTTGACAGAACTCATTTTTCTCCATTCATATGATCATTCTGTTGTTGACCAGTCTTTGCACATGGATCTTTTAAATCTTGAACATGATCATCTTTGTTTGAAGATCATCATAGTTGATTTTTTTAGCTGGACAACTGAAATCATTAACAACCTTGTATAACGGGACGACCAGCTCTTCATAAATTAAAAAAAAAAGAATTATTAATTGAACATCAATGATTAATTAGGTTAATTACTAACATCTAAACCTTTTTCACAAAATTGATTTTTAATAGATTTAACATAATTTTTTTAGATATTCGATTGAACTAGGATTGAGATATTTTTCTCCAATAATGGAATCTTCCATAATAATAGTTTACCGATTGATCGTCGATTAATTCAACTACGTCTCAACAAATTAAATGAAAAAAATAAAGAAATAGGTGTACGATAATTATAATTATATGAATCTGATCCTGGGTTTCTAACTTGATAGTTTTTTGTTTTGTTTGATAAAAAAAGACTAACGAAGAAGAAGACAAATATAAATGATAATAGTCATAGTCATAATTAATTTTGTTTTGTTTCCTGGGTTTCTAACTTGATCGTTTTTTGTTTTGTTTGATTAAAAAAAAGACTAATGAAGAAGAAGACAAATATAAATGGTAATAGTCATAGTCATAATTAATTTGACTTTTGTGAGTGGTACATGGGAAAAACCAGAATTGAAAGATAAATTGATTTTAGAAATTGTGAAGGGGATGGAAAATAAGTAAAACGGGGGTGAGAAATAGGAAAAATAGGAAAAATAAATCCTTTTGATAAAGAAAATACCAACTATCTACATGGAAAATATCATAGTGTCCATAACTACCTAAAAAACTAACTTTTATTTCTTATTTTTATTTACCTCAGTGGTATATTCGTTCGATCAGAGGGTTCTATAAGATGAAAATATACGTTTGTTACAATGTCCAGTAAAACTAAAATTCCCATTTTAGTCCAATCAATTTTATGGATTTAAATTAAATTTGAGATAATCAATCAAATTGATTAGAAAATTTCATCAAACATCATCACTAAATACATTACCTTTTCTTTAAATACTTCATTTAATCAATCAGAATCGATTGATTGAGGTATCATATTCATTCATAAATAAAATTTCACTTCAATCTTAACAATCCCCAAACAAACAATATGGGGGAAGGGAACACGAGGCAAAAACCTAGTCAAATGCATCATCATCATCATCAAGAAAGGTGTTTGGGAAAAAATGTATCGATCTCTACCGCAAACAATCTCGATGATTTTGATCGTTAATCTCCTCCTCCTATAGTGATTAATATGGGAAGAACCTACAAACACAAAAAAAAGACTCCGATGTCTAAGTCAGTAATTGTTTTCCGCAGGAGTTTTTAGAGTTAGATACCGTACCTTTTAGGGTTTAGGTCCAATATATTTATAGAGTTGAGAATACTTGTCTGTCAAGTAATCTGGAATGTTCCAGAACCTTCTTTTAGGGTTTTGGAAGTAGGCCGATGGGAATGGGCCGGTAAAAGTGGGTCGCTTTTATCCTATATTTGTGTCGAAATATTAGGGTACACACATCGCCCCCTCTTAATCTTATGACTTGTTCTATGATTAAGAAGTTTGGATTTCCCTTGAGTTGTGTTTGTTGAGACTCTCCATAACTCGCCCCCAAGCGTGCTGTTTGAAGTGTTACACAACTCGCCCTCATTGTCTATTGAGGTATTTGCAGAGACGCCTCCAATTGTGGTGTTATGTTTAATTTGCTCGCGTGCTAGGCGAGACTTTGTGCCAAGTATTAGACTTATGATACTCGGAAGCTAGTCAAGATTTAAGTTGAATGTAATGTGCTTGCGGCTTTGGAAAGGCATTTTTCTCGTAACGTAATAAGCCTTCTTCTGTTAGTCTTATTAGTATAATGGATAATGAGAAGAAGGTGAATCTCAGACCTTGGGGTTCGAAGCTTCCACATGTGATTCCGTCTGGGACTTTTGCTGAGAGCCCTGGTATTCTTCTACATTCTGGTTCGAGCGATGAAAGCAATATTGTTGCAGTTGGTGAAGCCACTTTTATGATTAGTTGTACTCCAGGATACATCTTTGTTGTTCGTGGCAACAATTATATCCTGCAAAGTTACAATATTGATAGACAAATCGGTAAATGGGATTTGATCAGTGTATTCCTCGTTATGGTACCAGGGCGCCTGCTGTAGACGTTCTTCAGCAATCTGAAGGTGTCCATACCATTCCTAGTCAAAGTATTCCCTTTCTGCAGGATGATAGAAAAGGACGTGCCACTAGTGAATATGCTGATTTCTGGAGTGCACATCTCACCCTTCTTAAGAGCTTCGTTTTTAGTGAGCCTTCTGGTGTGGGTGGTGTGCCTTCTGAAAATGAGTTAGCAGATCGGCCAAACCTGAGTATGACTTTTGTAGTGAAGTATGACTCGATTGTCAATTTGACAGAGGTATTTCGATTCACCTTTAATTTGACCATCATTCTTTTTTTTTTACTCCATACTTAAGTGTTTGATTCGTTCCTCGCAGTCGTGGTTCCAGATTTGCACCTGATACTGCAGCGAGTGTTGTTATTCAGCTTAGAGAGAAAAGACCAGGGTTATTATGCCTGAAAGTGCAGACTGTCCTTTGAAGAAGGTAACCCCTTTGCGTTTCCTCTTATTCTTCTTTTCCGTACGAAATATAGCTTTTTTTGTATTGACAAACTCATCTGTATAGTCTGGGAGCATAACTCATCAAGGTGACCTGAATATTCAACCTTTCAAGTTTGGCATCCCAGCTGTGATTGCTTTATCAACACCTTATGTTGTAAGTAAAATTTTCTTTTTAAAATTCTTGAATTGTAGAAATTCTCGCTCTGAATTTAATGGAATCTCACTCTTACGAATAATTATCATGCTTAGGTGACGAGTAAGACAGAAACTCTACTATCGGAAAGTACCACTGTGGTTGGAAGTACTAAAGAAGAAGACCAATATGATAACGGACCTGAAATATCATCCCATATTGAAGTAATTGAAGAATCTCGAGGACGAAGAACTTGGTGGCGAGTCACATTACGAGATGCCTCTTGCTTCTGATAACCTCTCACAGCTCCAAGTAAGTTTACTTCATCATTTTAGGATCATAATAGTCTGATTATAACTTTTGAACCACCAAATGTGTAGAACCATCCATGATTTTATGTGAAATTTTGGTGATTTTCATTGTCAGAAAAATTCAGATTCAGATCTTTTTGCCGTAACGGTCGTAGAATCTTCGTCTGATGCCGGAATGAGGTGTTTGACCTCTTATTATTTAGATAAGAGATAGAGATAACTTCTTCAAAAATTATTTATGAATTTGGAGTACATTTGATAGGTGAAAAAGACCTGACACCGAGCGTCCATACTTTCCAGGCAGAATTCTTTAGGTTTTCAGCTATCATGTAGTCGACCGTTTTATCTTCCCTTATTAGCTCACTTCTCCGATTATCGTTCCCTTTTATCATGTTTTATTAGATATCCATATGAATCATTTGGTATATAAATCACTCTCATATTCCTTACCAATTAACACCAGCTTCAGTTCTTCTGAAGGGTAGTAAAAAACGTTTTTGTCGGCGTTTTTTGCAAAATAACCCGTATCTCTTCTAAACCATATACCATGAACCAAATTTTTTTTAATGAATGTTTAGGTTTCTAATAGACATACTTTATGACTTCCATGAATTATGCTTCAGTTCTTTATGCTTGAGACATAATTTCTGTAATGTCTCTACTTTTTATGGGGGGAATGAGCTGGACCAGATGATAGACACATTTTTATGTGTGATTTGTCCTCAATTATCTATTTTGTTAATGCTCATTTTGCACTTATTATGTTATTTTATGTTTAGGAATAAATATTTATGGAAAAAATCGTCTCCAAAAATGATAAAAGCACCGGAGAAAATTGATAAAGGTACCTAAAAAATTACTAAAGGCACCCAGGTAAAATGATAAAGGATCCCAGTTGTTGGATATGGGCACCCTTTCACCTTCGTTTGTAAATAAAAAAATGAAGGGAAATTTCTTCACGCGTGAAAGATTACCTGAATTATCTGAGAACCTATTTTTATGAGATTTAAATGTTGTTTTGATATCCCAACAAGAAGAAACTATCAAAACACGTCATATTGAGTGTTTCACACCGTGAAACAAGGCTGCAAATTTCTACTAATAATCGGAAATAGGTTTACTCTTTTATTTCAGATTTGGATGAATTAGAGTTTGATTTGTATTGGATTTTTAGTCCTTATCCAATCAGGATAAGGTATTAGGTTTACAAAACCATAAAAGCAAAGAGAGGTCGAATAAAAAAAGGGGGGGGGGGGGGGGAGGTTGACCGAAAAAATTGAGGAAGGAAGTATTTTCGGGATTTTTGGACCTATGGTGTAGAAAAAGGGTTGTTTAAGTCACAAAATAGGGGAGGAAGGTCGAGCTCAGGAAGCTAAACAGAGCGAAGAAAAATCACTCCATAAAAATTATGTTGCTGCTGAAGAAGACGAAGAATAGAGAAAAGGGAACTGCTTCTTCAACTACTCTGCCATGGTTTCTTCAACCGATTTGCAACATTTATCTTCAAACTCCATTGCAACAGTTAATCTGTAACGTCCAGAAAATGTTGTAGGTTGCATGTTATATTATTTTTAGCTTTTTTTCATCTTTTTAACACTTGTTGAGCCATGTACCAATTTTTGAGAGTGTTTTGAGCATGATGATCTAAACCCAACCACTGGGACAATAGAGGAAGCCATATTTCATGAAAGGATGGTAACTATTTTTAATTCTTCACGACTTTTGTATTAATTTTTAATTGATTTATGATTTTGTTTGATGGTGTATGGTGGGACTTAAGATATTTTGATGCGCCATGCTTATGATTTACAGTTAATATTTTAGAAATCTACTTTTGGCAAAGAAATAGAGTCAATAAAAGAGCTATAATTGTTAAAGAATCATTGTAGAAATCAATCAGAATTAATTTTGGTGGAGCCCAGAGTTCTAGTTCTTCCCAATATATTAAAAACATTTACTTATTTTCTAGTTTAATTCAGAATTAAGTCTAAAAAGAATCTTCACAAGTCTGAGTTATCGAATCTTTTACCAATATTCTAAAACACATCATTTTTTTGGCACCACTGCCGGGGAGTGGTTGTGAAATACTGTAATTAGTACTTTTGATTTTCTAATTGTAGTTTAGGTTTTTGTTCTATTTATTTTTTATTTTATACAATATTTTTATTTTATTTATTTTATTTTTATTTTAGGATTTTTTTTCTTTTTACTTGTTTTTTGTTTTAGTATTTCTTTTCAGGTACTTTTCTGAGGAGGATGACTCCTTCTCAGGAGACATCATCTAAGATGACACTTCGGGAATATATATATGCGTCACAGCATAAGGAAGTTCTTGCTTCACATATGGTAAGTCAATAATCATCTCAAATGATATATGAGAAGTATTATAAACACAAACCACTTAGTTTGGAACAAAGATTGAGAGTTCTGGAATGCCAGAGATTATTTACTGATGATGATCAGTTTTGTAGTGACTCTCTGTTCCAGACAGAATATATAGATGACCCGGTGGATGATTTTCCTAATTCCATATATGAATCTATCTCATAAGATCATTCACCCGACTTAGAGGTTGTTTCTAGACCCCTAGACTTCCAAAAGTTACCTAATTTAGGGTTAGAATTGTGTGTTTCTCAAGTTTTGTTGGATTATTTTGCATCCAAGTACCCAGAGGACTTTCTTGTTCCTAACACCGTGCATGAACCAGTTGATACTTCCCCAATCCCAATATTATCCCCATATTTTGTTCTTTACGAACTTCCAGGTGTAGTAAAAACTTGGTTTGGGGGTAATCCCTTGTTTTTGATAGTTTCAGAGTTGCCGTGTTGCCATAACATAAGTGTGAAGCTGTCATTTGTAAATATTGTATTTTGGGTTGATCACCAAATTTTCAGGTTGTTAATTTTTGGAGATCATTTCTGTACATATCCAGTTGGTAGATTTTTGTTTTCTTGTTTTTATTTTCTTTTTAGGGTTTTTGTTTATTTTTATTTTTGGTGTTCTTTGTTATTACTATCGTTTGATGTGTGTTACAGAGAATACTGCTTTTCTTACGTCAATAAGGTAAGCCGTTCCAATCCCTTTTCTTTAAGTTATATTTGTCTCTCTTGTTTATATTTATTGCATATCATTCTAGGTTGCACGGTTTGAAACATTGATGACAATGTTAAATTTAGGTTTGGGGGTGGAGTTTCCGAAAATCGATGCCAATAAGAACTCCAAAATTTAGAAAATTGTGAACTATTAAGGACGACACTAACCATTCTGGGTAGATGGGAACATTACTCTTGTCTATAAGAATTTGTGCCCAGCTAAATTGTTTATTCATAGAAGGATGCACTCACGTGTTAGAAATAAAATGATAATCATTGAACAAGCATATCTCGGAATCATCATAATCATATCACCTTCTGTTTTTATTTTTGTAATTTTGTATTTCTCTAAGTGATTTGGTGGGGACTAGTATCGACTTGTTATCGTCGTTGGGATGAAGTAGAGTGATTGAGATCAAACGTCATTATTGTATTTAATTGAGACAAAAAAAATGAAAAATCAAAACAAAAATGAAAAAAAAGAAAAAGTAAATAATCGTTTTATTTTCGATAAATTGACCGATGAGACCCTTGTATATACCAGCTGAGTCGATATTAGTATAAGGATTAAGACCAGTGGGAACGTATCTAAATCCATTAGGATTCATCCTGGCAATGACCTTCAGACAGATATGGGAAACACCGTTCACCTTAGTCAACATGCGCAAACTTCATTTGGTCTATATCCATCTGCTAAATCTATTCATGTGATTGAACTTTGATAGATTCTGAGTATCGTGGTCCATTATACAACTAACTAAGTAGGGTTTGAATTCTTGTATGAATTTTAGTATGCTGAGTGGAAACTCGTGTACAACAATTAGACTCATATAGGGTAATGATACCCATAGTCGAAGAATTTAGTATGCCAACTAAATAGCTTGTTTAGTGTCTATCCTGAATCGTTCAAAGGTAACTAGAAGTTGGAGTAAAGGTTTTGCGGGTATATCTCTTGTAAACCCTCACGAGACTAAAATTCGTCTGATTGGGACACCTATGGGTTTAAAGGCTTGTTGCACATGCTAAGTGCAATCGCGATGCCTGCAAAAGTGAGTTAGGATTTTATTTTATTTTTAGATTAGATTTGCTCGAGGACTAGCAAATAATAAGTTTGGGGGTATTTGATAGACACATTTTTATGTGATTTGTCCTCAATTATCTATTTTGTTAATGTTTATTTTGCACTTATTACGTTATTTAATGTGTTTATAGGTCTTTTTGGAAAATAAATATTTTTGAAAAAAATCGGCTCAAAAAGTGATAAAAGCACCCGAGTAAAATTAATAAATGCACCCCAGAAAATTACTAAAGTCACCTAGGGAAAATGATAAAGGAGCCCAGTTGTTGGATAGGGGCACCCTTTCCCCTTCGTTTGAAAATAAAAAAATGGCAGGAATTATTTTCACGCGTGAAAGATTACCTGAATTATCTGAGAGCCTATTTTTATGGGATTTAAATGTTGTTTTGATATCCCAACAAGAAGAAACTATCAAAACACGTCATATTGCGTGTTTCACGTCGTGAAACAGGGCTGCAAATCGTTGCTAATGGTCAGAAATAGGTTTGCTCTCTGATTTCGGATTTGGAGGAATTAAAGTTTGATTTGGATTGGATTTTTAGTCCTTATTGAATCAAGATAAGGTAATAGGTTTAAAAAACCTATAAAACAAAGCGCGATCTAAAAAATCGAGGAAGGAAATATCTTCGGGATTTTTGGGCCTATGGTGTAGAAAAAGGGTTGTTTAAGTCACAAAAGGGGGGAGTAAGGTTGGGTCTAGCTCAGGAAGCTAAACAGAGCGAAGAAAAATCACTCCATAAAAATTATGTTGCTGTTGAAGAAGACGAAGAACAGAGAAAAGGAAACGGTTTCTTCAACCACTCTGTCACGGTTTCTTCAACCGATTTACAACGTTTATCTTCGTTTTGAAACATTTATCTTTAATCTCCATTGCAACAGTTAATCTGTAACGTCCAGAAAACGTTGCAGATTCCATGTTATATTATTTTTAGCTTCTTTTCATCTTTTTAACAATTTTTGAGCCATGTACCAATCTTTTGAGAGTGTTTTGAGCATGATGAGCTAAACCCAACCACTAAGACAATGGAGGAAGCCATATTTCATGAATAGATGGTAACTATTTTTGATTCTTCACGACTTTTGCATTGATTTTTAATTGATTTATGATTTTTCTTAATTAGTTATGATTTTGTTTGATGTTGTATGCTGGGACTTAAGAGCTTTTGATGCGCCATGCTTATGATTTACAGTTAATGTTTTAGAAATCTACTTTTGGCAAAGAAATAGAGTCAATAAAAAAGCTATAATTGTTAAATAATCATTGTAGAAATCAATCAAAGTGATTTTGGTGGAACCCTGAGTTCCAGTTCTTCCCAATATTATTAAAACCCTTTACTTATTTTCTAGTTTAATTCAGAATTAGGTCTAAAACGAATCTTCACAAGTCTGAGTATCGAATCTTTACCACTATTCTAAAACACATCACCAGAGAGATGAACTTGCAGGTAAAGAATTAGGGATTACCATGAGTCATGTCGCTGATGAAGTATCTTTTCCACTTCGAAATCATGGGCAAGTTCTTCTAGATGCGACTGTTGAAGAAAACACTATGGGTGGCGTTAATGCACAGAATGTTTATATGGCAGATACTGCTCTGCTCGAGTACCCAAATGCTAGAGTTAGCTTTGAATTCAGGTTTGAAATGACTCGACTTGGCTACGTTTGCATTGGTGGCTTCACTTTCCTGTCTTCCTACGCTGAACTGTATACCAAAATATGGAAGAAGTTCGGTCATTTCTTAGTAGGTAATCCCAAGAACCACCGTATTCTGGAGAATGGTGTGTGTCTGTTACTGCCGACTGTGCATGAGATGACTTACCTCCCTCGTAAAGAGGTACCTAAAATAGTACTTCAAGAATGGAAGGATGCTTTGGTCGGGGATGAAAGAGCTGAGCTTAATGTAATATGGCTTCGTCGTCATTTAGAAGTTATCGAAAAGCATTTGCAGGAAAAAGGCTATATTATAACTTGGAGGCAGTTACCAAAGCTAGCGATGAAGTTGTTAGATTCTCTCTAGAGTTGAAGCTTACGACTGAAGCTCTTGAGCAGATGGAGAAGACATATGCCGAAGGTGCTGAACCATTTTTCAAGGAGTTTCTCTAGATCTTTCTGACCTTTATAGGTTTCCTGAGATATATGACTTTTTTATGGTTTCATCTTTTGGGATTTTGAATAGGTAGGGATTTTGGATGATTTGTAAGGATATATATATATATATAAAGAAATAATACTTTGCTTGATTAATAAATTGAAATCCTAAGTATGAATACAAGATATTGCAAAAAATTTACAGGAATTACAAATATTGCATAAAGCATGGAAATGTTGTGGGGTAGTAGACTGCTTTAACTGTGTATGACCACTCTTTCCGTCTTGTCAGTATTGAAAAACTTGTAGTAACCGTCGATCAAGGCTTCAATGATAAGATACGACTCTTCTTCATGAGAGGATGTAATTTTCTCCACCGTATCTTCGACATGGGAAGAATCGGGTTCATGCCCCTTATCTTCATGACATATCTTCTGAATGGCCAAGTCATTAATTTCCTTATCTCCAGTAGAGATAATCCATACCCATTTGATAAAATTTTGAAAAGGATCAGCTTCTCATTCACATCGCCGAGTCAGAGTAGGGTCAATATCCGGGTCAAGTCCCCAACCTTTGATGGGAAGTGAGATTGCTGGTTTCAAATGAGTTAGTTGGGTATGACTTACTTATGTGGGAAACCTTCAGACGTATGATGTCGTGTCCTCTCCTGGCAGCTGCTTCATATCCAGATTCATCGCGCGGAGAAACTCTTCTGATAGGCAATCTTCTGGATTTGTTGGCGAATGAGCTACACCCGATTCCATCTTGTTACTACGGACCCATGGGCGTCCTACAATCATGTCATAACTTGGATCTTCTTTGACAATGTGGAACTCGGTAGGTGTCTGTATGTCACCCATTTTACCTCAAGAGTGATATAACCGTAAGCACTCTGGGACTTTCTTTCAGAATTTTTGATTACAGCCGACTAGCGTGTGGCTTTGTTCCTGGAAATTCACGTAGCTCTCAGAGTCTTAATAGTGATGATATTGACGTCGGTGCCCGCGTCGATTAGAGATTGCTCGAACTTGGTATCTTTGAGGCAAGCGGTGGTGAGAATTCCCAAGCTAGGATTCTCATTGTGTTTTATGACTACATCTTCTAAAGTAGACTTGGGATACATAGTAGCTTTTTAAGCGAAGAGTATACACTTACCCGATACAACATGATTGAGGGAAGTAAATATATCTTTTTGTTGCGCCTTTGAAAGGTATAAAAGCTCATATATGCGCTCCATCATGGATTGGACATTCCTATTGACTGAGTCTCTAGTGAGAGTGAAGATCCTAACCGAGAGAGGGTCTTTGTGCACACCTTCAGTTCCCAGGCATAGCTCCCCTGAGTCGACTTTTTCTTTGAAGATACGTCCTAGGCCATTGCATTCGCTGGTGGGATGATTGAAAAACCTGTGGAAGTGAAATTATTTTGGATCTGACATGTCTTCCATTTGGCGGGTATCGTACATGCGACAACTTGATAGCTCCATTTTGCATCCATAATTCCAACAGTTCGAGGACCTCCTCCATGGGGAAGGGGGATTCTTGGATTGTCGTATCCGTCTTGGTTTGTTGTATCTGACGCGGAGTCTTGACTGAGCTTTGTCCTTGAACTGATATTGGCGTTTTTGTCGGGGATGACACAGTACGCTTAGCCTGTGATGCCGATCGAGGTGCTACTTTCCTCTTGCCACTTTCTTCAGTGACAACTCCTATGGAGTGTTGGGTAGAATGTAGTTTTTTTACTAGACGTCTACTTCCACGGGTGTCTCCATGGTTTTCTTCTCTGACAGGTCTTGTTCTTTCTAACAAGGCTGGAGCAGTTATTGCTGATCTCTTGGCGGCTTCATGTAACTCATAGAATGTTTGAAATCTTAAATTTTCTAATAAAACACGATAAACAGGAATCACACTATTGATGCATAGCTCCACCAATTGTTGCTCAGTCACGTTCTAGTCATGGCAGTCGAGCGCTTGTGTCCTAAACCTCTTCACATATTCATTGGGATGCTCGTTGTTTCTCTGGAATATTTTTCCCAAATCCAAAAGAGTGATTTCTTCAGAGATAAAGAAATACTTATTGTAAAAGGCATTGACCATCTAAGACCAACCAGAGATGTTGTTAAGAGCAAGGTTGTTGTACCAAGTATAAGCTCTCCCTGTAAGAGATTTGGAGAACTCCTTGAGTCGCAATACTTGATTATATTCATGCACTCCTAATGATTTCAGGAATCGAAAAACATGTTCTCGAGCATTCCCAACGCCATCAGATAATGAGAATGGAGGTGACGAATATCCGATTAGCAGTGTGATCCTTTGAATTTCTGCTGGGTAAGGGGGTTGGTGTTGATGGAATAAGGATGAATTTTCCTTTCTATGATTTTGAAAGAGCTTTCCTAAATCTTCTCGAGTCACGATTTTTGTTATGGATGACTCTTCTCTAGTACACATTCGGTGATAACCTGCACTTCATCGTCATCCCGAGTATTTGCTTTCGATGCGCTGGAGCTGCCAACAGTTGCGTTCCTAACTTGCTTAATTTGATAATGACTCTTCTATGGTGTTAACTGTTGTGTTAAAGTCTTAAGGGAAGTAAGAAATTCTTGATGAGTGGTGGCCATGTCTACTTGAGCTTCCGCTAGGGTCTCTTATCGCTTCATCAAATCAGTTATAGTTGGTGATGCCTGCTCTTTGCCTTTGACATTTTTAGTGGTACGGAAAAGAGTTTTGGTATTTTCAGTGGTGGTGTTTTGAGGAATGATCTCTGGAGTCCCACCACTGACATTACCAGTATAAGTAGTGGCTGTTGAACTTGAATTAGGGTTGGTTGCTGAACCTGACCTAAAATCCATCATTTTTCAGAAAATTGAAGAATTGAATTCCAAATAATTGAAATATTGGATTTATGACCGAGAGATTGATCTCCCACTGTGGTCGCCAATTTTTAGTACCTAAAAATTGATTCTAGGAAAAACAATATACTGCAGAAGTACTTTGTTTAGATTCGGAAATCAAAATCGTACAAAGGAAGCCTTATCTATGATAGTAGTCGTTCCGCTCTGCTTCGGTCACAATGAGAGAAAATGAGTTAATTTTTGGGGGAGGGAAGCAAAGAAAGTTAAAGAAAACGAATGTATTGTATTATGTGTAGAGTTGTAGAACTACTGAGAAAACTAACGTAGCTTGATAGATATTTCAGCTTGTTATGTTTTCCAAATGGGCTAAGGAGCCTATTTATAATAGTAAAGAGCTCACACGTTTGCTTATTAAAGTGTGGAGATAGTGAAGAGGTGGAAAAGTGAAATTCGTGGGGTTAATGGCTTAACCGCCTTGGAATCTTCGAGAAACCTATTCCACTACTCCATTTACTACTTCAGTCTTTTCACTAATTTATAACTTCCTGATCATGGGATGTCGTTATTCCCATGTTGCTATAACCGCCAAACCAAAACCCCATGTTTTATCCCCCCAATTATGTTTTGATTTCTCGTAGAGTTAGTGGAGTCGTAGACTTAAAACATGCGTGAGTTTGTTGTTCAAGACTGACACGAGCATAAGTGCATGAGTGGAGTGTTGAAGATCTAAAAGACTCGCAAAGGGGGAGAAGGAGTGATAGCATCGTTGTTTGGAGCGATAAGTTCTTAGCGCCTGTGCTAGCACGGACTAGCGCTGTTGGGAGCGGAAAGTGCTTAGCGCCTGTGCTAGCACGGACTAACGCGTGTGCTAGCACGGACTAGCGCTGTTGGTAGCGCTAAGCACTTAGCGCCTGTGCTAGTACGGACGATACCGTTGTTAGCAGCGCTAAGCACATAGTGCATGTGCTAGGACGGACGTTAGTGATGCTGGTAGCGCTAAGTGCTTAGCGCCTATGCTAGCACAGGCGTTAGCGCCAATGCTAGTGCTACCAGCAGCACTCCTAGTGCTTGTTTGGCCCTCTGTTAGTTTTTTGACTTTTTGGCTTATTCTTGGCCTTTTGGCATATGTGCATGTGCAATTTATTTGTGTTGGGACTGTGGCTAAGGTTCACCAAGGATAGCACTTGCTAGTGCCATGGTTATTGCCTGTGCACCATTAGCTTTGACATTAGTTAATATCGTGGCCATGTTTATGGCATATTTTGAGTTTCTCAGCCGCATGAGATTTTAATGTTAGCATTGTGCTTAACTTTTATGCAGTGCATTCAGAACATATTCAAGAGATTCGGTTGTGGAAGTTTGCAATCTTGAGATTATGCTTAATGTGACACTGCAATTAGATGGTATGCATCTAAATTAGCGTTTTTATCCAGATATGAAGTAGCCTCGATTCTGAATGTCCGCATTTTTATACAATTAGTGTTTGATTAACACAAATGGTTTATATAAATGCACATGAAATAGCGACGGTTTAGCTAGGGAAAGCCCTGAAATTTTAAAAGTGCATAAATATATAAAGAGCTACATAGCTAATTGAGTCATGAGATGACTATGTATTCTCAATTCTCTTGCGGAATGTAAGATAGCAATATGTATTTATAATTCTGATGTCAGGTCAGGAATTTATATATATTTATTTTATGCTTCTGCAGCTAGGTGAAAAGTAATATTACGATTTTCTCCTTTGTCAAAAATCCACCATCAACATTAAGTCCCCTAATTAGCGCGGAACAGTAATGTTTTGTGGTAAGCACTAGATGGTGATTTTTGTTTTTTAAACTGACATAAGAAAAATTAATCAACGAGCTTAGTTTTCGGAAGTTACCAGAAATTTTAATTAAATGATAATCTGATACTGTTGAATAATCGTTGAAGGAGTAATAGTTGATGTAATTATACCTATAGAATGATAGAATATTGTCTGTAGAGCATGAATGAGCGGAGTGTAGCTGATTTTGTATGGTGAAGAGAGTACAATTGACCTGTGTGTTGCATGGGATCATGACTTCAAAGAGGAAACCCTTGTTTGACCTGAATTTGGAAACCAATTACTATAAAAGGGAGTAAACCCTTATTATTATTATTTTTAATTTCTCTCTCTATCATCACCGACGCCTGCACCCTCTCACTCCTCTCGTCAGCAGCAGCGGTATCTTCCTCCCGCCGACGCCACCATCAGTCGATCAGCGTCAGTTAATTTTCGGACGGTTTTGCGGCACTAACCAGGTAATTTTTATTTTATTTTTTACGTGAATATTCACGTGAAGTTTTTTTCTTTTTACGTGAGCACTTGCTCACATATTTTTATTTTACGTGAGTAATTACTCATATATTTCTTCCCTTTTTTCTCTTTTGATGTGAGTATTGACTCACTAGTTCATTGCTTGCTCAATTGCATAAGCATGCTATTGGTTTGACAATGATCTTCTCTTGATATCATCTTGCAGGTGAACTCCAATTCCACAATTATTGTCTCTGATTGTGATAATTCTTCATTGACTTCACTGCAACGTTGTTAAGCTTTAACCAGGTACGCTTGAGTTTGTAACAATTTTCCTTGAATTGGTGTTAATCTCAAATTGATCAAATCCAAAGCACAATGAAAGATAAGACATAAACCTACAACTTTTTGTCAAGGCCTCAATTCATTTTAATATCATCAAGATTGCTGAAACACAATCAAAAACATAACCAAGCAAAACTGTCTAGAAAATCCAGAAACATCACCTAACTTAAAAGAGACATCCAACGGTGAATTTACGGTGGATTATATTAATAATTTAACTATAGATACCTAATCATGTTATTTATAAATAGGAAAAAACTGATCATCAATCAGAGATATATATTTACACAAATAAATTCTATAAACCTAACAATACAAAATCATACGAATTAAACTCTCAATGAAAAACATCAAAAGAGAAAGGGTTTCGCATTGTACCTCAATTCTATAGATCCCCTACTGATTTTCTTACTTAATCTTCCTCAAGAACCTTAGCTCCAATTCATCCATTTCCATATCTTTTCGTTTTCTAACTTCTCTAATACCTTTCTCCCTAATTATTTATAATAAACTTTATACTAATACTAATACTAATACTAAGAATAATAATTAATACACATATTTATTGTTTTATTTTATTTATTTAAATTATCTTTTTATTTTTTTAAAATTTTATTTATTTATTAAAATTAATTAGGTGACTATTTTCACCCAAAAATTGTAGTTTTCCGAGTTCAAGCAACCCACCTAGATTAAGGCATAGGAAACACCTAAACAACAAGGTTAGCCAAGTTGGATAAAACTCAACCGAAACGAAAAATAAAAATACCGGATATTATACATTGCGTGGTGAAAGTCGCACTGTGCCTTTCAATTGTACCTTATCACCCTGTAACATGTGCCTGAAACCTACTGAAGATCTGACAAGTTCAGGTTATATGGTCCTTAGATCGACAACATCTAAGAAATGTGCATTTACATTGGGTCCATAAGGTGGAGTATGCTATTCCCATTATGTTGATGATCTAAGATTTCATGTTTGCACAGTTCAAAAAAATTAAAATGATGTCAAGCGATTTGAAATGTACACACGCTGACGTGAAAAACATCTATTTGGCAGTTTCGTACAGACCCTAAGGAGAAAGTTGACTTGCCGACTGCGATATATAAATGCACTGATCTAAAGAACTTGATTTCAGAAGTCCATCTGGGAATTGAGGAAAATAAAATGTCCACAACAAACTATTTGACTGACAAAACTATTTTATCTCTAAGGAATAAAGATGTTACTGCAATGAATGTGATGATCCTAAAAATGTTTAAAGGCCGTAAATACTCTTACCTGGCAGCAGAAAAAGATGCAGAGATATATTCTCCTTAAATTTGCAAGCTCTTGGGTTTTTACAACTAGTGTATTGAAGTTTTTTGTTATTGTTAAGAGATGAATTTTCTAATAGTTTGACACGAATTCAACTTGTATGATTTCATGTAATTTGGCTTTAGATCTTAGAAATTACATGATGATAAAGTTTTTTCTTTAAAGTAATACGAGATGATTATTAAGTAGGCAATTTGATTTTTGTCTTTATGCCAAGGTATGATATATTTATAGTAGAGTTTTCTTGCTCTTCTATCGATCATTTTTCAGGTGCTGATTTTGAAATGAAGATGTTCCCAGTCGGTGGAAAGAAGCGTAAGCTAACAATTTTGGACACATTATTTTCTTGGGATGGATACCTTTTGTTTTCTTCAAGTTTTTTTATTCTTTCCACTCGAATACCAATATATTTGTTTTTAGCTGCTTCCAGTTATAATTCTGTTGATTTTCTTGAAATACAATGAAATAAGTTTGTGGCAGGTCAATTGAATGGCATATGAAGCTGGGATTAGGTGGCAGGTTTTTTTTTTGGTTTTTTTTGTATTTGAACATGATGTATAACTATGGTCAGTTTATGATACACTGCAGCTAACTGTTATGATACTTTTGGAATGTTTTTGAGATTGTAATGGATGAATAATTATTGAAAAAATGAGTGGAAAACCATTCTAACTTTTGTACGTTTGAACATACCATGAGGGGATTTATTGTTGATGCACTTTGGGGTTTATGTTTCGCATTATTCAGTAAATGCAGTACTTTTATCATGGAATTGGGAGGCATCAACGGCCTAACCATATGATGTTATTGGTTGATGTCACCCAATGAAAGATATTGAGGACTCACCAAGTGTGTGATCTAATTGGTGTTTACCAAGTGCCGCCTCTCTATAATATTGCATGATGCAGGACTAGGTTGTGGACCATCGATGGAAATGAAGCACCAGAGTGAGATTGAAAATTGGAGGTTATTATAATCTCATAGTGCATTGCTAAAACATATGTTCAAAGGCGAGATTACGCTTTGAAAAATCCACCGCCAATGGTTCGTATAGAAAGGATTGATCACTGGCCCGTGGTAGAGTCAAAAATAGATCTGGGTTACAGATTAGTATGGGAAGTTACCAAGTACAGTTTAGTGTATTAAATGGGTCTACAGGGATAACAAAGAGACATTAACTATACATTGCGTTTCGAAATTTTTCCTCAATTGGTTGAAGGGCGAACAGTAATATGGTTTAACTACTAAATCAGTTTAGTTTTTAATCTGCTTTGTAATGATATCAAGCCTTATATTAGCCCACCCATCGTGTCAGGACTCAGTAGAAGGGATAAACTAAATATTGGAGTGACATATTTTGTACAATCACTTTTGATCAAATCATTATTTTTTTGGAATTTTTAAGGAGGATACACATGTTTGGTCTGAAATTTTTTGAAAAGTATTTGGAATTATAATTTTTAATTTATACCTGATTGGTTGTAAGAGGTCCATGTATTTGAAGCGATAGAGGTCCTTTTAATTGGATGAAAGATATGTGATTTTATTAAAGTAGATGAGTGTTTTTACCGATCCTTTTTTAACTTTTATGGGTACAGGAGTACGTATAAAAGTGCAAGGGAAAAAAGAACAGAATGAGCTTTTGTAGAGGAGACTGGAGATCCAGTTCTAATGAGTTTTCAGGAGATCCGATTCAAATGAGTTTTCACAAAAAAAAATTGTTGTCTATGCCTTGGCATGATTAAAATGCCACAGAGATGTGGCAGAAGTAGGTAAAATTTGGTAAAAAATAGACATTTGTTAACAAAAGCTACAGAGAGCTAAAATTTAAGACGTTGTGAAATAATTAAAGCGTCGTTTCAACAAAATAACACGTTACACATATTAGAACGCTGTGAAACAGCCCGTGTCGTGATGTCTCCTCTTGACTATGGCATAAATTAAGACTCTACGACACTGTTAGTTATCATCTAGAGCCATAATTTTCTAGGTGCCATGAGGGATTTCAAGATTACATACTACAGTTCGTGATGTAGGTAATCTCTATCAGGTTATCCAGTTTCATATTTCTATCAAAATGTGAACGAAACAGTTTTTTTACAATTCTTTTCCATCTTAGTAAATCTCAGGTCGTGTTGCATCGTATCTAATGAAACAATTGCCTAAGATACCATACGACTGTAAATAAATTAGAAGAAAGCCGTCGATACGAATGACCAAAGAAAATTACAACCCAAGTAATGGATAATTGGTTAACTTAAATGTCCCTGGAAAAAAAATTACACGTGAAAGTAGTAAAGAACGTCTGAAGAGAGTGCTTTATTATAAAGTGATGATGGCTTAGTTTTTCAAATCATATTAGGATCTTCCATCTTGATTTTACAAAGGAGTCATTTTACATTGAGAACAATGTAAAGTTTAAGTGTGGGGGAGTGGTTAAGCATATAGAGTTTTTAGTCTTTACTTTTATCAGTAGCATTTTTGAACTTTTTGTACATATTTGCATGAAAACCTCCAACTTTTAGTGATTTTAGAGTCACTTAGTATACTTCTAACTAAGTTTACATACGGAGTTCTTAGTGAAATAACTGAACTTAGAATATTAGAGAACTATATTGGGATTTCTTAGTTGTTTAAGAGGCTAGAGATGACAAAAAGGGACTTAAACCGCCGGTGGAGAATTAGGTGCAGAAAAAATACAATATTAGAGAAGCTGATCATTCAATACCCATGAGTGAGGCAGCAAACCTTCAATTCTTTTTACCGGTCTAAATTGTCCGTTTAGAGTTTTTCATCCATGCAAACTCCGGGTAAAATCATGAGCTACCCAACCTCGTAACAATTTTAGCACTATTTTTTGATCTCTTGAGTGATATTTCTATCAATCATGAGGGTGTCATCAGAATTGCTAACTCCATCTTCTAGTCTTGTTTGCAGTTGGCACCATTCTCTCGATAACAACAAGTCCATAGAAACACCATTATCTTCAACAAGCGGAGCATCAAAAATCTGAAGGAAAGTTGAAAAGTTCAAGGAGCAAATTTCATATTCAAGTAAAGAACCAATACAATATACATGTTGAAGACTAATGTACAAGAGCGAAAGAATATCAAAAGATGAGAGTTATTGAAGTTTATGATATCGAGAAAATACAAGTTGTGAAGAATCAACACTAAAAAAAATTATATATATATAATTAGTGTTTGTTTGCTTTTGTATTAATTCAATAAGGCCATGGGGAAGAAGAAATTTATGAAGAAGTTTCAAGCAACAAGGAACTGAGAAAAATAGTTACATTTGCCAAGGTTCTACGAAGTTCAAGAGTTCATCATCAACAGTTGGAGACCGAAGACTGTAGACGTTTCTATTGGAATTTATGAGAGTGGTGTTTATTGTGAATCGGGTGAGAAGGTCAGTAAGCATTCTCATCCTAACATAGTGGTTGATTTCCTTTCTTAGAAGTCATCAGAAAAATGAAAAAGAGTTCTTTTTCGTCCCACATTCTATGGGATAACATATTCGTATATTTCAGAAGGTTTCTTTTCCTTTCCACCATTCAACATGTGCAGTATTTCTATCTTCACTCCTGCCTACACACACGAGAACCATAAAGTGCGTTTTTTAGTGTCAATTTCATAAAACCCTTTCGGTAAGGCAGAAGTCATTTGATCTCTCTTGAGGCTGTATTATTTCATATGGTGGTTTTCTCCTAACTCAAGAGTTAAGCATGAGAGTAATGTCCTTTATACTTCTTATTGTTAGTGTGTAGAAACTTTATGTCTTCGTAGCTCTTTGAATGCATGTGGTCTGGAATTTTTGAAGTTGGAGTAGGTTTTGTGGGTATACCTCTTGAAAACCATCACGAGACAATAATTCATCCACTAGGGACACCTAGGGGTTTAAAGGCTTGTTACACATGCTAAGTGTAACCGTGTCCTCAACGAAAAAGAGTTGTATTAGTTTAGTTTAGTTTAGTTTGCTCGAGGACTAACAAAAGCCAAGTGTGGGGGAATTTGATAAGTACAAATTTTAAATATTTAGAGTGTCAATTTCATGCTAGTATTTGCTAGATTTGTTGTGAATTGTTGTACATTACGTTTGTTTTTGTTTATTTATCTTTTAGTAGGTGAATCATCCAAAAATGAGCTATAAAGTGTTAGATTGTGCATGAAGAGAATTGCTGCAAAGGAAAAACAGCCAAAGACCAAGTGGAAGTCGTCTAAATTCAGGATTTATCATTACCATATTGAAGAGAACGAAGAAACGAAGCCAACGACGAGAGAATGAGGTCCGACTTCATACGAAGAAGTCATAAAAAAACAAGTTCAGGATTTTCTCGAAGGGTCAAGTCATCGAGAAAATCAATATTCTCGATGGGATGACCCATCGAGAAAAGAAAACTCAGAAGAAATATAATTTCTCGATGGTCATCCCATCGAGAAAAGAAGAAATATCGACAGGTCGAGCCATCGAGAAACTGAGCGTGAAGATTTGGCTTTGACCTATTTTTGGCATATTTTGGGGTTTTGGAAACTTATTTTGACCGGGATTTGAATAAGGGAACTTTTACAATTTGGCACCTATATAAGGGAAAATTCTAATACTTTTGGATCTATCTATACTTTTACATAATTCTTAGACCAGGGTTTCAAAACAAAACGAGAGAAGAGAGGTTTTATTCCATATTCTAGGGTTTACCCCTTTAGGGGGAAACCATGCTATTTTTTCTTCTTTTTTGTATCATGAGTAGCTAGTTCTTATTGATTATGGATGTATTCAATGTTCTAAGCGTTAAACTTTATTAGTTATACAAATTTACTCATAGTTTTAATCATTATCGTTTGTTTTCACTAAAGCTAGGGTTTATAATTGATTTTCTAGATTTTTCAAGTGATCAATTTGATTAATCTATTGATCAGTTTAATGCTAGTAGAGAGTTGTGATATATGTGTAATATTCGAACACCTCCTACACAAGTATAGAACGCAAGACCTTGCAGAGGGATTATGTGGAGCAATTGTGTGTGAAGACAACACTAGTAAGCAGACCGAGCTTATGTGTTTGATGCTAGGATCAACCTAAATTCATAAACCCTAATGCATTTGACCGGGTTACACCTTGAGAGATTATTCATGGTGGCTTGGATGAATAGAATCTGGTAGTCGAGCGCTTCCATATCCAGTGACACAAGGAGTTTTGAGGATAACAGATTTTATTGCTATTCTACGGTGATCAATGATTCTAATAAAAGATAGATAAGTATACTAATTCAGTTAACGTTTGGTAACGGTAAAGGACTCTCTAATCATCTTTCTTTCTTTATTATTATTCTTTTAATTATTCTTTTAGTTAATGAAATCAATCCCCCTTCGTATTTACTTTATTATAGTTTTGTTAATCTAAATGACATCTCAATTAACATCTCTCTGTGGGAACGATCCTTACTACCGCTATATTATTAGTTAATTAGTGGGAAATATATCGAGTAATTTGTTGCACTTACGACACGCATCAATCATTGGAGTCATCGAGAAGGAGATGGCAACTCGAAATAAGAAGAGGGAGAAGGAGAAGATGGGAGTGCTATAAATGTTCAGTGAGATCTGACTTTAAGCCTAATTAACAAGTTGTGGAAGTGGAAGTACGAACTATTCTGCCCCCGAGGTATTGACTGAACAATCAAAATCGTGGTATCTTTCATAGTTTAATAAGCCTGCAACATGATTTAAGATGCAATTTGGTCTAAATACCATATGTTGAGCCTACGATAGATGTTTGGAGTTGTGGTGCTGTATTGTATTCCCTTCTATGTGGTGGTATGCCCTTTGATAATGGAAACATTCCTAACCTGGTTAAGAAAATAAAGGTAAAATCCTACTTAACTAATTTTTATTTGTAAACCAAGATTTATATAGTATCAAAAGCCTGATTCTGTAGAGGCGAAGCTATCCTTTTTAATTTTATCTTGAACAGAATGTATCATTCGTTGAGTTTGAATAATGTGTGTGTTATCCAGTTTTACTATTTCCATATGAAATTAGGCTCAGTTATTGTTTCACCCAATTTATGTTTTATTCATTTAGGTAAAGTGGTCATGTTTTTGACTTTGGAGTAGGTAAAGTTCAAACCTTTTGCTTCGTTGTAAGATATATTAAGTTTCTGCTATGAACCTCTATTACAACATGGTTCTGAAAACTTCCATTTTTCTGCATGACCACACCAAGAAGTTATTTACTAGAGAAGCTTGAAAATTCATAATATGGACCCTTCATAGGTTTCATGGGTCGCAGTCTCTTAGTCAACATTTGATGGGGTTTACTTCAGCAACCCTTAAAAAATGTCTAATCAGGAATAATAACCCCTGTCCACGCTATAAATGTTATGTTCTCATTTTCTGCATTGACAAATGGGAACATCTGAATTTTTTGGATACTCTTTTTTGTTTTTAGGGATCATTTTGTTGTTCCTTCTTTCCCTAATAACTGAATAATTTTCTTTTCATGGTCTGGTATATAGACAAGTTAATAATAGAAGCAAGATGTTTTTCCGCCTTCAATGAATGTGGACGTACGGTAAAAACTTATACACTTTGTATATTATTTTAGCTTGTTTTTTGTTTCTCATGTTAATTTAGACAAGATCTAAAAAATTTACAAAAAATTAGATGTTTTGTAATTCTCATGCATTAGTGGTTCAATATGAATGGTGCCTTGATAAATAGGTTGGTGATTGATCAGACGACTTGACTATAGTTCGAACAACATTTTGGCTATAACAATATATAGAGATCTGGTTGATGCTTATAGTTACCATTATCAAGTGCGTACGGAGAAGACATATATATCTATAATTGGTATTCCATTAAGGTATAAGGATTTATAACACAAAATTCTTTGAAAGATAACTTAAAATTCCATTCATACTTTTGTAACATGTAATCCTTTTAAACTCATCATAATCCGTAGTTTGATTACCAAAGGGTATCAAACTTTTATATTCATTAAAAATAATCATACTAATCAAGATTTTTTGAAGATGCTCTAATGTATCTGGGCAACGGGTGCGGGGCGAAGCCCCGCCACACCAAATAGAAAATTCTCATCGGACCCGATACGTAGCACGGGTATATCAATTAAAAATAATCATACTAATCAATATTTTCGGAAGATGCTCTAATGTATTCGGGCAACGGGTGCGTGGCGAAGCCCCGCCACACCAAATGGAAAATTCTCATCGAAAGATGTTTCTACAGTCCACCAAAGCTACAAAAATATATATAAATCTTGATGTACCAAATATAGAAGAATACAAGAAAATGTACGTTGCGAAAAACACGTATTTGAATTATAAAGTAGAGTTCAAACTTAATTAGCTAACGGCTATTGAGTTAATGAATTTATCAAGTCAAAAACATAATGAAATTACATGTCATATCAAAGCTCTTATATATAACTCAGTGAGATATTTAGATATGAACGAAATAGTAGTTGTATATATAAGTTTAATTATTTTAAATCCAAAATTTAGGGAATCAACTTCTTCCTTCGAATCATTAGATACCTATAAGGTATCAGAGTTTCATATACCTTTCAAAAATCAAACTAATCAAAGACTATTACAAAAAAAACTCGTATGCATTTAATCAGGGGTGCGGGGTGGAGCACCACCACGCCTAATTAGTTGTTCTCATCATTGTTATTGAAATAGGGTAAGCATGATTGTTATAGTTGATGCATTTGAATTATCTATGTGTTTCAGGTGCGGGAGAAATTCCGGAATTTCTTCATTAAAATGGGTTAAAACATGATTATTTATGGGTGAATTTTTCACATGCTTTTGGAAGTTGATAGCTATTTTCTATAGGTTTGAGGAAATACATACAAACAATTATGTGAAGAAATTCAAGGAAGAAAACGATGTTGTGCAGTAGAGGGGTTTAGATTATGAAGATGCAATGTAAGTTTGTTAATTTTGTTTTCTTCATTTTCTTAAAGTAAATTATGTATATCAAAAGTAGTTATTGTATCGTTTGTTGTTATTTTATTTGTAATATTGTTCAAGGTATAATATTTTGAGTTTACACAAATGTTTAGTTCATTGAGATTATTTGCTCACAATGGTTATTGTAGTTCACGTGTTCATAATATGAAAATGAGAGATTATGGGTAGATAGGACACACCTGATAAACTTTTCGTCTGCTGTAAGTTTCAACAGGTGTATGATAGGTTGTAAATCATGTTTTGACATATGAGACCTTCTCAGCCACTTAATTTTCAGTAAAGTTGTATTTTATTAATGAGCATGTACTCTTATTAATGTGTGTTTAGTTGGAAGGAAAAAGTATGTACATCATTTACTTTTTTTTCTATTGTACAGAATAATGATATCAAAGCAGATGACGCTTCTAGCCAAGTGTCATGCAATCCTTTATAATCTATACATATTCAAAATTTCAATTTTTAAGATGATAAATTGATCTTTATTTTTGTGATGCCTCATTAGCATCTCAAAAAAAGAAACCGGACCAAAAGTGGTGAAAAATGACTTTTGCAGGTGTTGTTTTAATTGTTCTTCAAACGTAAACACTCAAACCATATTCAATAGATAACTTACATTGTTATGGCGCATCGGAACATTTTTAAACCACCAAAAATGTTGGGGATGGAACATTTTTAATTCAATAGCCTTTTGCGCGTTTTGGTAGGCTTAAAATACTTCCATATCTCTACTTATTAACAAAGTTATCGTTAATTTCATAACAATAACCAACTGCTGGCACACATGAATCTAATATTGGTTATTTTAGACTATATAATATATATATATCAAGGTCCTAATATCTAATCACTGACAATGCACACAAATTTTTTGAATAATTTTTCAGTGAATTACTGGATTCCTTACTCAGGGATACCTCTCTATCATCCTCAAAATTGGTTTGGTTATTTCAATGATTTTTTTTTCGGCTAAATTTTGTTTCAATAATTTGTGTGTCATCTGAATTCTATTTGTCAACTAAGTATTCTTCATATGGGTTCTAATCATATATTTATTTTATAGTTGTCCCATATGATTCTGTAGTGCTTTATCGTATATATTTGCTACTGATCATATTGGGTTATAATAAGAAGAGACCCATGTTTGATTACAATGTATCAAGCATTGAAAAGGGAAATCATAAAACTGCTATTGTATAGAAAAAAATGCTTGTACATGTCCCTGAAATTGAGATTAATGAGTGTGCTATGATGACTGATATGCTAATATGAGTTTTCTAAAATGGTTGCACGATTCTAATGATAAGGAGTGGGAGCATTGGTAATCTTGACATGAGCACAACGCATTTATCAACTTGGAAAATGTAAATATAATTCAAAAAAATTGAGCTTTGTAGAAACCTTCTAAAATGAGAAAATGCGAAGTTCATTCTCGTAGTAACTACGTATTTGGTTGGAGGGAATGAAATCATTTCCCCGGGAATATAATTTCATTCCCATGTTTGGTAAATAGAAATAGATGGTGGTTAGGAATATGATTCCCAAAAAATAAGGGAATACAAAATCCATGGGGGTGGTGGGTTTAGGATTCCCCCTCTCAAACACGCCGCAAAGTTTTACAGTAATGTGACCAAGCGGTTCCCTTCAGGGGTCCAAAGAAAAAATTATTGAAGATTGATAAAATCCTTAAAAAGGGATGGCCATCATGAATTCCTTAATTAGGGACATATGGTTCTTTGGTGAATGGAAAGCTTACGCATCTGTTATGTATTAGGTGCCTATAGTACGTGGATAGGTGTGGGCCCAAAGTCCATTTCAGTGAGAAGGTACCTACGGTAGAAACATGGACTCTCTGGGTAGTATTTAAGCGTGCTTTTTGTTTCTCATGTCAATTTAGACCATACGCAGACAATTTAAATAAATTGGGTCTTTTGATCATTTAGCAACGTTTGAAAACTTTTTCCAGCTTGACTACAGTTCGAACAAAATTTTTAATATAACAATGTATAAAAATTTGGCTAATGATTTTAGTTGTCATTTGCAAGGGTGTATGGAATATACATATGCATCTCGAATTGATATTCCATTATGGCTTAAACATTTCTAACAAAAAATTCTTTGATATGTAACTTAAAGTTTAATTCATACTTTCGCGATATCTAAATCTTTTTAAACTGCACATATACACCATAGTTGGATTATCAAAGGATATCAAATTTTCCTACCCATAAATCAATAATTTCCATCAGCCCCGGTACATAGCACGGGTTACCTACTAGTGGGTTCTAAAAACCCTATACGATGGAGAGTCTGCTGCCTACACTCATACGTCACACTTTCTTCCTATAGTTTTCGGTATCTGCCATTACTTATGCCTATAGTTTTCGTTATCTGGCATTACTTCTGCCTATAGTTTTCGGTATATTCATATGAAGTAGAACTTGAAGTAGTTTAGATGAAATGGAGTAGACTCCACTCTCATAGTAGGTTGTTTTAGCCCTGTTTTAGGACTTAACTAATTCAATCTGGAATAGAGACTCCGTAACACTTGCTCTAAGGAGACAAAAACAAAATTCTAGTCATCGAATCATGACCACAGGATCATAGCATGATTAATGTGTTGGATATTTTCATAATGTTTTGGAAAATAACTTAATTTTTGTGTTAATAAGAAGAAAAAAAATTGGTTCAAATTTGGTCGAGGTGGCGGCTGCCCTAGGTCAAAGACAGTTGATCGTCTTAACTATGGGAAGCCGACAGCCTAATTGAAAAGATGGAAAAAATGGATAAAATTAAACTTTGGAAGGGTGGTTTAGCTTTTTAGGAACCATGCCTATAATAAGAGCAATTCCAGTGGGTATTGGAAAATTTATCAATATGCCAAACCAGGTAGATAGGTAAACTAAGTTTTGGGCAATAGGGAAAAGACTAAACGAGCCAATATGGATCGATCGATCCAACCTGAGCCACTCGGCCTAGGTTGACCCGATGCTCGATGTAACTGATAACGGTCAGATCCCAACGGTTAAATCTGGAGGAGGAAGTCAAGGGTTTGAGAATTTGCTGGACCGGGATTATTATGAGAGGAACTGGTATGGGAATGAGTAGTTATGTTTTACTTAATATTTATAATATAACCTTAATTTTAACAATTATCTAGTGCATTCTTAATTTAAATTAAATATAATTTGATTTTAAAAGGAAGAAAAAAACTTAATTTAATTAAATGTAATTTAATTTCAAAAGGAAGAAACAAGCTTAATTTGTTTGAATTTTTTTGAATTTATAGGGAGATAAATGAGATTCGTTGGATGAGAGATTCGAACGTTGAGCGAATCGCTCGTCTCAAGTTGAATCGATCAATTCAACTTGAGACGCGATAGGGAAAAGACCCCAAATACCAATTTGCCAAGCCATTTAATGGATTTGCTCATCCCACTGTAGGTAGATAATTGAAAAATTAGCCAATATACCCCACCCCACTAGAGTTTCTCTAAGGATTCTTGTAAACATGAAATCAAAGATAGTCAACAAATTATAAAATTATTATAATACTAATAATGTTGAACGATCTATAACTAAGAATTCTATAAAACCTAAAAATTATAGAAGAAGAAACCAAATAACAAAAAAAAAAAAAAGATGGGCGATTGCTGCTTCAGTAAGAAACTCGGCCATGAATGTCATTCAAATGGAATAACAAAAAATCTAAGTAATGTGGTCGATGAAAATGGCAAGTTTATCGCAGTGACACGATTTTCCAATGTTGTCGCTGATGTAAGTAAGATGATGGTACAATATTTTTTAAAATAATTTTGTCTGGCGAGTTTCGAACTCAGGTTACTGATATCATTACCCAATGACTTATAAGTTTCAACAATTATGTTATGATACTGATACAACCATTTATATTTGTAAGGATACAAACATTTACAAGAATTACGAGGCAGTTAGTTGTGACGAAAAATAAGTAACTTTGGCTAACAAGGTATGCAACAAAGTGGTAGGCAAAGGCACAGTTGAACTTCCATTTACTTTTATAAAGACCCTTACCTTGATTAATGTTTAACATGTCCCTGATATTTTTTTAAACCTTATTTCTGGACTCTTTGTAAACAAAGATGGATTCAAGGTGATATATGAGTCTGATAAATTTGTATTGTCCAAAAACGGCATGTTTGTTGGATATGGATACTTTTGTAACGGATGATAAATTAATTTAACAAATAATTCTTATGCTAATATGGTTGGCTTTGTTAATTCATGGCATGGTATACTAGGACATATGAATTATGGTTCTTTTAAATATGACAAAATAGGTTTGATTTCTGATTGTAACCCTGAAAATGACTCAAAATGTGAATTTTTTGTACAAGCAACGATACATAAAATATTTTTTAAATTTGTAGTAAGAAATTTCTTTTGCTTAATTTAGTACATGTATAGTGATGTTGGTGATTTGAAAATTCATATGACTCGTGGTGGAAACAAACACCATGTCACTTTCATAAAATATGCCTATACTTGATGAATGAAGTGTGCCTATACTTGATGAAAACTAAGGCCAAACACTATGGTGAGGCCTTTCTCTTGGCTATAGCTTAATTATGGCCAAGAGAAAGAGGGACTAAAAAATACTACTATGGTTTTTCTCCTGGCTATAAGCTTATATTGACGGATACTCAGTATCCGTCAACATGATTTTTGGATCCACATTGATAAAGCAGAAACATAAAGAAAAATAGAGGGATCCAATTTTTTTTTTTTTTTTGACGGATACCTAGTATCGGTCTCTATAGCTTGACTATAGCTGGGAACAGATGTAATGTGGTTTCAAGCCAAGCCAGAGCTTTAAGCCATATTATAGTCAAACAATGTCCCATAATAGCTGCCTTTGGTTACATTTAAGGTATAGTCAAGCGAATTGCCGTAGTGCTTGGCATAAGGATGGAGTCTTTAATATAAATTCAGAATTTACAAATCAGAGAAGTTAAGGGCATCCACAATCACACGATTATACCCATTGATCAAAGATCAAGAAATTTGATCTTTGATCTGGGTAAAAAAAAACGGTGAATGATCAGGCGAGGTCGTAGAGTACCGTTTGGGGGTAAGCGAAGTACCAGTATATCGCTTGGAAAGACGGACGAGATACTAACAGTTCGCCTGGTACAAGCGAGATTGTGGACTACCGCCTGCAAAACAAACATACAGGCGAAATCCCAACACCTCGCCCACTCCCCAAGCGATATCTCAGTATCTCGCTTGTACAAGCGAAGTTCCAAAATCTCGTCTATGAATTGTGCGAAGAAATCGTGTGAAAAATGATCCGGGCAAGATGCTGGAGTACCGCTTGCATAGAGGCGAGAGACTAGAGTTTCGCCTACTGAGCGTGCGAAGCATTTGTGTGGGGAAATAGACGGGCGAGATGCTGGATTCCCGCTGTGATGTAGGAGAGATTCCAAGCTCTTGCCTGTCTATTTCACCGTTTTAAAACCCTAAATTTCTCATTTTTTTGTTTCATCTTCTGCTCGCCTCCTGTTTCCTTCATGTACTCCTAGCCGAAACCCTCCCACACCCCCATTTTTGCCAACTAATCAATCATTTGACAAGAACCCAAAGATTCGTTTTCCATTTTCATACTTCGCTCAAACATATTCCAAGCGAAATCAAGGTATATCTTCTGCAAACAAAAATTGAATTTAATTGTTTTAATTTGATATGCAATTTAGAGGATTTTGTAGTTAAATTGGTTGTATATGTTGTTTAATTACCATATTATAAACCCATTATTGAATTATGAATTTGTGTTCTAATTATAAAATTGGGAATTTATTTAGGGTTTTTGTGCATGTTATCAATTAGGTTTCAAAATTTGTTATGTTTGTTAAATTGAACATACAATACAAAATTGTTGTAGCTTAATTTTAGTGGGTTTGTGTTTAATTTTTGGTTGAATGTAGTATGTTGTGTAGAAATCAAAGGAATTAATTTTGTTTAATTTTGATTTAATTTTGATTTAATTTAAAAACAAATGTGTATAGAAGTATTTGCAATTGGGTAATTTGAATGAGATTGGTTATAATTGGTGAGATTGTTGTTTTTTGATAATGATGTATGTATTTTTTGAATGTTTGATGTATAATTATTTGTACAAATATGTATAGAAATAGACAATTACATACATTTTTAGTCTGTTTTTAATTTAATTTTAATTGTTTATGCATTGTGGTGATTTACTGAATATATTGACATATGTTCTATTATTTGTTTGGCCAGATGTCTAGCAATGTTGTTTCTAGATGGGTTGTAAGAAAGAAGAAAACCAAAAAAGCCAAAATCGCAGAGGATTCTGAACCTGAATATATGGTCCTCTAGTCGGTAGACGTTCCGGGGTTGGAACACTATACCGTTGTCGAAGATACGGAGGAACACGTTTCGACAAATATTACGTATTCTTCCGAAGCCAACTTCAGGTTTGACCATCGTGGTTCTCTTAAATCAGTTTTACAGGTGTACCATAGAATTACTAAGGAGTCGGCTAGGGTCAAATATATAATATAAAGGGGAGGTTGGGGCAGATTAGTATCCCTACCTGTAGTAGATTCCTCCCACGCTCTTATTGATTATATTGTCGAGCGGTTTTGGGATACGACAAACACATTTCACTTCTCTTTTGGGGAGCTTGGGTTCACTCCCCTCGATTGGGTTATGTTGACCGTCCTTAGTATTGGTGTCGGGAGATCTGTTCCTTATGAGCCAGCTAGGTACAAATTTGAATATGTCCATGATAATATATTTCCTGAACTGAAAGATAATGAGGTACGCAAAAGAGAAGGTGTTCCGCAACAGTGGGTTTCGGATGCAATAACTCTCAAATTTTTGACCAGCTATTTTGATAAAGATACTTTAAACGCGGCGAACGATGATAGTGGTCTTGCTGATAGAGTAACACGGGCCTTCTATATGTATGTTCTGGGAAATTTTTTTTTCCCAAATGCAAAAACGTACATTGATGCAGGATGGTTGGCTGCATTTGATAATCTAAATGAAGTTGATCAGTACGACTGGGGTGGCCCTCCATTTTCAAAATTGTATTCGGGTCTCGCCACAGCTTCTAGGGGCCAAAAATCAGTGTCCGGGCCTTTCGAAATTTCGGAGGTAATTTATTTAACGCTATTTATATTTCTTTTTCTTAAAATTTGGTTGCTATGTTTTTAAATCCAATGAATATATTTATGTTGTAGTTTTGGGGATACGAATATCTGAGGATATGTCGTCCAAATAACCCTACGGCTCACAGTGAAAATAAATGGCCAAGATGTCTTAGGTGGTTGGCCAGCCGGAGGAAGGGTGTTGACATAGTTCGGAAAAGGACTGACCTCAACCAGTTATCCGTAGAGTGTGTGACATGGCAACCATGGCTGAATGCAGTTAACTATCTACCCGAAGAAATTGGCCGCAAAGCTATAGAATTTTCTGGAAAAAGGGTTACATTCACCTGGCTTGGCACCGTGAGTTTTCATGTCATTTACTCATACTGCGTTTTTTTTTTAACTCATACTGTTGTGAAATGCTTGGTATTTATTTATTGTCATTTTCTTGTATAAAGCATAATATGTATCTCGGAGATTGTTGTTGGAGGCAGAACAACCCAACATGGGGTATTCCTGCAAACCCCACAAGTACCATTTCCAAATTCGTCGACGACGAGATTGAGGACATGACATCCAGATCTCAGGTTAATGCTAGTGAATACGTACGTGTCGTGGAGTACGTTGTTTATTATGAATATTGGCGACATATTACCAATCTTCACAAATATGTCATGCAAGTTGATTGGGTGGTTGAAACGTATGGCTATGCGGGTGACCGTATCAAACACAACATCCCACGGCGTCGTGAACATGTACCCATTCCTCCACCCTAACAACTACCATATGTAAGTTTTCAACAAAGTCTTGAAAAATTGAATACGGATTACACTTATGCTTCAGTGTTATTTCTAATTTATATTCATCCCAGGTGGCGGCTTATGATTTAGTTCAAGAGTTTGGTGATTTTACGCAAGAGTTGCGTGATTTTACCTTAGCTGAAACTAAAGATCGGATGGACTACATGATTGGCAAAGAAGTTGAGTTCAACAACTTTCGTAGTCAGACATCCGCTGAAATTAGCCTCCTACAAGATCAATTACGTTGTTGACCAGACAGCTTAGACAATTTCGTCCAGAACAACCTCTTGGATTTGCCTCATATGCTATGACAACACCTCCGGGATCTTCATCAACAGTTCGATAACGCAGAACGTCAGACCATCTTTCCCGCGGTTTATTCCACCAAGATCCAACTCCGATTAAAGAAAACATTTTTTAAATTTGGATTGTATTTAAAAATAACTTAATTTTTTATTTATATTGTTGATTTAGTGTTAAATTAAAAGCTCTGTTTTTTTATAACTTGGTCGTTTATGTCTTTTGGTATTGTCGCATGACATTTCAATTGTTAGTTGAACGACAAAATTACCAATTACTTTGTCATAACATACTTCCAAATTCTGACATTTTTTTCTTTAATTTTGTCGTTGATTTTTGCATTCAAATGCTCACCGTGTGTTGTCAAAAAAGTACGACAGAACAAAGTTTGTTACCTTTTTTTGACCGTTTTATTACCGTTTTTTTGTTACCGTTTATCAACGGCTATAATTTGTATTTGAGACCATTATAAATAAAATTGTATAGCTATCATCCTCATTTCATTATTCCCACATTTTAGTTTTCAATGTCTGGTTACGAAAATTTTACCCTTAATGCAAGCAATTTTACTTTAGAAGAAGATTTATCCATATGTCGAAACATAGTATTACATTATCCACCAAGGGGTCAGGAACGTCTGATCAATGGTTCTATGAGCATGCGATGGTTGGAACACACACATGCAAACTTTTTTAATGAAACCGGTAATCCCAACAACCGGAACAGAGCATGCCTTTTTTGTCGATATGTGGAAATTAGTATGGAAGTGCTAGAATTTTCTTCTTTAACTGCTCAGGTCAATGAACTTCGTCATAGGAATGAAACTGATGATGAAGTTGTATCCAGATCACTGGAGGAATGGAGTAGATGGAAACGACATGATTTCCGGTACAAACCTCATTTCGAGATCTTAAGGGTATTGGAAGATTCAATCCTTTTGTGTTGATTTTTCTACCCAGTAGTGAAGAACGTCGTCCACGTCGTCCGACAAGCCAAGCCTTAAGGTTTCACTTATAGGTTTACTTATGACATGATTATTCTATATCACTAGTGTGGTTTCCTTCTTTAGCAATAGTTATATTTCATTCCCTTTAATGTATGTCTTTTTTGACAATGTTGAAAACTAATCTTTACATTTAAATATGGTCGGTGTATTGTCAATTCCTTTCATTGCCTTGTCAACTTACAAAAAATATCTCTGACATAGTGCAAAGCTGATTTTTCCATTGAAATATCGACCGTGTATTGTCAATTCCTTTCATTGCCTTGTCAACTAACTTTTAAAATATCTCTGACAATGTTGATAACTGATCTTTGCATTGAAATATGGCGGGTGTATTGTCAATTGACCGACGATTGCCTTGTAAAACGCACCAAAAATATCTCTGACAATGTGCAAAGCTGATTTTCCATTGAAATATGGACCGGGTATGGTAATATCAATATTCAAAGTTCTATTATAAATTACCGCACTGGCTTCTCCATCAATACAAACCAAGAATTTCACTATCTCTTACTCCAAAAATTGCAACAACAAAAAAAATGGCAAACTATCTAAATAATATAGACAACTATGGTTCCTCTTCTAGTTTTCCTCATTATGTTACTTTTACTTCTTCTTCTTCTGCTTCATTAAACGATGATGATAACAGTAGTTACTACTCATCAGATGAAAGTTCACTTGAGTTGTCAAGTAATAACCTAGCAGTCAGTGCTGGTTTAATGGTTTCAAATATGAACGCTCCACATACACGTACAAAAATACCAAGACAACGTTATGTAGGTGCCAAAGGTCTATGGAGAGACTATTTCTGCAGCAACCCGACGTTTCCGCCCAATGTATTTCGTAGAAGATTCAGAATGCGTCGAGAATTATTCAACCGTATTTTGGGTGATGTTGTGGCGGTAAATAGTTATTTTGTACAAAAAAGAGATGCTTGTGGTGTTCTAGGATTAACCCCGCACCAAAAAATTATTGCAGCTATTCGAATGTTAGCTTACGGATGTGCGGCCGATGCAATCGATGAGTATTTACGTATTGGGGAAACTACAGTTTTGGAAGCAACTCGTAGATTTTGCAGGGTGATAGTCCAATTGTACGAGGATGAATATTTGCGGACACCAACTCAGCGTGATGTTGAACTCCTTCTTGATGAGAACCAAAAAAGGGGATTTCCAGGGATGCTTGGTAGTGTTGATTGCATGCATTGGAAATGGGAGAAATGCCCTTCGGCGGAATCAGGTGCTTATACCACCTACAAGGGTAGAGAAAGTATTATCCTTGAGGCAGTTGTGTCGTATGATCTTTGGTTTTGGCACGTATTTTTTGGTATATCGGGTTCAAACAATGATATAAATGTGATGAACCGTTCGTATATCTTCAAAAAGCTTATCAACGGTAAAGCACCGACAGTAAACTTTGAAGTCAATGGAAATCAATACAATATGGGGTATTATCTTGGGGATGGAATATACCCAGAGACAACAACTATTGTGACTACCATTAAACATCCAGACTCCCAAAAGAAACAGAAATTTTCAGTGATGCAGGAAGGTTGTCGAAAAGATGTAGAACGGGGGTTCGGGGTACTACAAAATCAATTTGCAATCATCAAACAACCCGCACGAATGTGGAATCCGGACGTGTTAGCGTATATAATGAAAACTGTCATTATTCTACATAATATGATAGTGGAGGATGAACGTATTCCCGGTGATTGGCCGCATGACTATGAGCAACGCAGCCACGGTGCTCCAGTTGTTATTTCAAGGGACAACACAGCTCAACTTTCTAGAATGGTTAAGGACCAACATAGACGTGCAGTATTCGATAAACAAACTGGGGTTCGTTTGAGAAATGACCTGATCGAACACATATGGTCATCTGTTGGGGAAGAGTGAACTTTTATATGGGCTTTGGGGGTAAATGTTTTTTTATTGGACCCGTGATCAAAGCGAGAGTTATCTTATCTTTACTTATTAGTCGCGTTATATTTTAATTGTTCTTTCGAATCCATCTAGTATTTGAAGTAATTTTAACAAATAATTTTAAATTAAATTTTTAATTTAAATTAGGAGTCGTTAAAAACATAAAAATCTATTGATTAAAAACTAAATTAAAAATTCTAAATAAATTCATCAAATTAAAACTCAATATGACAATGGTAAATAATAATCCGGACGTTATGATTGGTTTAATCTTTTCCTCAAAATTTCTCCCTTCCTCAGTTTGATGTACTGTCTTGATACATCATCCATTTGGGAGATATCCATCGTCATTATACGGAATTCCTCTTCTGCTTCTTTCCTAGCTTGTATTGCCGCAAACTTTGCATTTGAATCAGCTAATTTAGCTTCAAACTTTGTTTTATCATTAGCTAATTTTGCAGCAAACTCAGCTTCTCTTTGTGCCATCTTCATATCTCTTTGTTCCGTACATTTGGCGTTGAAGCTTTGTTGCTCTCTATAAATATTTTGCATCATTTCCTGTTGTTCAGTAAATTTTGCTTTCCCTTTTGTCTTCTGTCGTTTCGCCTCTTTTTTCCCCATTGGACGGATTAATGTGTTGGGGATATCTCCGAGGTCTTCATAGGCGCTGGGACCATCTAGGCTTAAGTCTGGTGTGTCCTATACGTCCTGAGATTCCTTGTCGTAATCAGACTCTGCTTGTGATGAATCGAAAACATATGTCGACCTTCTGGAATATTTAATATTATCTAACATAACTGTGTAGCAATCTTCATGCTTAAAACTTCGACCAGTTGCTTCGTTGAAAAGCCTACGTACTTCTACGAACTGTTGTTTTAATTCAATTTGTTAAAGGATATACAATCATATATATTAATGTAATAAGCATAATTAAACGAGTTGTTACCTTATTTTCGGGGGCCCATCCAGTATGATGTTCCCTTTCGACTTCAGCCTCCTTTGCAGACATAAGCGCCACATCCTTACTTATAATTTGAAATCGTTTCTGAAGGGAGGTCCAACTACGTTCTGGCATAGAAGGTATAGCTTCTTTCATCCGACATAGTATACGTGACCATAATTGTTCTTCACATTGATCTGTACCAATGCTACAATCTTTAGAAATAGACAAATGAATCGTTCATATCGTAACATCTTCAAAAGACGAAAAATTTGGACCTCGTGGTTTTGATGGCGTCATTTTACTAATCGATTTCGAAACTTATGAAATAAGAACGAATTTTAGAATTTTCAACTACACAATGTATAAGTTTAGTAAAATGCCATTGGTTTAGTATCCCATATATATAGGGTAAATATATAGCCGTTAAACTACCAACGGTAACATATCAACGGCAACATATCAACGGCAACATATTAACGGTCAGCAAATTTTGTCACCTGAGCGACGCCTTGGAGTCTCGCCCAACTCCAAGCGAAGCCCTCTAGTCTCGCCCATCTCCAAGCGATGCCTTGGAGTACCGTCCAACTTCAAGCGACGCCGTAGCACCTCGCCCTTGTTCAGAAATTTTAGGCGAAATCTCAGCTATTCGCTTATGTGTAGGCGAGCTGCTAGGGCCTCGTCTGGTGGAGCGAAAGTTTAGTATCGCGCTTGAGCTGGCGAAATGTCAACTCTTCGCCCGTGTTTTTAAGCGAGATGCTTGGCCTTTGTCTGTTAACAAACGAGAGGTTAGTATTTCGATCGACTATAACTTTTACTCATCGATCAGCGACTTCTTTTAATCCTGAACAGTGATTTTCAACGATTATAACCCAAATATAATCGCACGGCTGTGGGTGTTTTTCACCGATCATCGATCAAATGTAATCTTTGATCGTCAATTTGATCGACGATTGGAGATGCTCGAAGGCACAATTATGACAAATGAGACAATTATAGCAAATTTAAGATTTAATGTTTTGATCGTGGTAATGAATATTTTTCTACTGAATTTATTTTGATTTGTCCAAAAATAGGTTTTAGTTGAAGTTTACTAGCGAAAACCACAGACAAGGTTACTGGCAAATGAGACTTCCTTCAGTCGACGCAGGGAACAGTAACCCTTTTTTGCAAGTGAAATAAACAGTATCTACGAAAAGATTCAAACTATACGATATAAATTTTTTAACTGTAAGTTCCCAAAAAGGGCCAAAACCATCTTCATTGCAACATTTTTAGGATACAGGAAGTTGATGTTCAGCAAATTGTTCTAAAACCTGTCTGGATTTTGAAAACCAAGAACACAATTTTACATAATTCACTCTTCCATTGCGTCTGCTCCTTCAAAAGCCACCTCTACTACTTTCTCTTTCAATTGTTTGATCTTGGTTGATAGGACTTCTGCAAAACATAGCATCACAGCACCAACAACAACGATAGCATCAGAACTCACAACCTTGTAATAGACTTTTGAAGGCTTGTGTTTAAAACTACATATGCACTGAAATCATGGTAAAAAAACAGACGAGCCACTTACCAGTCTGGCCCTTGGCAAAAGAAAATCCTCTAGTACTGACGTAAGTACGAGGGTTAGGCAACATATGGTTCCTCAAATACTCAGTCCTGTCCTGTACCAAAAAGAAAACACTAAGGAGTTAAGCGCAACTATAACAAAAAAAGAGATGAGGTTGTTTCTTTTAGGGGTTGATCAACATACCTTGGTTATCACACAGACATCAACATTGCTACCACTTCCTAGATCATTAAAAATACCAGAGCGGATAGCCTCACTAACAAGGTGAATGCCTTCCTCTCTCTGCATTAATTTACAGAACAGTCGGAGTCAGAATATAAACCTAATAAAGGTTACAGAAATTAGGAAAGACAGTCCACATAACTTTATCAACCTCCCAATACAAGAGTCATGGCAAATAACAAGAGTTACATTATTCTTTGGTAGATGAGTCAAACATAGATAAAGTGATAAACTGCCAGCCCAAACATAAAGTGACATGTGGAAAAGCAACTGTAACTACTAAGGACTATTCAAGTTTCAGGTGAATTACAACATTGAGAATGTGAGTCCAAACAAGAGAACAAAAAAAGAAAAAGACCAACGAAATCGAACAGTTTAAGGAATTTCCACATCAGTACAGAGAAGCCGCTACATCAATAACTGTTTAGTATTTAGTCATGAGCGATGCAGATAAATGAGGACTGAGGAAGCTGGTTATCATTTTTCCCTTCCCCATCCAATTTTCTTCACATGCAACAGAAATTTAATAACTATTAAGGTGGATCTTCTCAATGGGATGAGCTTCATTCCTCCATCACTTTACATGGCCTGAGAAGTCTAAGCTATCTCAACTAGGATGGCAAGCGACACTATAACATGAAATTTCAAAACCGAACAAACACTGCACACAAATTCGGAATCTATTTCATCATCCTTATAATCCGAGATGACTAAGCCATTTCGAACTAGATGGTAACAATGAGATGGCTCCTAAAAGTACATGCTCAAAGTAATTATACTTGAGAAACATAAAACTTGATGAACTTATTCAATCGTCTTTATCTTTTGAAATGACCGACAATTTGACCAAGAGGGTACAGATACATCGAAAAATGTGACAATTCCAACAAGTTTGACACAGTCTCCCTAGACTAAGACTCTAAAACACAAAGAAGAAGATCTCAGACACATAACATAAACAAGGAAAAAAGAGAAGCAATAACAACACCAACTAAGGGCAAATGCATTAAACTCAAGATTAATGGCTGAAGTTTCTCTAGGGTCCAACAAAAGAAGCATAAGAGGTAAATTGTGTAAGTACACACTAAAAAACTATCACAGTTAACTAACATAACCCAAAGAGTGTGACAACTTACAGTCATGCCCTCTCTGTACTGTGATTCGAACATGGCCATAGCAGCAAGAGAACCAGAACCCATCGTAGCATAAGGAAGACTATCAGTTGAACCATGTGGGTAGATCTGCAAAAAAACAACTTCCAGTTACAAAATCGAACACCTATAAAGAAGAAACTAAAGGAGATAACAAAGATAGTATTTGAACTCACAGTATGCAAATGAGGTCCAGTTACATCAACTCCACCAAGCACCAAAGCAGCACTCACATGACCCTGGTAACTGTACAACAGTGCAACCACATCCGGTTATCCACATTCTTTCGAACTATGCAAACTAAAACACCTGAGTGTCAAAAGATAAATATACCTGAAAAGGTGAGTCTTCAAAAGTGTAAGAGCTGTTACAACCCTTGATTGACGACCAGTTGCATAACGGTGTAGGTTAAGTTGGGAGCTGACCATGTCTACGGAAAAAAAAAAAACAATATTGGCTGTTAACTTTCTTACGTATAAACTCTACAATGAAAATGTCATTTATCCATAAACAACTTGCAGAGCAGAATATCCACGGTTTTGCTACATAGCAGTTGTGTAATGTGTAAAAGTACAAGCATACACTGGGTATGGTACATATGACCAACAATCTCAGCCTACAAAAGTGTCAAATGAAAAAATATACCTGTGACTGCTTCTGTATCAGCAGCAGTCCCTGCTCCACAGCAATAAATATTAGGTGCCATGTAATGAATCTTTTCACAATTCTTGTCACAGACAATGGTTCCTTCTGTTGCCCTTGTATCTGCCCCAAGAACAACACCATCCTATAGTGACAATGAAGGAAAAAATGAGAACAAATACCATCAAGTACAACAAAGACTGAACCATGACGCCGCAACTTTACCATGATTAGTTATAACAGGACTGGTTTCATCATATACATTGCAGCAAAAGGTCTAAAGTTACAACTCATACATTCCAACATCCTGACACCCTTACTTGCTTCTAAAAAGCAGAGAAGAAATCAACTAAGCGAACTTGAACCAACCCAGCTAACCAATTTTTAAGCCTCTCGTACAAAAAAACCCAACATAGAGCTCACGGACAGTGCCCTTTACACTTACCAAAAGGACATCCAGTCGAAAGCCTAGTTCCAAATAATAAAAACCATACTAATATACAACACCAAGAACAGCGCCATCCTGGAGAGTACAGCAATGGGAACGACAGAAACACATACAAAAGCAACTCAACAAGGATAAACAAAACCTGTTTCATCATCTACATTGCAACAATAGGCCCAAAGATACTTAATACTAATCCATTCCAACACATCCTAATACCCTTACTTGCTTCTCACAAGCAATGATCTTAATCAAATAAGAAACCAATCCAACCCAAATATTCAATTGCCCATAATAGTAGCCTCTTAAAACCAGTCCAACCCAACTAATCAATTTTTGCTTACAATAAAATACATACCCCATTAGCTAACCTTGACCATAACTCACCAAAGTTGCCCTAAATCAGTTTTCACTTACTAACAAGGAAATCCAATCGAAGCCTTTGTTCTAGAATAACAAAAAAAATAATACAAGTTTAATAACCTAGGTACTAAAACCCTATAGAGAACTAGCTTAAGTTGCCTAAATCAATTTCAGTAACTAACAAGGAAGTACAATTCGAACCCTGGTTCAAAATTATAAAGACAACCATATTAAATTATAAATTTTATCATGAAAAATAATCACAAATGCATACAAAGAGAAAGAGAGATAAAGATGTTTACCTTGTAGACGAGACCAACAATGGTGGTACCAGTTTTCCTGTAAGAAGGAAGTTGAACACCTTTCTTGGCTAGCATATCGTTTCTAACACATAGATCGAAACAAAACCCACCCTTTGATGGAACTTCAACCACTGATTGTGCCATTTTTAAGAATTCTTTAACTCAAAAATCCAAAACCTACAATAAAAAATAAATAAATATAATGTTACCTAATTCAGAAACTATCTACTAAAAAATTTGAACAAAAGAAATTAGGGTTCTCGCAGCAGACTTGCTTATCTAAGAAATTTAATCAGCTATTTGTTTCTACAATAAAACTTACACCAATAATCAATCGGGATTTAGAGAGAGCTTGGGGGGGGAGGGAGCAGCGAAGTGACTTGGAAAAGAAACAAGGGCATAGGGCTCATATAAGAGTTCGATTTCGTCTGGATTGGGATTTCTTCAGGCACAAGTCCAGTCCTACAGAAAACTTATATTTTCTGGGCCTGAGCCCGTATTAAGGCTTTTATAAGCGGATCCGTTAACTTAAACTCATGACTTTTTATATTCAATTTTTCCACTGTCAGGATTAAATATATCGATAGCTAAGATTAGGGATGCACAGAAACCGACCGAAACTGAAGGATCGAAGCAGAACCGACCAGAATCAAACCGGACCCGGAACGAGCCGAGAGTATAGGGTATAGGATACAGATACACGGGTAGAGAACCGACCATAGGAAGGTACAGGTACTCGGTTCTACTTAGGAACCGACCGGAACCGAACCGAGTGTACCAAATTGTTTTAGCCGTTGATTAGATTCTTACTTAACTTGCCAGACACAAACATCAATATACTTGTTTTCAAGAGATTTATACTGTTTAACGGCAGTCAAAGCTTTAAACAGTCTAGATTACTGCAGCTGGTTCAGCTGATTATGCGATTATGCTGATTTAGTTCAGGATACTAGTGAAATGCTATCTTCAATATATTATTATCAATTTTAATTTTAATGAAATTTGGATTTTCTTATAGGGGATTCAAGTAGTTGGATAAGAAATTATTAATATAATTTGAGTAACACACCAATTACAGTGGGAATACTATCTTCCACATAATTGCGATCGGTTTAGGAGTAGAAATGTACGGGCTCAAACGTATGGAAAGCACCTAAAAAGATGAATCAACTTACTAGTTTCTGGCAGCCTATGCAATATCTGAAACATAATTTCGATCGGTTTATGTCTGTTGGAGAGATCCCTGAATATAGTGTTTTGTTTCTGAACATGTTATTAGTACTATGCTGATTGCTGAGATGAATAGAGTGTTTTGTTTTCTTGTTGCTGTTTGAATTTATGCATGTGACTTCAGTTGCCTCTGAATCAGCATTTAGCATCGGAAAGCAAGTGCTTGGTCCATGGAGAAGCTCCTTATCTACTAGGACAGTTGAGGCATTGCTCTGTACACAAAGTTGGTTACTAAAACCTATTGCTCTTGATATTTTATGTGATTATGTACCAGATGATAACTCTAGCGTTAAGGAAGGTAATGTGATTTTTTTTCTCTTCTTCTTTTTTGTTTTCTTTAGTAGTCATCAATTCAATCTTTAACATAATATTCATTTCTTGATGGATGTTACAGAGTTATTGGGTCATATGTCAGTGCCAGAATCCTTTGATCCTTGAAGTTCATTAGAATCAGGCCCTGGAAGAGTATACACGACAGCATCAGTAGTCTGGCTTGTATCAGCTATGAGAGACTGAGTCTACCTTTGGAGTTTACTATGAATTTATGATTATTTCAAGTTGTTGATGTTAATCTTAGTTTATGATGTTAATCAACAAGTTTCTGTATTTAACAAGATACTGTTGCTTTTGTGTGTTCTCAAATCTTTTGCTTTTGACATAGAATTAATGCCTGTAGAGGACCGGAATTTTTTTTAACAAGTTTATAATAAATTAAATAATTTTAATAAATTTATTTATTTTTTTAAAAAAAGAAGGTACATGATCGGAATCGAACCGAGAAGACGGGTATGGTTCTAGAACCGAACCGAGAGTATAAGGTACATGGTATAGGTACACGGATAGAGAACCGACCATAGGAAGGTACAGGTATACGGTTCTACCAATAACCGAATCGAACCAACCTTTGTGCACCCCTAGCTAAAATTAATATAAAATTTTATAAAAAGTAAATGAAGTCGTTGCGTATTCGCTTTCGATCACGCTACTAACTCAACTATATTTCTTAAGATATGTTAACCTGAAATGAGAGTACTAAAACAGTAAGACTGGTCATATTAAAATGAGACAGAAGTGAGCAGCAAACTCTTTATTTCTTCGTGTATGTTTATATTACATCCTCTTGGACTAATACATTCGTTGGGTATTTATAGACCCCAAAAATAAGAAGTAGAGAACATTTAAAAGCCATGTATATGTGGAGTACCTAGAGGTGTCATTACATAATGCTGATTCATTTTAGATTAATTTGACAAAAAAAAGTTTTATCTCTTATTAAATAATATTTTAACCAGTTGAAGATTTTCGGTGGTCATCACTAATTTAATATCGACTTTATATAACATTTCTCTTGGATGTTCATAATTTTAATGTTGTTCCTTTGTCAGAAAATAATCCGGCAGGGAAAATTGGTCGAAGAAAAAGAAGTACAACACCGATAGCTATAAAATGGTGTTAATCGCCACAAATTTTCTTATTTCGTCAAATTTTGTTAGAAAAACCGTTTGGGACAAAACCTAAACACTTGAAGCTCATAAATGAGGGTGGCCGCCTCCACGACTTTTTTCTTCCGCCAAAACTGCGTCAGAAAAAACACTTGGGATAAAACCTGAACGCCTGCGCCAGGAAAACAACTCGGGACGAAACATGAACGCTAAAAGCTCATAATAATGTTGATGTTGATGCTCATGTTGCCACCTCGTCAGGAAAACCATGCTGGACAAAACCCGAAGGAAAAGAGTACAACGGATGTCGCCTGATAACGGTGTTGGACAGGCATATGCTGCCTCGTTAAAGCCTTGACCAGGAAAACCCTGTGGGACAAAACCTTGGTGAAGGAAAAAGAGTACATCGTGTTCAAGTCCAGTGGAAGATTCTTCGAATTTACTCCCCCTAAAGTAAAACTTTTTAAAGCGGCTGGTGCTGCAAACATTATACAACTCTTAGAAAAACTTCTTTAATATTCGCAGTTAGTGGGTGTACCACTAACATTGTACACCAATTTCAGTTTGCCACTTTAACTTCAGGCATAATAAGGAAAGGCTTTTGTAAACTCATTTTTACCGTATAATCAATTTTAACCTTTAAAAGTGTAACCTGCGGGGAAAAAAAAGTTAGAACAACAAGATAATGCATGCATATTCCTTACATGGTACTTCTGGACCATAAAGTATTATTCTACGTACGTAACAGATAGATCACCTTCCACTTTAAGGGATCACACAATAATGGTGTTAATTTAATAGCAGAATAAGTATCACGAGTATCAAAAGTGGATACTCTAGTCTGTACAAATAAGTTTATGCTAGCATATTCTCGAACTTCAGATCGAGGAAATATTTCATTTTCAGTGAGATCTCATGATTTAGTTTGAGTGTGGATTTTAGCGCTATTAAGGTTTTTTTTTCAAAAGTCAAAGATGATATCATTAGTTCATCCGGATTTTCACCTTTTCCGAGAATGTAAAATACACAAAGGATTGTTCACAAACTTCTCTAATTCAAAGTGGTGATTATGACCAAGTTTCAAGTCTGACTTAATTCACAAGGTCAGGTGGCTGCCTGATTAAAATCTCGAATCCTTTAGGGATCTAGATATAATCACCAACCACTTTTCATAGCTAGACGCAATATGAGTCCTTCAAAGACTACCAGGCTAAAGTGCATCAACATTAGGATAATACATTTAATTTTAAAGAACCAATCATAGGGTTCAGCAGAAAACCTTCAAATCGCACTTAAAGCGGGTATATTACTCTCTTTCTGCGCTTCATCTCAAACACCAACATGTAACATTCAAGCTTCACAATTTTACAGTGTGAGTTAGATCCGAACTTTGCGCTTTTTTGAGATATTCCAATCTTTATCTTAGTTTGAGAGGATTGGATTATATGCCTACCAATCACGATGTCGATGTTCCTCTACAGAGGGGTACATAACCACTAGTGTAAACAATAATCGAAAATCATATATATCCCTACCATTTCATTTGTGTATGCACATTCAATAAAAATTTCACAGACTGGTACCAGCGCCACTTCAGGGGCATTCTCATCTCCTTATCCCTAATAAGGAGGTATAAACTTAACGAATGTGGATCATATCTGATAGTCTCCCACGAGCACTATCTGTATTCTTTTTAGAAGCACCACATATTATAAAGGTGATTGAATTCTATTATGAGGCATAAATAAGGTATTCGTTCACGCTTCAAGCGTGTCTTAACTAACGACTTGGTCACTGCGAGATGTATGTTTTAACCTGCTGAGACAACTTCTCGTGTCTGCATCCTCAAGCAAGTGACACACAATATTTTCCAAGAGCTACTGCAGTTATGTGTTTTAATCATGAGTAATCTCCAGCACCTCAATTACATCCAATATCTTGGTGTGATAAAAACAAATGAGATGTTTCACGCCAATTCTATTGGCATCCAAACTTTCTACGATCAGGATAAAAACTTAATCAGATAATCAATTTAGTAGTAGACATTGCCTACAATAAGATTTTGGTGGTGTCTGTCATCTCCCTGATTTCAAGAGAGAAGCCTTAGGTTTGTCGATATAACATGTGCCATCTTCTTGTGGAAGTTTTTCTCCCTCTGTCTAAGGCGAGCAAAACCTGTCAGGTTATCAACATAATTTGCACCAGCCTCTTGTGGTGACTTTTCTTCCCTTGATTAAAGTAGGTAAACCTTAAAGGTCATCAACCTCGCTCACTCCAAATTCTGGTAGCGTATTGTTATGCCAACTTCTGGTGGCAATTTAACTTTCCCGATCAAGGAGGAAACATTACCATCTCACTTTAGAAACTTCTGGTTCTGTAATTTTGTCCGATTTTCAAGGAAAATTCTGCTCATGATAGTTTTTGGGTATTAATTAAACCACACAATGGGTATCCAAAAAATAACTGCAGGCTTGAAAAAGATGAGACATTTCACGTCGTTCATGTTACGGCTTACTTCCTCCCCCTAACGGCGGGAATACAGTCTCATCTGTAATAAGACATTACCAGTTCAGGATTTTAAATGTCTTATGATGAATCAAAACCAACAATATATATATAGTTAGGTGACTCCATGGAAAAAACACGTAAATACAAAATGTAAGGTTGTTTTCCAAAATAATATTGATGGTAAACAGTTGGTAGAGCAATCATCTAAAACTGCTTAAACAAAAAACTCAATTGTACCATGTTAAAACTCAATCCGGAATATTATAAGGTGTCAATAATAATAATTTTTACACCACCAGGATGATACGCGCTCTTCCGGATCCGTCAATCATATTATTCGAACCAAAGTAGTATTTCACATTTCCTTTAAACCACTTCAAGGATATAAAATTATTATTGGTTCAAAAAATTATAATTGTTGTTCCATTGGCTATGAGACAAATATCACTATCTTCTATATAATGCTAGATAGATTACTTCTAAAGTCCATATCCTTTGGCACAGATAGACGAGAGAAAATAATAATAAAGCAATTAACAAAAACATTTCTTAACCATGGACTACTTTGGGAACCCCAAATTTTATGGTTTATTCCTGGAATCCAATTATTTCCATAGACTACTTCTGGAGTCTATTTTTAAGGATTACTGCTGGAACTTATAATGTTTGAATTACCACATGAAACTACAATTTCTATGTTGGACCGCTTCTGGCGTCAACAAATCCATGGATTGCTTTTGGAATCCATTATTTACAAACAAGTGATTTAAGAACAAACGAAAATGAGGGGTACAAAAAAAAATACACATACATATGATAATAACATAATATCAACAAATCTCCATTTTTGTCACCTTTAGGATCGACGAAATATTAATTTAAAAATGTGCACATGGACATATTTTCATGGAAAAAATTGCCTCAATATCGGTAATAAGTTACTTCAGGAACCATTGACATAAACCGACTAGCATTTCGTTACAGGTAACTTCTGGGACCGATCAGCTAGCGGAGAGCGCATTTTGAGTCCACATGATACCACACAATATTCCAGCTTCTGGTGGAATGGGTTTGATGTTGTTTTGATAGTGGTAAATAAGGTGATCGTTTCTCGAACTTGTAAAGGTAATGATTTTAGAAAATAATGATTTTAATTAACTCTAGAAAATTCCAGGAGTATGAAAAAGACTAAATAACCTAAAGATGATTTTTGAATAATTTTAAAAGGACCAGGAATCAGGAATCAGGTAATTCTAACAACCTATGTGATTAATCAGATAATTCTTTTTAAATTAATTGAAGCGCAAGTAATTGCCAAAATTGGTTTCGTTATGCTAACAAACAGAGGTAAATCACAAGCATGGACTATCAAAATTAATTAACCAAGCATAATCCATCAGGCAAAAGCACGACTGTTGAAAGAAAACCGTTTTCACTATTTAAAACTATGCAATTCTAATAACAAAAGAATTATAAATAATTATTAGAACATAATTAAATCACATAAAATTGAGAAAATTACCTTATCCATCATCCCAGTAAATATACTTAGCTCATGGTGGAGAACACTTGCTCAAAAGATCTCTTCATTGCTCAAAATATCGATTACAAGGTTGAATAATGGTGTAACAGCTGAACAGATACCTTTATAAATGTCACAGAACAGGGTTCAGCCGTTACACAAAGCTTTAAGCAACAGGAGTGTTTAAAATCTAAGGCAACAGGAGCAGAGCTGTAACGGTGGAACAGCAACGAATGCAGATGTTGCTTCTCTTTCTTCTCCGATGAAGGCTGATGAAGAATAGTGCCGGCGATGCACCAGCAGGTGTTCGGCGGTGACCGGAAGTTGCCGGAAGTGATCTCTAGGCTTCTGTCTCGTTTTTCTTCGATTCTTTTGGTTTATATGGGGTCTACAAACCCTAGAGAGAGTTCTAAACCTAATAGAACTCTCTAAAACAACTCGCAAATCCTTTTCCCAATTGAAACAGGAATCCGGCCAAATACATGCTTTTCCGAGCTGATTTCCCGGAATTTTCTTCTGTTTCTCGATTGCTTTGAACTTGTATAGGATGTGTCTTGCGATTGGGTCCCAAAAATTCTACGAAAACAACTTCAATTTCTTTTCCTGTTTGAAACAGAAGATCCCGATGAGTTGGATCGGCGACTCGGCTGAGTTGACTCGCTGGCTCGCTGGGTTGACTCGCCGGGTTGACTCGCTGGGTTGCTCGGTCGATCCTAGGGTGTCCCTTATCCATTCTTGGGGTGCCAATAACACTTGTCCTTGGGTGCCTTTATCACTTTTTGAGCCAATTTTTCCACAAATCTTTATTCTTCTATTGTACCTACAAAAGCATAAAAACACGTAATATTTGCAAAATCGAATACTAACTTAATAGAAACAAAGGTGCAATTTAGACACTAAAATGTGTCTATCAAATACCCCCAAACTTACTATTTTGCTAGTCCTCGAGCAAACTACTCAAAATAGAGTAAAAATCCTAACTCACTTTCGCAGGAATCGCGACTACATTTAGCATATGCAGTAAGCCGTTAAACCCCTAGGTGTCCCTAGTGGACGAGTTTTGTCTCGTGAGGGTTTACAAGAGGTATACCCACAAAACCTGAATCTAGATCTTAGCAACACGTGAACGATTAAGGGTAAACACTAAACAAGCTAGTTAGTTGGCTACTCAGATATTCGGCTATAGGGACCATTACCCTTTATGGATCCAATCACTGTACACGAGTGCTAACTCAAGCATACTAAAATTCATATCTAAGACAACAGAGTTCTACTCAGACAGTTATGTAACCACCCATCACATGAAAAGACTTAGAAGATGAACGTAGACTGTAGAAGATCGTAAATGTTGACCAAGGCGAACGATGTGTCCCATATCTGTCTGAAGGTCAGTACCGAGATGAAACCTAGTGTGTCGAGATACTCCCCATTTATTTTCAACGGTTACTACTAACTAAAATATTTACAAGTTCCCATGGATCCCGCGTTCCACGCTTGCTTAGGCGACGAAGGCAGGGAGAACTTTAAAATACCAAATACTATTTTTTCTCAATTTTTTCTAACTTTTTTCGATTTTTTCTTTTCTTTTCTTTTCTTTTTCGAATTTTTTTTTTCTCTTTTTTTTTCTTTGACTCCTAATACATGTGTGTTCCCATGGATCCTGTGTTCCACGCTTGCTTAGTAGACGGAGACAGGGGGACCACACACATAACTCTAAGACAATAACATATTATTCATACTGGGGCATGATCTCAACACACTAAATGTCATTCCAGCGCTAATTAACACGTCGATGCTGGGACCCACCAATACTCTTAGAGAAACACGAAATTGCAAAAATAAAAACAGAACGTGATGTGGTGGTGACAACTATCATGTTATTTCTAACACCTGAACTCTGTCTCCTTTATGAATAGACCATCTAGCTGGGCACACCAATCCTTATAGCAAAATGGCTAAGTTTCCATCTACCTAGAGTGGTTAGTGTCACCCTGAATTGTTCACATGTTTCTAAATTCCAAATCTTATTAATCCTAAAAAGTTTCCCAATACCCCCAAACTTAAATTAAACAGTGTCCTCAATGTTTCTAAACACTGCACAAAAATGAATTAGGGAAAGATATTACCGTGTCGCATGAGCATAAGTTACCTCCTTAAATCATATAGCAATAATCGGAACAACTGTGGATCATCTGAATCAAATAGTGTTAACCACAATAGAAGGAAACAGCAGCAAGCTACAAAGATAAACAATCTGAACACACTTTGATCCCTATCTAGGTAAACCACATCGACCAGAGGATGGGTTTTTGACAACTGAACTTCTTTCTGAACAGGATGATCATTGGATCTAGCTCGAAGATGATCTTGTACAATGGCAGACGTGCATATATCAGGTCCCAAGCTAGGGACCTTCCTAAGAGTTAATGGTATAGCACATGGAGAATGATAGTCACCCCCAAACTTAGAGTTTTCAGTGTCTCTAGATAGACTAATAACAATTTCCCTCATTTCCGGATCGTCAGATTCTCGAAAATAGTCAATTGCTTCTTCTAAATTACAATCTGGTGGTGCAGAACCTAACAAAGTGCTCACTTCATTAATAACACTATCATTATCGCCATCAATTCTATAGTTGGCTAGGCATTTCTCTAATGGATCTTCTAATGGGTCGAGCCTATGCGGCATCTCCCTAGACGGTTTGGATTCCTCCTCTAAATGGATCTGGTGCATACAAACTGTTGGGCTAATTCCCTTAATATCTGCTACGGTCCCTCCTAAGGCTTTTTGATTGTCCTGAAGTACGGTTACTAGCCTATTCTCTTGGTCACTATCCAAATCTGGAGCTACAATCACAGGTAAGGTCTCTGATGGGCCTAACTCATCAAACTCTAATCCAAAGTGGGCTAGAAATTCTTCTAACGGGTCTTCTATCAAAGTGTTTGGTAATGACTCCTGAACTGGGGTCTCTATCATGTTGACGGTTTGTAAGCTGGGGTCATCTAGCTCAGGTGGTTGATTACTAATGTTGAAGATATTCAGCTCAATAGTCATGTTACCAAAAGACAAGTTCATAACACCGTTACGACAGTTAATGATCGCATTAGATGTTGCTAAGAAAGGGCGACCTAGTATAACCGGTATATGATTCTCTGGATCAGGCACAGGTCTGGTATCAAGCACAACAAAGTCTACTGGATAAATAAATTTATCCACTTCAATCAAAACATCCTCTATGACACCACGAGGAATTTTCACAGACCTATCAGCTAACTGCAACGTCATCTGAGTCGGTTTCAAATCGCCTAGTCCTAGCTGGAGGTACACATGGTACGGCAGTAAGTTCACACTGGCTCCTAAATCGAGTAAGGCTCTTTCTACCCGGTAGTTTCCTATTGTGTAAGCTATGGTTGGGGAACCTGGGTCTTTGTACTTAAGGGCCGTACTACTCTGTATAATTGAACTTACATGACTAGCTAGAAAAGCTTTCTTATGTATGCTAAGTTTTCACTTTCGCGTACACATGTCCTTAAGAAACTTGGAATAAGCAGGAATCTGCCTAATTGCATCTAATAATGGAAGGTTGATCGTGACTTTCTTAAAAACTTCCATTATTTCATTAAAATTGGATTCCTTCCTAGTAGGTGCTAACAACCTTGGGTATGGGGCTCTAGGCATGAAATCGGTTCTCTGAGGGGTTGCCTCAGGCTCTTCAGAGGCTTTATCAGTCTCTTCAACTATTGGGTCAGGGTGAACTACAGTTTGTTCACTATCAGGCCTAGTTACCTTGTTATCCACTACCTTACCATTCCTAAGGGTACTAATTGCATTCACATGACTGGATGATTTCTCACCAGTCAAAATTCCATTAGATCCTCTAGGATTGGGTTCGGGTTGACTAGAGAACCTACCAAGTTCTCTCTCTCTCAGAGCCGTAGCAATGTCACTGACTTGGGTTTGTAAACTAAAGACATCTTTTTCTAGGCTTTGGAACCTCTGCTCATACTTATCATCATTGCTGGGCTGAGTTGGACCAGCCGAATTCTTATAACTGAAGCCTGGAGGACCTTTAGCATTACTAAACTGACCTTGAGCCTGGCCTTTCGACCAGGAAAGGTTCGGGTGGTTTCTCCATCCAGGGTTATAAGATTCCGAATACGGGTCGAACTTCCTCTGGTTATCAAATCTAGTGTTATCATAAAGAGCAAAAGCCTGCTCTTCGAATTGGTTGGGCTATGAACTACTAGCTTGATTCATTTCGACCAGTTCTAGCCTTCTAGATAAGGCTTCTATTTGGGCCTTTGAATCAAAAGATCATTTTACCCTATGAACATTTCCTCTTCCTAAAAGAATTGTTCTTTTTGGCTCTCTACTGCTCTCCCACTGCTGGGTCTTCTCGGCGATGTCCCTCAGAAGTTTCATCGCCTCAGCAGGAGTTTTACTGTCGAACCCTCCGGTTGACAAAGACTCGACCAAGGTATAGATGCGTAGTCCAAACCGTCATAGAGAATCTGAACTAGCCTTAACTCCTCTATACCGTGGTCTGGGCATTGGGACAATAAGTCATTGAACCTTTCTACATACACATACAGAGACTCTCCCTCTAGCTGGGAAAACGTGCATATTTTCTGCCTAACAGACGAAATTTTGTTCCTAGGGAAGAACTTCTGAATAAAAGCTGAAGTAAGTTGGGCATAGGTTTCAACTGACTGAGGAGCCAAGCTGTATAGCCACGACTTGGCTTTGTCTCTTAGTGAAAAGGGAAATAGCCTAAGTTTAATAGACTCGTCATTCAAGTCTCTAATCCTGATTGTGCTACATATTTCCTCGAATTCCCTAACATGAAAATAAGGATTTTCGTTTTCTTTTCCTAAGAATAATGGGAGCATCTGGATAATTCCGGGTTTCAGTTCATAGCTCGCTTCAGTAGCGGCTAACTTGATGCAAGATGGACGTGAGGTCTAGGTCGGATTCAACAAATCCTTCAGAGATGTCATTGCTGACACAGTCTCGGGAGTGACTAGTTCACTCTCAGTTGGCTTCTCAAGGTTAAGGTGAACTACAAGATTTCCGCTAATTAACCTACCTTGAGGGTCTCTATCCCAAGTCCGCCTTAAGGGCGTTCTTGGCATGCAAAAATTAAATCCTAACAAGCAATTAATCAAACACAATCGTGCCCTGACTCAACCAAATCAAACCTAAATCTAGCAAACAACAAGCATGATGGATCCACTTAGATTGTTTCTAGACCAGCTTCTATTCTTTCAAAAAGCAACTGGTTACAATTTTAGCAAACCTCTTAGAACGATCTGAATTAGATTAAGTCGAAGAGAAACAGGAGAAGCTCAATTGAGCTTTGATACCCCTGTCTCTTTGGCACTTTTCCCTGGGTTACAAGGCGGCTCTAATCAACTTAAAATAATCTTCATGTTCTTTGAGTTAGGCTAATAAAGTAACCCGTACAGTCCTTTTGAACGATTTTCCAATAAGCTCGATACCCTATAGGTCTCTTTCTAGTCAAGATTTTAGGCTTAGGTTCGCGTAGGTTTCGTTTTCCTAAAGCGGGCAAGAAGGAGACGGTGATGAAATCCGAAACCTTATCTTGTTTGGCTAGGCCTTGCCCTTTATATGCAAAAATTAAAGTCCGTATTCAGTCCTCAACATATATGCATACAAAGGCGTCCAGAAAACCCACTGACAGGAGATTCGTGGGTTGGTCGAAGCTTACCTCCCGTACTAGACGGGCGATGAACCGTTGAAGTCGACTCGGGCCACTAATATCCTTTTCAATAGTGTGCGAACCTGAGGGGCCGAGACAATATCGTAATTGTCGTCCTTCCCTGCACACAGTTTGATATTTAAAACTACCCTTCCGTAGGGTTTAAAAATAATAAAATGTCCAAAAATGTCCAAAAATGTCCAAAAAATAAAAGAAAAATTACAGAAATAATTAAAACCCTAATACAATTTTCTAAACTAATCAAAACTAATTAAAAATAATTAAAATAAACTAAAAATCTAATTAAAAAAAATAAAATCTTCGATCTTCTTTTTCGTTCTTTAAGCTTTTCCCTTTTAATTCCAAGTCTTTAGCTTTAATTCCAAAACTTTGGCTTACTTCCCTTTTCGATCAAAAATTCAACCTGTAGCAAAAAAGAGAAATACCAAAAGAAACATAAAATAGAACAAAGTAAAATAATAAAAATAAAAATAAAAACCTAAAAATAAATCTAAAACCCTAAACCTAAAAACAATTCCGCGTCGGCGGCGCCAAAAATTGATGTTGTTTTGATAGTGGTAAATAAGGTGATCGTTTCTCGAACTTGTAAAGGTAATGATTTTAGAAAATAATGATTTTAATTAACTCTAGAAAATTCCAGGAGTATGAAAAAGACTAAATAACCTAAAGATGATTTTTGAATAATTTTAAAAGGACCAGGAATCAGGAATCAGGTAATTCTAACAACCTATGTGATTAATCAGATAATTCTTTTTAAATTAATTGAAGCGCAAGTAATTGCCAAAATTGGTTTCATTATGCTAACAAACAGAGGTAAATCACAAGCATGGACTATCAAAATTAATTAACCAAGCATAATCCATCAGGCAAAAGCACAACTGTTGAAAGAAAACCGTTTTCACTATTTAAAACTATGCAATTCTAATAACAAAAAATTATAAATAATTATTAGAAAATAATTAAATCACATAAAATTGAGAAAATTACCTTATCCATCATCCCAGTAAATATACTTAGCTCATGGTGGAGAAAACTTGCTCAAAAGATCTCTTCATTGCTCAAAATATCGATTACAAGGTTGAATAATGGTGTAACAGCTGAACAGATACCTTTATAAATGTCACAGAACAGGGTTCAGCTGTTACACAAAGCTTTAAGCAACAGGAGCGTTTAAAATCTAAGGCAACAGGAGCAGAGCTGTAACGGTGGAACAGCAACGAATGCAGATGTTGCTGCTCTTTCTTCTCCGATGAAGGCTGATGAAGAACAGTGCCGGCGATGCACCAGCAGGCGTTCGGCGGTGACCGGAAGTTGCCGGAAGTGATCTCTAGGCTTCTGTCTTCGTTTTTCTTTGATTCTTTTGGTTTATATAGGGTCTACAAACCCTAGAGAGAGTTCTAAACCTAATAGAACTCTCTAAAACAACTCGCAAATCCTTTTCCCAATTGAAACAGGAATCCGGCCAAATACATGCTTTTCCGAGCTGATTTCCCGGGATTTTCTTCTGTTTCTTGATTGTTTTGAACTTGTATTGGATGTGTCTTGCGATTGGGTCCCAAAAATTCTATGAAAACAACTTCAATTTCTTTTCCTGTTTGAAACAGAAGATCCCGATGAGTTGGATCGGCGACTCGGCTGAGTTGACTCGCTGGCTCGCTGGGTTGACTCGCCGGGTTGACTCGGTCGATCCTAGGGTGTCCCTTATCCATTCTTGGGGTGCCAATAACACTTGTCCTTGGGTGCCTTTATCACTTTTTGAGCCAATTTTTCCACAAATCTTTATTCTTCTAATATACCTACAAAAGCATAAAAACACGTAATATTTGTAAAATCGAATACTAACTTAATAGAAACAAAGGTGCAATTTAGACACTAAAATGTGTCTATCAGGGTTCTAATTTTCTAGAGATTATTAAAGCTGAGAAAAATCAAACTTACGCCATCCTTGAGGGATGTGACAATTTCTCGCTTTACCGGTATTAAAACCGTTAGTACCATAAAAAAGAATAAAACGCAAAATTATTATCAAAGTTCGCGGAGTCGCGATTCTCACCTTTCCCATACTTACTAAGAAATACAAATTAATATATGTATATCGAGCTGATATATATATATATATATATATATATATATATATATACATGCACGTTACTTAATATAAGGTTCAATTTAACTGCATAAATTGAAACCATAATCCGTTATGATATCCTGATCAAAACAAAAATAATACTGGTAAGTACATGGCTAGAACCATATTTAATGAAAATAAAGTAGGGAAAGTTAAAGAAAAAAGAAAATAATCTCCGCCGATTATCGATGTCGTTTTCCACCAATTGATCAAATGGATCAGCCATAATAGTAGGTTAACCATCGCAAGCTTTTCGTACTGATAACATGTTGCGTATTCGCTATTCGATCATGCTACTAAGAACGCTCAACTATATATATTAAGATATATTAACCGGAAATGAGAGTACTAAGACAGTAAGAGGGTGTTTGTTTTTTGCACTATATAGTGATTTTCACTTCAAATGTCTTTAAAATGGTGGGACCCAAAAAAATGGGGTGTTTGTTTTGACTATGTAGTGATTATCACTTGAAGTGGTGGTGCTTTTAAGTGCAAAATATGAAGTAGCAAAAAGCTACTTCAATTTTACCACTTCAAATATATATCACTTACTACCTATTTTACCATTTAACAACTATTATTATTCCAAACTCTATCCCCAATCTCTCACAAACCTAAAAATCCAAACTCTCACCATTCTCACGTCTAAACTCTCACCATTCTCACGCCACCACCACTGTTGCCCACTATTTCCGCCACAACCACTGCTGCCCACCACCGCTGCTGTCCACCACTTCCGCCACCACCATTGTTGCCCACCACTTCAGCCACCGCCACTTCTGCTGTCCATTTCTAAGATAAGTTCACAAACCCTAACTTTTTGTCCCAACCAAAATCATTCCAAACAAGAGACATGTTATCGGCAAACCCTAACTTTACGAGGGTTAAATTGTTTGCTAATAAAGTGATGATCGAAGTTAGAAGTTAGAATTTGAATCTGAGAGTAAATGGTTGCATCAAAATTATGTATTGTTAGATTCAAGGGGCTCGTGTAAAACATCTAGGTAGTTATCAACTATATGTTCATGTTTACTTCATCATTTTTTAGGCGCTAAACATTTTTGTGTTGCTTATATATATTGTTTCGGAATTGCTCTATCTAGTGGGTGGTTTTATATATCTCTAAGTTGAATTTGTTATGTTATAATATTTTATTTCTATATTGTAGATGGTGAACTCAATCAGGGAACTATTCATATACTTGTGCAAGGAACAAGAAAAGTTCATGCTTATGGCAATGGTATCTCTTTTATGGCTTAAAGAATCTGAAGGAAGTAATGGTACTCGAAGAAAGATATGTGTCTCGTCTCTTAATGGTAAAGCTTACATGGAGGAGTTGCTGAAAGGAGAACCTATTGTAATGTATGATCTACTTAGAATGGACACTCATGCCTTTACTCAATTATGCTCATATTTCAGAGAGAATGGATTGCTTACTGATAGCAAGCATTTAAATGTTGAAGAGAAGGTTGCAATATTTTTGATGACAATTGGTCATGTTGAATCAAACCGAATGATTAAAAATCGGTTTCAACATTCCGGACAAACTATTAGTAAGTATTTTCACGAAGTGTTGAAAGCGATGTTGAAATTCTCTAAAAAAATGATAGTCCCGTCAGCATTTGACAAACCTATGCCACCAATTCGAACTCATCAACGCCTTCGGGAAGGACCATTTGAAGGATCAATTGGAGCATTAGATGGTACCCTAATCCATGCAATCGTTCCACCAGAAAAGATAATTTCATACCGAGGAAGAGGTGGGAAAGAATGTTTTCAAAATGTCATGGCTATATGTGATTTCGATATGAAATTCTTATATGTGGTAGCTGGGTGGGAAGGTGTAGCTCACGATTCCAAAGTGCTTTGTGAAAGTATTCGTAACCCGGCATTTAAGTTTCCACTTCCTCCTCCAGGTAATTTATATTAATTTTATTTAAAATTTCTTATTCTTATCTAATTAATGAATAATTTTAACTAGTGTATTGGTCATGATTTATTTGCCTTGCTTCTTTTTGTAAATAAATATTATCTATGTGATCTTGATTACTCACACACGAGGGGTTTTGTGGCTCCTTATCGGGGTCAAAGATATTGGTTGTCAAGTTGGAGATCCGTTCCCGCGGTTAGTAAAGAGGAAGCATTCAATCGTGCTCATGCTCGATTACGGATCGTGATCGAAAGGACTTTTGGTGTATTGAAGAATAGATTTAAAATATTAGAAAGAATGCCGTCTTATAGCTTGCGTACTCAGACACATATAGTAATTGCATGTATGACGGTTCATAACTATCTTCGTCGGTATTCTCTTAATGATGAGTTGTTTTCGCAATATGAAGATGATGATTTTGTGGTTAACGACAAAGAAGATCCGATGCTTCCTTCCGAAACATTTAGGCCTCAAGATCAATTTGCAATGGTCCAGCTTCGTGAGGATATTGCCAACAAACTAGTTACTCTTAACATCAATTAAGGTTCTTGTGTTTATGTTTGTCGTGAATTTAAACTTTTGTTTGGTAGTTTTGGATTTGTTGGCATTATTATGTTTTTATCATGAGGAATGATGATGAATTTTATCATTAAAATGGAAGAAACATATCTAGGGTAAAATAGACAGTTGTAACATAAAAAACACTTTAAAGTGAAAAAACAAACACATAACAACATTTTAAAGTGCCTAGAAAACAAACACACGTCACTTCAAAATAGCATTTGAAAGTGCAAGTACTTTAAAATGCTTTTCACTTTAAATTGCTAATCACTATATAGTAAAAAAACAAACACCCCCTAAGGCTAATTATATTAACATAAAAGAGAAGTGAGTAGCAAGCTTTTATTTCTTCATGTATGTTTATATTACATCCTCTCGGACTAATACATTCGATGGGTATTTATAGACCCCAAGTATAAGAAGTAGAGAACATTTAAAAGCCATGTATATATGGAGGACCTGGAGGTGTCACTACATGATGCTTATCCATTTTAGATTAACTTGACCAAATCAAGTTTATTTGTTATTAAATAATATTTTAACCAATAGAAGATTTTTGGTGATCATCTACTAATTTAATACCGACTTTATATAACAGAAGTACTATTAATCATCATTCCTTTTATATTTTATGGTGGAGAAACTAAGTATAAAATTAATCATCAAATTATTCACTAATTTTTTTATTAAAGAGAGTAAAAAATAACCCGAGGAAAGCAAAAATTATTATGACCTATCTAGTTTAAATTTTCTAAATCGAACCAAATTACCTAGATTAACTAATCATACTTACCTGCTCACACCCATTTCACGAAACGGGCTCCCCAAAAAACTTCTTTCACCACAACTCCATTAATTACAGAAACCCTATTCAAGACTGCAAATATAAATCAAATCTCCAAATTTGCATAATTAATTCCTTTTTAACAGATAATTATCGGATAAAACAAAGAAATTTCTAACTAATCAAATTTTGTTACTATGCTTATATAAGTGAGTAAAATAAAAAAATCTCTAATTAATGATTTGAAAATAAAGAAGAAAAAGAGAGAAAAGAATAACATGAGTTGAGGAGAGTGGATTGGTTTCTTTAATCGTTCACCGGAACCCCGAATGAAAAAGAAAATAGTTTTCGGTATCAATCAATATTATAAGTCTCATTTTGTAACACTATTTATCTTGTCTCAAACCATTACTGGGAGAAACATCAAAACATAATCATACTTAGCCATTAATTAGGTCTACAAATGGCGATTCATTAGCAGTAAGGTCAAAAATATTATCTTTTCTTCTGGACGTGGTGGATGGTGTTTCAACTTTAGTGAAAGAAACAACAACGATACGTCGACCAAAACAAGAAATACCAATGATACAACATAGGAAATGGGTATGAAATTCTTGTAATTAGCGGGTGTATTAAGTAGGGGCAGTCTAGTTCGAATTAGGAAAATATATCGACTACGTTCTGGTTAGTGAGTTGACTATGATTTTTATTTTTCTCGGATCGATATTTTTCCCTAACAAAAATTATTTGCTAACATGTTTTTATTTACTAATTCTGAAACATCGATTGGGTGTTTTTGTGTTTTCAAAATAATATATTAAATTTAAAGCAGAACTAATTAACTATTAGACTCATGTAATAAATATATAATAAAAAACTAATTAATTATTAAAGAGAGATACAATGGAGAAGAGACTTTATTATTCACTTGAGAAATTGAGGTACATAATATATAAAATATTAGCTAGGAGAGCTATTTAGACAGTGACAAAACTTAGAATTGTGTTAAATTTACGATAGTTGTCTTGTCAAAACCCTAACAACAGAGACTCAATGAAATAAAATCTTGACAAAAAAAAAAAAGAGTACAACGCGATAGTATTCAATATCGACAAGGTTCTTCAATATGTATATAGATACTCTCCTTGATTCAAACATCAATCTTTTTGGTGATAAAGATGTCGTATTCCGATGTCGTGAACTGGTTTTCGAAAAAAGGTTGTTGTCAGAGTCTTGGTGAATAAATCAATTAACATTTTTACATGATTGTATCTTTAAAATATATCTATCTCGTTGTTTTTAGATTATTACAATAGAAGAATTTCGGTGAAATATGCTTTTTATATCACCTTCGATGTACCTTTGAATTGTGATATACATACTTTGTTATCTTCATAGATAATTGTCGGTGCATATTGATTAAAGAAAAACCTCTTTATCAAAGATCTTAACCATACATATTTTCTAGCTTTTTTTTAGTATAGAATAATGATTTCTTCATGATTTGATGAAGTAGCTGGTAAATTTTGTCTGCAAGATCTCTATGAGAATGTAGTTTCATCGCTGGTCAAAATATACCATGCTTGAGAAACGTATTTGTATGAGTTAGATAGAAAACCTTTATATGGATTCTTGAATAAAACTACCTGAAGTCTGTAATTCCTCGAAGATATCAAGAGATGTTGTTCACTCCTACCCAATATCTTCTGTTGGCAATGACTAACTTGGCTAGTAAATTTACGACAATATAAATGTCAGGTATAGTACACTGAGTTAAGTACATCATTGCACCAATTGCACTCAAATATAGTACTTCTGGACCAAGAAGTTTCTCGTCTTCTTCTTTAGGACGAAACATATCAGTAGGAATATTAAATTTCCTTACAACCATATGCGTACTAAGTGGATAAGCTTTTTTCATTTCAAAACGTTTGAGAATTTTTTAAGACACACCTTTGATATAATCTTCATTCAAGATAAAACATATTACAAATCACCAAGGTGCAATTAATCTACTAGTATTTTTGAAAAAGAAAAGGTACCTAGTACACAACCAACTTTTTCTTTGGTAGGAGTATGAACCTGTGTTGTATTTTTAACAATTATCAGAATAAAATACTTTAAATACAGAAAAGTAAAAGCACATGTACAAAAATCGTAGGACCTCGACTATTTTGAACACCATACTATATTAAGCCGCTAAAAACACTAATCTACTATCAGACTTCGAACTGGAATGCAGTTAAGACAGAATCAACCCTCCGAGCAATTCAACTTCAGTCGTGCTCCTTATGTCTCTTGGATCTCGCAAGACCCTATGCACTTGATTCCCCTATATGAAGTCCTTTACAGGTTTAAGAGTTTCCCTACAGTCCTTCGTGAAATCTAGTACTACCCTACCTCTAACATGACACTTATTTGATTTCCTTCATATATATTTCAATCAAGATAATGTAAATCTATTTGCATTGAGGGATCTTCAAGTAAAAACAATATTAAAATAAAATCTTAACAATTAGGATAACTTAATCTCTTCAAAAGTTATAGAGATGCCTAATTGATTCTACCTCATAAAATGTATCTAGATCGAGTTTACATGTTAATATAGTGGAACTACATAAGTCATAGACGAAGAACTCTTTGCTGGAATCAGCTCTGGTTGTGATATGCAAGTTAGGATCGATCTTAAACAAATTTTAAATCATGTCTAATAAAAATCTTTTCTAACATGATTTCAATGCCCGGATTTCACCACTAGATACATAAACCTAGTTCTCGGAAGTTCAACACTAACCAATGACAAGAGTTATATTAGTGTTATGTCGAAGTCACAAAAGTATAAAAAATTACACTACATAACTCAGTACAGTAAGTTATAGAAACAACTAATGTATATTATTTCCTTTTGATACTTAGGTCATAGTAATGATCAAGTCATCTATATACTAAAGCCATGTAAACAAACTTCGCATGTTATGTTTTCAATAAATATGACTATAAAAACCGATAGAAATGGAACAAGTAAAAGTCAATAATTACTAACCTCAATCTGAAGGATGATGTCTTTGTTTGTCTTCAATATGTCTTCATCTCTTCAATGAGTAACCAAAGATTGTCTCAACATTTCAATGTCCTAAATATAACCCCAACGAAGTTGAATTTAATAGGTTATTTAAGCGACTGGGTACTTGAACTAAATTAGATAACCAAACTTTACATACCAACGCTTGGTGGGTTCAACCGAGCAGTGCTCTAACAAATGTAAGTCATGTAGAACGTTTAGTATGAAGTGGAAAAAGAACGAGTTTGAACAATAATATATTAGATTTATATGATCATGTTCATGGTATTGCAACTTTCGACTCAACTTGCACAACCTTCAAAATCTATCAATCCAAAGATAGAACTGAAATCCGAAATTCGAAATAAGGATTATCTGCTTTTGTATTCATAGGAGAATATAGTTTATCGAAAGTTCAACACTAAGTAGTAATAGGTACAACTTAAGTGTTGTGACATTATCTTCAAAAATACATCAAGATATACTTTAAGACTATACACAGTGAGTTATATAACACAACTTTCGTATATCATTCCTTCGACACTTTAATCATAGTAATGATCAAGTCCCTTACACTAAATCCATAATCACGAAATTCGTTTTTTCCTATTTATTTGAAATTAAGATTGAGAGAAAGATATAAATTGAATAGTCTTTTCGATAGTTACTAACCTCTTGTTGAAGGATGATGTCTTTGTTTTTTCTTCAGCCACCGTCTTTAGTTTTTCAAGAGTAACTAAAGTATTCCATCTCTATACTTTCACAACCTAAGTCTAACCTGGGAAGTTGACTTTAGTAAGAAATTCAAGCGGTTAGTTTTGGCATCTAAACTGGATAACCATACTTGAGATACAAATGCATGTTGGGGTCAAGTGAGTTATGCTCAAACAAACTATACATTAGATCTCAAATTTTAGCTTGGAGGTGTGAATACCCTTATCTACATTGGTATCTAAAGGACCAAAAGGATAGAGTAATGTAATAAAATAATCTATAATGTATGTAACTTAGCTACAATAACACTCGAGTATAACCGAATCATGAGGGACATGATATCTATAAATAAGGATCATTAGCCACCAAACTAAGGGGTTGTCAGTTGTTTCTTAGTTCTATTAATGAAGTTTTCCTTTACTATGTTTTCATTTGTGTTTATACTCGTATTTCTAAACATGAGCGTGTTGTCTAATTAATAACAATTATATTTTGTTCCCGACATAAGGGGATTTGACTTAACCTTTTAAATTATAGAGAAAGTTCGTAGATTATTTTTATTTTTTAAGAACATTAAAATAATAAATGTTTTGTGAGATCTCTGTTTGAGAAACAAATATAGGATTCATGAAAACTTACCCAAAGGTCACACCAAAAGCCCTAGCAGTAAACACAACAAAGTTTTCAGACAAAAGACAACTAATTGTTTCTATAACTACTTATGACAAAACAATGATATATGACACACACATGTTTTCCTAGAACTGAGTAATTGATAGTTGCTAAAAATAGAAAAGTGTAACCTGAAAGTATGTAATTATGGCCATTAAGCGTACCAGTAACTAAGGGTGTGTTTGGTATGATTTTTAAAAACAGTTTTAAAAATCATTTTCTAGTGTTTTTAAAACATACCCTTTTTTCTTGTTTTTATTTTCTAATAAATTTTAAAAAGCTATTTGGTATGACTGTTTTTAAAAACATAATTTTCAAAAATTAGTTATAAGTTAAAATTAATAATTCAAAAAATTAGTTATAACCCCTTTTCAAAATAATTCAAAATTAGTTATAAGCTTG
>JAJJMC010033282.1:0-12609 GCA_023531435.1 Papaver californicum | reverse complement strand
TTAGCTCATTGTAGAGAAAATATGCTCAAAACAATCTTTCATTGCTCAAAAAGTGTTTACAATGGCTTAATAGAAATAACACAGCCGATTTGATACGCTTATAAGCGTTACAGTGAGGTGGTTCAGCGTGTTACAGGAGCAGAACAAGGTACAGGAAAGAAGGACAGATAATATGTGTAGCTGATGAAGACAACTGTTGAAGCAGCTGAAAAATAGCGACAATTCCAGCTATAATGAACGACAGTTCGCTGGAGCTGTTTGTTCTTCACCTTCTTCTTCACGTGAGCAGCAACAGAAAAATGGTGTTGTCTGTATACTTTTTCCGGTGGTTCTGTCTACTGATTTTCTTGGTTTCTCTTGGTATTTATAGCCTTTTCTAACCCTAGGGATCTTCCTTAATTGATAAGGACTCAAAGAAGAGTCCCAATCCAACTTGAATTCATCCTTGAACATGTCACAGCATGATATTTTTCTTCTCCGGCTACAACTCGGATTTGAAGCAGTTTTTCCGGCTTTAATCTCTGTTTCTTCACGTGTTTAATCTTGTTTTAATCTCTACTTGCTTTTGGGTCAAATTAAAAGTCCAAAAATCCCAAGAATCACGTAAAACATGTTCACAACAATCTTCTCTTCGTGAAGCGAAATTTCTCGCCATTTTCGGTTTCAAAATCCAAAGAAGTGATGCCCCCAATCCAAAATATGGGTGCCTTTATCACTTTTCCTAAGTGCCTTTAACACTTTTCGAGCCAATTTTTCCGCAAATGTTTATTTTTCAAAAATACCTACAAAGACATAAAAAGACATAAAAAGTGTAAAATCGAGCACTATCGAAGCAGATATCCGGGCGCAATATAGACACAAAAATGTGCCTATCAGTATCCAAAAGTCTTTTCACAACGTAATTTGTTTTTCATTCCCAGTATCCCAAAGACAACTATTTTGCATATATTTTCTGCACTCTAACATATCTTTCATGTAAAAAACTTCTCTGATTCCGCTTACTTCTCCAAAAGTTATTGTTCCTCATGTATTTAGGCTTCGTAATTTTCCCCCAGGCAGTCAGGTTTGTCGAAAATTTCCAAATCAAATTTGCAATTTGAGTTATATCCAAGTCCTCCAGATCTATGATTCCAAGGCCCCCAACCTATTTAGCTTGAAGAAAGGTGTCCCACTTGATATAATGTAACTTCCTTGTACCGTGATTGTGGCTCCACCAGAAGTTTCTCATAATTCTAGAGAGTTTTGTTATTACTCCCTTAGGGATTAAATTAGTGGTCATATAGTATGGAGGAATGAGACCCAAACAGTTTTGATAAAATTGGTTTTGCCAGCATATGTGAGGAAATTTTTCTTCCACCAAGGAAGGTTGGATTCAAATTTTTCGATGAGAAAATCATAAGAAATAATTTTGTGAGTGGGTTTTAACAATTGAAATCTAAGGTATTTATCATCAATCTTTATTGTTTGACCCCAAGTTTGTCTGCATCCTTTTGGTCTAGCAAAGTCCGAGACAACTCTCGTAGAAGTTATTTCTGGTTTCATTATAAAAAACTAATAAAATTTTGTTCAAAATTGAATAAACACGTCTCTTCCCATAAGCCACCATTAATGAGAGGTGTCTGTTGGAGATGGAGAGGCATCTTCATTAGACATGAATCTCCCTATAAGTAGTGAATATATTCTCCCATTCATACATCATCAAATCTATATGTTATCTCTCTACTGAAGCATCTAATCGTTTCAAAAAAGTGGTAAAAATAGTTCGTTTGCTAGGACTTGTGAAGCTTTGTTTTAGACTTAATTTAAAAACTAGAATAGAAAACTCAATTAAAAGTTGATTCAAGAATATAGAGAAAACTGAGACTAAGGATTCCACCATTAACCAAATTTTAATTGATTCAATTAAGAATAATAATTATACAACTCACACATTCAATTTGATGCTAAAATATTGCCAAAAGTAGATTTTCAAAATAATAGGTGTAAATCACAAGCATGGAACATCAAGAGCGCTGAACCATCAAACGAAATCACATCTAGTTAATAAAAATCATTTAATCAAGTTTAAATCAATGCAAAAATCATAAAAGAATTGCAAAAATTAATTAAAGAGAAATATACCACTTTATTATTGGAAAAATAGCTTCCTCCGTCGCCTCAACAATAGGGCCTAGCTCTTCATGTCAAACACTCTCTCAAAATAATCATTCATAGCTCACAAGTGTTTACAAGAAGAAAATAAGAGTAAGAAAAAATAACACAGAACACTTGATACAAATATAAGTGTTCCTATCATCGTGTTCTGTGTTGCTAAAAAGGTAAAGAAGACGTAAATGACTGATCTGTGTTGCAGTAAAGCAAAAAAGAATACGCCACAAATTCAGCGACTATTCTCAGCTGTGGTATGTTCTTATTCTCCTTCTTCTTTTTTCTTCTGAATTTTTCCGGCTCCCCCTCTATGCATTTTTCTTCCTTCCCTTTGCTTCATATAAGATCAACAAACCCTAACTACCTTTCCTTAACTGATAAGGAACCAAATATTAATCCAAAACAACCTTTAAATCTTGATTATCCGAAACAGAGAATGAAACACTTTTCCGACCATAATTCAATTTTTTCCAACTTGTTTCACGATTTTAAAACTATCATATTTGACGTGTGATGATATATTTGATTACTCATTCTATTTGGGATAACTAAACAAGGTTTTCCCATAAAACTCGTTAACTAAATCCAACAAAACTCTCTCATGCGTAAACGAAACATCCCCGACTATTTCGGATTTTAAAATTGAAAGGGGGTTGCTCCCTTTCCATGGTTGGGGTACCTTTAGCAATTGCTTCTGGGTGCCTTTATCATTTTTTCGAGCCGATTTTTTTCACAAATATTTATTTTTCAAAAATACATTCAACCACATGAAATTACACAATAAGTATAAAATTGAGCACTAATAATACAGAGAATTAGGAACGAATTAGACATAAAAATGTGTCTATCAGCATCATCAAAAATTATCTTCTTGTGTTCTTGGTTGGATTAAGGGGTAGAAACCTTGAATCCAATTTCGTTGCTATAAGTCTTTATTGTATCCTGAAGAAAGTATTTTGTATACCCGTTATAATCACCAAATTAATCGGGAGGGTAAAAATAATTGTCTAAAAGAAATCTTTTAGAACCTTGAAGTCGGAAGTCCAATAATCTCTTTGTGTTTTTCATCCTTTACTTAACCCTATTTTCCAGCAACACATAGATTAACTCAATAAATAAGTAAGAATTTACGAGTACATCATATATAATTCTTAATTCTACTTATTTTTCACAATATATCAATATTCTAGCATTATATTTTTGACTGGTTCAAATTATAGCAAAATTATTTTGACGTATAAAATTACGATGCAACACCGGAATATGCATGGGTTTCGTGATAATAGGTCAAACAATCTGAGTCCGTCCAACATACAAGTGCGCCACTAGTATGCTTAAAAAATAACAAAAAATCATTTGTAGGTGCAACCAACTCCCATGGGGTAATCGTATTATTTTCTGATGAGGGATGCACTGGATAATGGTGTAACCATGCAAGCAAGATGTAAAAAGATGCGGTGTTTGATTTGATATATATAAGGCCAAGTCATATGCACACCTTTCAAATGGGTTATTTGTTCACCACGTGGATGGACAAATGTGTTTCTCTACTATGGTATAATTAGCAAACTTAAGTATAATGATATATTTAATTATATTTTGTGGGACCCTTAATAATAAAAAATTTATTTATATATTGTTAAGGGGTTTATATATTTTAATATATTTAGTGAAACCATGGTATAATAAAATTTAGTTAATATAACTAAAAAGTTGGAGATATAAAAATAAAATTATTAGTGAGAGACAAAGTGTTTGTTGCTGGAGACAAAACTGTTGATCGCTAGATAAAGTGTTTTTCGCCAGCGTCTTACTCTTTGACAAGCGACCAAGTCTTTATCGCCCGATTAAGACTATGATGTACAATATATCTATTTAAATTAGAGCATTTGGGAAGTCATTTTAATCATTTACTATTTTCATAGTGACTGTTTTTGATCAAATTTAAATTTAACCATTTGCTACCTCCGTAGGTCTCGGCGTAAAGCGCTTTACGGCTCTATAGGGCTGGTTATTTTCCCCTCCGCCTTCTTTTTCGCCCAGAATTCACTATTCATCGTCGCTAAACAAAACTTTAGCAGTGAACTTTGTTGAATAAACTTAAAAGTTATTCTTAATGGGTCTTAAACTCATAAGTTAATGGAGAAAATGAAATGTGAAGAGCTTGCATGTGTAACTAAAGGACAAGCAGTGATATATTTTTTTTTTATTAATATTTATTGGCCTTAAGTTTTCTTTTCTGGTTAGTGCCTATATAAAGGCATGTTGATCCTGTTTGATGTATAACTCAAAGAGAGTAATATAGAAGAGTTAAATACTTTTGAGAATTCCATTTGAGTTATCAAATTGGTATCAAATCCAATAGCGAATGCGACGGGTCAAATGTCGCTACCACGACTAACGAAGGGGAATTATGAGAATTGGAGCATTCAAATGAAAGCTCTTCTCGGATCTCAAGATTTGTGGGAGATGGTCAAATAAGGATTTGAAGAACCAACAAATACCACAGGATATACGGCGACTCAAAACAAGACGTTGAAAGAGACACGATCGAAGGATAACGCGACACTATACATGTTGTTCCGAGCGGTTGACGAGTCAGGATTTGAGAAGATTGCCAGTGCAACTACTTCAAAAGAAGCGTGGGATATTTTAGAAAAAAGTGTTCAAAGGAGCCAACCGAGTTAAGCAAGTGCGTCTCCAAACTCTTCGTGACGAGTTTGAGAGCATGAAGATGAAGGATTCAGAAGTTGTATCTGACTATATCACGCGTGTACAAGCCATGGTAAACCAACTTAATCGTAATGGTGAAGCAGTAACCGATGCACGAGTTGTGGAGAAGATTTTGAGATCTTTAACCGAAAATTTTAAGAATGTTGTGTGCGCGATAGAAGAGTCAAAGGACCCTGCGACGCTTACAGTCGACGAGCTTGCCGGTTCTCTCGAGGCACACGAACAACGTAAGAAGAAAAAGAAAGAGGAGACACTAGAGCAAGCACTTCAAACCAAGGCGACAATTAAAGACGAAAAGGTACTATATTCTCAAAATTTCCGAGGTAGACGGCGTGGCCGTGGAAGCCTTGTAAATGGTCGCAGCAGTCGTGAAGGGTACTATAAGGAGAAGGAACAGTCGAGTCAACCAAACTGGTGTGGAAAAGAACGCGGTCGAGGAAGAGGCGGCCGATCGAACTATTCCAACATCGAGTGCTACAAGTGTCACAATTATGGTCACTACACGAAGGATTGCAACTCCGACAAATGTTACAATTGTGGTAAAGTGGGGCATTTTGCAAAAGATTGTCGAGCCGATAAAAAGGTGGAAGAAACAACTAACCTGGTCTTGGAAGATGAGGAAAATGAAGGTTTTCTCTTGATGGCTCAAATGAAGACAACATCAACAATGACACTCTCTGGTATCTCGACTCAGGGGCAAGCAACCATATGTGCGATCACCAGTACTTATTCAAAAAGATGCAAAATATTGAAGATGGTCATGTGTCGTTTGGAGATGCATCAAAGGTGGAGGTCAAAGGCCAAGGTACGGTTTGTTACTTACAAAAGGATGGTCTGATAGGGTCGATCCAAGATGTTTATTACGTACCAGATCTCAATACCAACATTTTGAGTTTGGGGCAACTCACGGAGAAAGGTTACTCGATACTCTTAGAAGACCGGGTATTACACTTGAAGGATAAGCAAGGGCGTATGGTTGCTCGAGTCGAGATGGGAAGAAATCAGATGTACAAACTGAATTTGAGAAGCGTGCGAGAAAAATATTTGCGAGTCAACGTAAAAGACAAGACGTCACTGTGGCATCTCCGTTTTGGTCACCTACATCATGGGGATCTAAAAAAGTTAGCAAAAAAGAACATGGTGCACGGGCTGCCAGACATGGACTATAATGACAAATTTTGTGAAGAATGTGTGCTTGGCAAGCAAGCGAGAACCTCGTTTCCAACGAAGGCAGATTATCGAACTAAACATATTCTCGAATTGATTCATACAGACATATGTGGACCAATCACCCCCGAATATTTCAGCGGTAAAAGGTACTTCATTTCATTTATCGATGATTTTTCACGGAAAACTTGGGTTTATTTTTTGAAAGAAAAATCTGAGGCATTCGAGGTGTTCAAAAAGTTCAAAGTGATGGTGGAGAAGGCAACTGGTAAACATATCAAAGCCATACGATCTGATAGAGGTGGCGAATATACTTTGACGGCTTTCGTGGAGTATTGCGAGGAGCAAGGCATAAGAAGATTTCTAACCGCACCATACTCTCCTCAACAAAACGGTATGGCCGAGAGGAAGAATCAGACTATTCTCGACATGGTTCGATCAATGCTCAAAAGCAAGAAGATGCCAAAGGAATTCTGGGCAGAAGCTGTGCAGTGTGTTGTCTATATACAGAATCGATGTCCACATGTGAAGCTAGATGATCAAACACCACAAGAGGCATGGAGCAGACAAAAGCCGACAGTTTCTCATCTCAAAGTGTTCGGTAGTATGGCTTATGCACACGTACCGGATCAACGAAGAACGAAGCTTGAAGACAAAAGCAAAAGGTACATTTTTATTGGGTATGATGAGAAGACAAAAGGGTACAAGCTACTCGACTCGATAAGCAAGAAGGTGATGGTAAGTCGTGATGTGCGAGTAAACGAAGCAAGTGAATGTGACTGGAACAATTCGGCAGAAGTTAACATCAAAGTTGGAGAATTATCCGTCGTTGCATCAGCAAGCAAACATCAAGACTCTGAAACTACCAATGATGAAGATGTACCTCGACAACCCAAAACGAGAAGTTTGCAAGATTTGTATGATTCAACAAATGAGTTACACCTTGTATGTCTTTGGCAGATGCTGAGAATATCAGTTTTGAAGAGGCGATGCGAGACAAGAAGCGACAAACTGCTATGAACGAATAAATTAAGGCGATTGACCGCAACAACACATGGGAGCTAGTAGAATTGCCGAAAGGAAGTCAGCCTATTGGTGTGAAGTGGGTGTTCAAGAAAAAGATGAATGCTCAAGGAGAGATAGAACGGTACAAGGCGCGACTTGTTGCGAAAGGATACATGCAAAGGCAGGAATTGATTACGACGAGGTATTTGCTCCTGTTGTAAGAATGAAGACAATCCGATTACTCATTTCACAAGCTGCTCAATTCAAATGGCCGATATTACAAATGGATGTCAAATCGGCATTCTTGAATGGTGTACTCGAATAAGATGTCTACATCGAACAACCACCCGGGTACATAAAAGTCGGAGAAGAGAAGAAGGTGCTAAAATTAAAGAAGGCGCTTCACGGGTTGAAACAAACACCGCGGGCATGGAATACACGTATCGATTCATATTTCAAAGAGAACGGGTTCAAGCAATGTCCCTATGAGCATGCTCTTTACGTAAAGAAGAATGGAGGTAACGTGTTATTTGTTGCTCTTTATGTTGATGATCTTATTTTTATGGGCAACAATGATGAGATGATAGAAGAGTTTAAAGGAACAATGACACGGGAATTTGAAATGACACATTTCGGCAATGTGAAGTTTTTTCTTGGTTTGGAGGTTAGACAAGTATAGACAGGTATTTTTGCATCACAAGAGAATTATGCAAAAGAGATTTTGAAGAAGTACAAGATGGCAAATTGCAATCCTGTTTCAACACCAATGGAACCAGGTGCAAAACTTTCGAAGTTCGATGGAGGAGAACATGTCGATGCTAGTAAATATCGGAGTTTGATAGGAAGTCTTCGCTATCTCACATGCACAAGACCAGATCTTTCATTAAGTGTCGGCATTGTAAGTCGGTTCATGGAGGAGCCGGTTTATTCACATTGGAAGGCGTTGAAGCGAATCCTACGGTACATCCAAGGAACGGTGTACTCGGGATGTTCTACTCAAAAGAAGAAGATTACAAGTTGGTTGGTTACTCCGACAACGATTGGTGCAGAGATATAGACGATCGAAAAAATACCGCGGGATATGTGTTCTTTATGGGAGATACTGCATTTACTTGTCTTTCAAAGAAGCAACCGATCGTGACACTCTCGACTTGTGAAGCTGAATATGTTGCAGCATCTTGGTGTGTATGTCATGCTATATGGCTTAGAAAATTGTTGAGCAAGATGGAGCTAAAGCAACAAGGTGCAACCGTGATTCAAGTTGACAATAAATCAACAATTAAGTTAGCAAAGAATCCAGTGAACCATGAAAGAAGCAAACACATCGGTGTTCGTTTTCACTTTATCCGAGATCATGTTAAGGAAGGAAGTGTGGAATTGGTGCATGTCACAAGTCAAGATCAAGTTGCGGATATCTTCACAAAACCGCTACCAAAAGTATTATTCGACAGATTCAAGAAGATGATCGGCATGATGGATGGTAGAAGTATTTAAGTTTACAGGGGAATTTTGTTGAATAAACTTAAAAGCTATTCTTAATGGGTCTTAAACTCATAAGTTAATGGAGAAAATGAAATGTCAAGAGCTTGCATGTGTAACTGAAGGACAAGCGGTGATATTTCTTTTTTTATTAGAATTTATTGACCTTAAGTTTTCTTTTCTGGTTAGTGCCTATATAAAGGTATGTTGATCTTGTTTAAGTATAACTCAGAGAGAGTAATATAGAAGAGTTAAATACTTTTGAGAATTCCATTTGAGTTATCAAACTTTAGTTACACAAAAGCTACTCGGTTGCTTATGTTTCTAGGGTTAGGGTTTTGGTATCTTAATTAACTGGAATTATCTTGCTTCCTTTAAAATCAGTGTAATGGGGAAAGAAGAAAAAGATATTGTAATTGAGTTGGATGAAGAAGAAGATGGTGATATGGTAGATTCTGATAATTTTGTATTCGAGAAGATTGGAAAGTCTGTTCCCCTAAAACCAAATGACTCGAAATTTGATCTCGAAAGTCTTCCAGCACAACCGCTTGCTGTTTCCGATCGATTTCAAGTCATATTTGTTGCTCATTCTAAAGGTTTGTTTGTTTTTAGGGTTTTTCATTTGTACTCTAAATTTTAGGAAATTGTAAGATATTTAATTTTAATTTTCAAATTTTAATTGAATATTAGGGTTTTATGTTGCGAAAACTAAGGATGTTATCGATTTGGCTAAGGAGATTAAAGAAAAAGGAAGTGATTCGTGTATTCAGGAGTTATGTATAGTTAATGTTCCAATTGGTAAGGTTCATATTTTGGCCTTGTCTATGGATTCGTCGTATCTAGCTGCTTCAGTGGGTGGGGAGATTCATTTATATGCTGTCAAATCCCTTTTGAATAAGGTACTACTTATTGCAATGTCTGGTGATACTTTTGAAATTTCTAGTTTACCTTGTCTAAATTCAGTATGTCTTGTGCTGCTTTTTGGTAGGAGCAACAACCGTGTTTCACTTGCTCACTTCATGATTCAAGTAACGTGAAGGATTTTCGTTGGAGAAAAAAAATGGTGAACACATATGCAATTCTTTCAAAAGGTGGCACATTATACCACGGAGACGTGGATGGATCCCTTAAAGAAGTAATGGATAATGTTGATGCTGGTAAGAATTCACCCTTCACAAGTCTTTGTTTTTATTTAAGACCTAACTTTGATTAGTTTCAGCTAACATATCAACATGCATTCATCTGGCTAGTGTTTACATTGGGTAATTTATGGTGTTCTTGTTGTAGTTGACTGGAGTAAAAATGGAAACTTTATTGTGGTTGCAAGAAAGAATACTTTGAGCATACTTTCATCCAAATTCAGGGATCGGTTTCATATGTCGCTGTTGTTCAAGACATTGGTTTGTGACAACGACCCAAAACACAATATAGTAGGTAAGATGCTCGTTTCATCTTTCAATACAATATTTCAGGCTTGATTTCCTTCCAAGATTTTAAAGGAGCAAAAACATTAAGTGTTTTTTCTTTTTTTTACACGTGATCGAGAAGTGAGATTGATCTGTCCTATTCAAATCAAATACACGAATTTATGTACAATATGTATGGTACATGTGTTTTATACCTGTAACTATGGACAGTGGGGACAACTCTAGGAAAAAAGTTGCGGTCTTGAATAACTATTATCTAAGTCCTATCACATGAGGTAAATAAACTTGCTATAGAATATTTTTTTATATGGCCCTTGACATTGATGGTTCCGTCGAACCACTGAATTAGTTATGGATAACTGTTGAATTTTCTTTTGCTTTTTGAATGTCCAAAATGTAATAAGCACGTTTGATATGTTATATGTATTGGTAAAAGAGATTGGAGGTTTCAGTTATTCAATATAAAAAGCACATTGAATGTTCAAAATGTACATTAAGCACATTTGATATGTTATGTTCAAAATGCATAATAAGCACATTTAATGTTCCAATGCGCAGCTGTTTATCAGTCTTTGCTTCATCCCGCTACTTCATTACACCATCTTACTTGTATTGGTAACTAAAGGGTTTGGAGGTCTTGACTATTGACTGCTCAAGGGAGCCAGATCAACATAGTCGGTGTTTGTTTCTGCATGCTCTGATTTTTTTGGTCCAGAGGTTCCCATCTTTTGGTCTCTTAATAGATCTTGAGTTCTTATGTGCGTAACGAATTAATAGGTGTTACATTATGCTTTTAAAATAAATCAAGTGTGTTTACTTCTGAAGTTTAAGAATACCAGTAAACTGTGGTATTATATGATATAGGTGTGATCATTACTCTCTAGACTCGGTAGTGTAACCCTCCTTGTCTAAGCATCGATGAAATGGGGGGAAGTGAAAAACTCGTATTGGCTAACTAACTACTTCCTGAAAATTGCTTCAGTGGATTCTATCCAGTGGATTCGCCGTGACTGTATTATTCTTGGATGCTGTCAAGTATCTGAAGATGGCGAGGAGGAGAATTATTTCGTCCAAGTAATCAGCAGCAGAGATGGTAAAATTACAGAGGTCAGTTCGTATTCATGTGCTTCCAGTTTGTTATGATACTATTTTACTGAGATACAACTAGGAAAGCAACTATGCTTGAGATGCATTTAGTTATCTTCTCTGATTAGACAAGGTCATAAACAACTTAGATATATCATCGGAAGTTGAACTTTTGATAGTAGATTAGTAGTAAAACAAACTCTGGCAGAAGGAGTTTATGCTGGTTTTGTCTTTGTATGTATAACTTGGCAAGCATTTTGGGGTGTTATAAGTACTTTCTATACAGTTTTTAGGTAAATTTACTTAAAAGAATATGTCTTCCTTACAAAGGCCGCGGTTCTTAATGCTTTAGGAATTCTTCTTTTAGTATGTGTATGACATAGCTAAGGGTTTTATGCAGGAGTAGATGAGTAATTTACTCAATGGATAATTGGATGAGCAATCTAATCTAAGTTTTGCTGGTAACCATCCAGCGAAAAATCGTAGTAGAATTGGAAGTGATTAGTGAGTTACTCCATTGTGTTTAGTATTTTTTTTTGAATTAAATCTTCTGTAGATGCATATTGATGTCTGATGTTCAGTGAGGTTCCAGTACTTTTGCAGAACCTATCCATGTTTGTTCATCATATGTTTCCAAAATTGCTCACTTTGAAATACTCGGCAGAGGATCACTGGCTTTTCCTTTTACCTATTTTTTTTCTTTTCTTTTTCCTTGTTCCTATATTGCGATCATATGTTTATTGAGTTTAAAGGCTGCTTGTGACTCTTGTCATGCAGGATACTTCCCAGCCAGTTGTGTTATCTTTCAGTGACGTATTTACAGGTATCATAGATGATATTGTGCCCTGTGGAAGTGGACCACATTTGTTCTTGAGCTATTTGGAGAACTGGTACGGCAAGAATGTGGAACCTGCTGAGTTTAATTCCTGATATATAGTTTGCATTTAGATATGCATATATATTTTGTTATACTTTGCTTTACTAACTGTTCTGCGCATCTGTCTCAAAGCTTACTGAGTTTCGGCTCATCATCTAATGATATAGAATAGCTTCATTATTCTAGGTTTCAGTTGATGTCTTTCATGTGCTATCCTCCTGTTAGTTTGATTTTTAGCTCAAAATAAGACTGTCAGTTCAATTTTTCCATCGTTTTATATGCTGGTTTGGTTTCCAAACAGATATAGAGTTGTAATTGCAGTCTCTCTCTCATTTTTTCTAAGCACACACACACACAAATATATTTTCTAGTGTCGTTATCCACTTTAACCGCAAGTATCCTGTAGGCATGTAATCCTTTCTATCTCTCCTTTATCAAAATAATCCAATTATCAGAAGTTCATGTTATTTATATATCTTTCATGTCAAGGGTCGTCCACTCGTCTAAGCGTGAACTTCTGTATTTGTCAAGGGTCGTCCACCTGTCTGCCTCATGCTCTCATAATATTCTGAAGTTATGACTTCTGTATATGCGTCCTGGAACAATTAGTGATTTCAAATGAATAATTTCTTGATGGTAATAACTTTGTTGATGACAGGGAGCTTGTGCTTGCCGCCAATAGAAAGA
>JAJJMC010033281.1:0-14383 GCA_023531435.1 Papaver californicum | reverse complement strand
TTTATCAATTCATGTATCTTCCTTATGCCCTTCCCCTCTGTTTCTTTCAAATACTTTATTTTTCTTACTCTTTAGACAAAATGACCATGAATACCACCAAACCCCAATTTAAAAACTTATACATATGATTTATTTATAAAATTTAACTAGAAGAGTTTTATAAATAAAGAAAGTGGGAGTTTAATTTCTCTTAAAAGCCTTAATTCGGTAGATTTTTATATAAATTCATGGTTAGAGGTTTTAAGCCTTTTTGATCTCGAACTCTCTCTGTCGCACTAATGTTCTCGGTTTTTTAACTGGTTTAGAAACACAATAACAACTGAATCATCCTATGTTTTTTACTTATGAGCGACATTTGTTGCTAGGAAATCTACTGAGAGAAAGAGTATTATTAAGTAGATTGAGATTGAGATTTAAATATCCGAAGTAAAAAGGAACGAACATTATAAGTTGGAGGGTATTCATGTTATTTCAAGGTCTATGTAAATATTGTTCTGGTCGAAATTCGACCTTTACATTATTATAGTAAGATGAGTTTTCTTCACAAATCTTCTAATAAATCCTCCTCCGGGAGTTGGTGCAAAACAGATTCTTGGCTCGTTCATTAATTAGTGTGTCGTTGTCGTTCGAACCTCCAAACCTTTGGGTGCCTTAGTTTTATTAACCGGCTAATCCTTTTAGGTAGTTTCCTATGTATACAGTGAAATCACACGAGAAGTGCATTGATGATCATGATATCGATATGACATCATTGTATGCGTATAAATCCATCAAACATTTATAATACCGGTCTAACATAATTAAATTAGGAATACATTTTTAAATTTGAACGTTGGCGGGGTTTAAATTTTGAAATACAGACGTTACAAATATATCATATATAGTTATATACACTAGTGGTAGTATTCATGTATCTTGTTAAATTCTTCCTAATAACAAAGAAAAAGATATATCATATATAAATGCAAATTAATACTCTCTTAATACTAACCACTAAATCTTCTCTCTATATATATGTATGTTATGCGCACTGCTTAACACAAAACAAACAGAATCAGTCTAAACACATTTGTTTCTTTGTAATCTGTACACTAACCTATTGTTCTCTCATCGATGGTGAGAATTCCTTCAAAAATAAAAATGTCTTTTCTTTTTTTGTGTTGGTAGTCGTTTTAAGGAGTTAATAAACTTTTTTTTTTTGCTGTTGATGGATGCGGTATCTACAGTGAAATCAGGACCTTGCACATTACTTGGTTTTAATTAATACTTGTTAATTTTTTTCATGAGACGAGTTGGACTATATTTTCTCAGTTTCACACTTTTTTTTATCTTTTATCTTGTTTAGGAGCTTCTACGCACTGTTTTGATGATATGTTTACTATGCATAGTGCAAGGAAAAGGGATCCTTGGTAGTAGATCTGACTTCACGAAGCTACCTAAGGACGATACTATCTTCAATGTCATGGATTTTGGTGCCATTGGAAATGGCCAAAATAATGATACCCAAGTAAGTACATATGCACATTAGTATGTTTTTATGGTATAAACGTACCTACTATCAATTAATGTGGTTATCTCCATGTAAACAGGCATTCCTAGATGCATGGCACAAAACGTGTGAAGCAACCATGGACTCTCCGACCATGGTCATACCAGAAGGGTTGACGCTTTTGTTGTATCGCATAAGCTTCGAAGGGCCTTGCAAGTCCGGGAATCCTCATGTGCAGGTAATTAAAGAACTAACTCAATTTTTAGAATCTTAACCATAAATCTATATCGTAATGGTAAGTGGTATTCAAGTAAAACATTCATGCTCATATTGTTGATGATAATTGCAGGTTTTGGGGAAAATTATTGCACCTACAAAGAGTTCTTGGGTTGGTCCGATAGATTATTGGATTCAATTCAGTCAAATAAATGGTCTCGTGATTACTGGGTCTAGGTTAAGTGTAATTGATGGTCAAGGTTCAGATTGGTGGGTGCAGGGAGAGTATTTTCTCGAAAATGTTAATGTATTTTTTTCGTCTTCGTCTTCTATGCTCCAATAGTTTTTATTAACCAATTTTTTTGGCTCTAACGAGTGTATTTTTTATCATTTTCAGGCGTGCGATAGACCAACGGTAAGCAAGAATATAATCAATACAAAAAAAAATCATGTCGGAAAAACACGAACGAACGCTACAAATATCAAATTATCTGATTGTTTATTATATAGTTGGCACTACCTATTCATATCCCTGATCGATGTAGGCACTAAGAATGACTGGATGTGAAGGACTTGAAATAAGAGGGTTGGCGTATGTGAATAGCCAGAGAAACCACATTTCGTTAACTAGTTGTGGAAACGTAACTATCTCTGGTATCACCATAAAAGCTCCTTTGGACAGTCCTAATACTGATGGTATTGACATTAGCCATTTCAACAAATATTTGAATCCAGCATTTGAACATTAAAACTGGTAATATTTATATCTTGTTGATTAATTTTTTCTTGTACTATTGTGTTTGAACAAAATCGTTTTCGAATAAGCAAATAAAGTAATGTATATCCTAATTTTATCTGTTGCATATTTGTAGGTGACGATTGTGTAGCAATCAATGGCGGATACTCTGATACCAATATTATTAATGTGGCATGTATGTTGAGCAAATCTGTATTTTATGCCCAGAAAAATATACTAAAATATATGACTAAAGTGTTTATTTATTAATTAATTTATTTAGTCCAGTTTATTTTTAATTATAAGTTGGAAGTCAACATTTTTGTGCAGCATTGGAATTTTAGGAGCCAATGGGGCTACCGAAGAATTAGAAAGAGTGCATGTTCATTATTGTAATTTTACGGATACTCCTAATGGAGCAAGGATCAAGACATGGCAGGTGAGTAATTTATAATCTCTTAGCAGTTACTCAACTTCTAAATTCATATTATCTTCGTTGCATAAAAATAAACTTGTTTGTGCAATTTATATATGAAGTAAAACTTTCTTTTTAAAACGGGGAGATAGTTATCTAAATATAAATATGTCAGACTACTACAAAAATACATACCGGATAATGTTTTTTTTATAGGGAGGCTCTGGATATGTAAAAGACATAATATCTGATCAAATTAACTTTGAACGAGTACATAATCCTATTGTCATTGATCAATACTACTGCAATGGAGGCCATGACTGCACAGAATATGTAAGTTTAGTTAGTATTTAATTAAGGTTTTTGAGGAATGTAATAAAGTATTTTATGCTATACAAAATCCTACACTAATAAATTATGCTCATTATTGCAGTTGTCTGCCGTTAAAGTTAGCGATGTATTATTTAATGGAATTCCGGGATCTTCAACAAATATCATAGTTATAAATTTGAACTGTAGTAAAACTGTTGTTTGCACGAACATCACCATGAATCAAATTGGTATCGAAATAATAAAACCTAAAGCCACGGCCTCCTCTTACTGCATGAACGTTCTAGGAGAAGAGACTGATACGTCTCCACATGTGTCTTGTCTACGATGATCTAAATATTTTATTATTTTTTCTTTGAAGCATTTTTATTTAGTTTTATTAGTGCCACATTTGGCTACAAAAGTTTTCATGTATTTTGTTTCATTGATAATTCAATTTTGGTTACATTGTTATCAAAAATGGCGAATCAATCCCCGTTAAAAGCGAACCTAAAATGATTTCGCTTGGTGACAAACGTAAAAACAATTGTTTGATAGTTGGCATCATGTGGCGGCTAATGTGACTGGAGCAATTGATTTTTTTACTTATCCACGTCATATAAAAAACAATTAAAAGAGGAAAAAGTTTTTAAATTTAGGGACTAGAGTTTGGATAAGTAAATTCTAAAATAGGAAAAAAAAAATTACCATCATTTTTTACCTCCTTGTTATTTATTGTTCTTTATCCATTATCTAATTTTCATCTTAATATGATTTTTGATGGGTTGTCAGCCGACCAAAATATTTCCTACACTTTTTACAATAACGAGTTGAGTAATAAGGATTTGTTCCCACATTAACGTTTTCATCTTCCCTCACCAAACATGCTCATCAATCGATTAGAATCAACATTCACTCTCTCTTCATACCAATAACCCAAAAGTATCTCCACTCGATGTAATACTTCATTACGCCTGCTATTATCAACACATACAACAGTCGTTAATATCGGAATTCTTTTCCATCAAATAACCTAGTGTTCATCGCTAAAAGATTCAATTTGAGGAAAGACTTAAGATCTGCGAGACGAGTTATTCATAAACAATACATCGTACTATCGTGGCATATTTGACCAGGTCAAGCTTTACTAGTGATTTCCTTCACGATTCACACCGTTAGTGAACACAAATTGCTACTTTTTTCCAAGGTTCCTGATAAAATTACCTAAGAACCATATAACTAGCTATAGGTAGATTATCAAACCAATTTAATCTGCAACTTAAACAAACAATAAAACCATCATATGGCATGAGCACAATCATAAAAAATTTATAAGTAGTAAAACATCAAAGATAAAAATATATCTTGAATATCAAAAATTAATTAGTCAAATTGATTCATATGTTTAGGACTTCGGACTAAATCCCCAACCAATAGAAGAATTATTTACTCATGGATTTACTAAAACCCATGAAAATATACAAAAAAAAAATACAAAAAAATAATATAGAAAGAAGTGTCACGGTTTCTTCCTAAAGGGGCGGAGCCTAGATTACTCCAAATTTCTTGTATCTTCTAATTTCTTCTCCTCCCGGATACCAAAAGATGTTTTCTCCGTGTTGTAGATGTCTTCTTAAATATCCCTCAATACTTATCCGCCAAGTATCCTTCATTAGTTAGTTTAGGGCTAAGGAAACCCTAAAAATAACTTTCCCAAAATCCGCGTCTAAAAATCCATGGATATTTTCGACTATGCATTCGAAAATTGTGGTTATTTCCTAATATGTACTCGAAATAGTATAATGAGGTGTAATTGTTTTGCCCATAATTTTTTTCTCCGACTTTAGAATGATTTCAGTCTTTCTCCGTTGGCTTCGTCATTACATTCTCTGCCATATAGAAGTAAATACTTCTGAATTTGAATGAATTCCACTTGGTTCTTGATCTGTCTTCACTTATTTACCACTTAAGATCCATTTCCACTTTTTTTGGATGAATCCTTCTAACAAAAGACATAAACTAGAAAACAATCATGTAACAATGTAATTCACAATAAATCTAGCAAATAAACATATGAATTCGATACCAGTAAATTAAGCACTCACCAATCTCTATGTTCCATATCTCCTTTCTGACATCAAACTCTTAAAATTGTTGACCAATAACCTCATTGCATTAAAAGTAGCAATGGTGACAGAAATTCAATTTTTATAAATCTAGTATCATGTTCAGTAATGGTCTCATTCTTCTATCTTGGATACAAAGTAGTTAATATCGTGTATCGGTCTCGTATCGACGATGTGCGATACATCTAGACAAATGATTATATCAGTTTTTATCGGTGATACATGTTTAACTTTGTAATTTTATAATTTATAGGTAGATGTGCATTATGTTGCTCAAAGCTTTAATGAAAGACATTTATAATGTAAAAATATCAATTAAACTAGTTTCACTTGATAACCTAACACCCCCAGACATAGTATTTGTATAAGATTTAAAAAAAAAGACTAGAAAAATATTGTTAATAAATACATTTGTATCCTTACCGCTATTATCGGCCGATACTGCGGCTAATATATCGGTCTGATACGACTGATATGGCCGATATAATCGGAATTTTCATGTATCGTCGGTATTTTACGTATCTTTTAGGTTAAAGAACGATACACGATAAATTCCGATATTATCGGCCGATATTCCCAATTTAACTACATTGCTTGGATATTCATAATCGTGATCTTGGTAAAAGGTTCTCATATTTCTTTCAAAAAAATCTAAAACCATACTTGCATTCTGTTCATGGTAGGATATCTTCATGGTCAAATAAATTTGTTTTACAAGCTACTAGAACTTTTCTTGCTAAGTTATCCCTATCTACCAAATGGTTGCTTTTCTTATCCCCAAGAATCTCTGCAGAAGGATGGACTCTCATCTATGTAAACTTTGGTGGGAAGAAACTTTAGACCCTAATTAAGGATAAAAAGATTTATTATCTTGGTTGGGACATGATATTCTCTCCTAAGTCTGAAGGAGGCCTGGGATTTAGGAAGGATGAGTTGAAAAATTTGGTAGTGATAGCTAGAAATTCCTGGAAATTGGTTGAGTCTCCCGAGTCTTTACTTGGGAGTCTCTTTAAGGCTCGATATTTTCCCAATTCTAATTTTCTTAATGCTAAGTACCCTGAGACCTGTTATTGGACATGGAAGTGTATTTACACTATTAGGGAACTTATTAAACTTTTTATTTGTTCGATTATTGGGGATGGTCAATTTATTGACCTTTGGTATGATGTTGGATTCCCTCTTTGGGTCCTACCACACCTAATCATTTGATTCCTCTTGATCCCAGTTCTAAAGCTAGTTTTTGACCTTATTGTTCACAATACTAGAACCTAGAATGTGAGTAAGTTGAAAATGGAACTTATTAAACTTTTTATTTGTTCGATTATTGGGGATGGTCAATTTATTAACCTTTGGTATGATGTTGGATTCCCTCTTTGGGTCCTACCACACCTAATCATTTGATTCCTCTTGATCCCAGTTCTAAAGCTAGTTTTTGACCTTATTGTTCACGATACTAGAACCTAGAATGTGAGTAAGTTGAAAATTCATTTTTACAATGCTTCTTCCTCCTGTAAGATTATCTATTGTCCCTTAAGTCATGTTCGTACTTCTAATAGGTGGGCTCCGAAACTTTCAAAGAATCGTAAGTTTAGCTCTTAAGTTACCTATTTGGGTCTTAGAGGTCTTAGGTGACCTTTCCCAAACATAAAACTTTTTAAGTACATTTGGTAAATTAAATCCCTTATCGTATCCAGTTGTTTATTTGGAAGGATGTTAAAACTCTATTCTAGCTCGTACAATTGTGAAGTCTTGTTTACCTATCCCTACAGTATCTGAGATGGTTTGGACAGCTCCAACGGAAGCCTCTGGAGGCACCAGTGCGTACTAGAATCATAAGACATGTCATAAATACAAAGAGAGACAGGTCGACCAAGATTAACTCCACTAGAAATTCCCTAATTCTGCCTCTCTTTATTTTCTCATTCAATCTATCAGGTTATCTTTGTTGATTGGAGGAATTTAAAAATGGAAAAACAGCATACTGGTGTTGAAATCATAGGTGTAATGTCCCCTGTATCGATCTGTATGTTCTTAGTAGTATTATTAGGTTATGTCGTTTCTCCAAATACTCCAAACTCAGTTGTTATACAAACTGCAGCAAATTTAGTTTACTTAGAAACCCCAACTGATACTACAACCCAAAAATTGAAGGATCTTTACTTAATGCACTTGTTTTCATTATCCTTATATCTCTTGTTACTTTCCTTATGGTTTTTCTTTACTACTACAATTTCACTAATTTCTTGAAATATTACATGAGATTCTCTACTTTCATTGTTTTAGGATCAATGGGTGGATCAATTTTTCTGTCTATAATACAGCATTTCTCGATACCCATTGATTCAACTACTTGTATGATTCTGTTATTCAATTTCACCATAGTAGGGGCATTATCTGGTTTTTCTCAAGGAATTCCTATATTTTTGAGACAAGGGTATATGGTACTCTTAGGGATAATTGTTGGTTTACGAAGTTACCTGAATGGACAACATGGACTTTACTTGTCGCATTGGCTTTGTATGATTTGGTTGCTGTTTTAGCTCCTGGAGGACCATAGAAACTATTGGTAGAATTAGCTCAAAGCAGAGAAGAAGAACTTCCTGCTTTGATTTATGAATCAAGGCCGACTATAAATCAAGTTAACGGCCGAGGAGGATCATTGGGTCTTTTGGTTACTGGAGCTACTACTTCTAGTTCGGTTGAACTTCAACCTGTCACCCACAGTAATGAAGGTATCAAGTTAGGGTTTCACCTGAGAATTATACTTCTGATTACTCTTTTGGTGAGGTTGGAAACGTTCCAGCTAATGAGAGAGAGAATGAAGAGGACATCTCCATTGGTCGGTAGTTTCAGGCAGAGTCAGTCAACAAGTAGTGGAATTAATTACTTTTCGACGATCAATGTTGAGCGGTTAGTGATAGGAATTTAGAGAACAGATGGTGAGATTTCTGAAGAGGCTTCACCACTTCTTGATCTTATACGTTCAGAAAATGAGAGAGAAGAAAGGAGCAATGCTGTGGTTGGTATTGGTGCTGGGTCTGAGAGCATTTTGACAGCAACAGCAGGTATAAAGTTGGGTCTCGGGGACTTCATTTTGCTACAGTGTTCTTGTCGGTAGAGCTGCAATGTATGACCTAATGACAGTTTATGCTTGTTATCTTGGTATCATATCGGGTCTCGTTGCACTCTTATGTTGTTGTCTGTATGTCAGAAAGCTTTACCTGCTCTGCCAATTTCTATCACTTTGGGGATCATTTTCTACTTCTGCACCAGAAACCTTTTGTAGTTGGGACTTCCACTAACTTGATGATGTTCTAGTTTTACTGTTTCTGTTTCTTTGTTAAATATTCAAATGCAGTAAAGAAAATAGGATTGTGCTTCAAGAGAGTTCTATGACATACTCCTCTTGAATGGAAATTAACACGAATTCAGTCATTTGCCTTTTGGCAAACAGGGAATGCTCTATATTTTCTTGGAACGTGGAATTCTAACTGTTTCAGTATAGCACTGTCTATGTTTGCTTGAGTTCCTGGCTTGCATAGAACCTTACAGTAGTAATTGATCAACTGCCTGCTTTCTTGTGGTGGCAGTCCTCCTAGGTCCATTTAGTCTGGTAGGAACGTAATTATCCTTGTTTCTGAATAACAGTCCTTTACTCTAGATTCACCTGTAAATGAAGTTGCAAACTTAGCTTACCCCCCAATCAATCCTCAGTTGACAATATGAGAAAGGTGGTGCAGGTTTCTTCAGGATATCTTACGGAACTTGTTAGTAAATTAAAGAAGCACGACACGTGGAAGAAGATTAAGATAGGAAGCAATTAAATTAAAAAGAGCGAGAACCACATAATCAAATATTGAAGAGATCAAATATCAAATAGATACGGAACATTTCCCGAAAGCTGAACGATGAATTGCATGAAGGACACGTAAGATCGAGAAAGCTGAATTACATTGAACAAAACAAACAACATTAAATGATGTTTGATCGAGAAAGTAAAAGTAATGAGTACTCATATTATTTTAATGATCGAGATGAAAGAAGTTTATAAGGATAGGAAGACACGTGTTGAATATGAAAAGCCTCGTACCAAAAAGCAATTAAGAGTGATCTGACAACTATAAGATCGCACCGATCAGAAGATGAAATAAAGTAAAAGAACGATGGGCACATCGAAATAAAATGGATCGAACCAAAGAAGAATCAATCAAAGAACGATGATGAGTTTAGAAAAAATGACACGATGAATAAAGAGGGACCCAGTAAATAAATCTATAAATAGAAGAAACCAGGCAACAAAGAAGGGGTCGAAAAAATTGGGAAAAAAGGGAGAGAAACTTAGGAAGATCAAGAGGAGATTTCTAGGTATGAATTTATGGGGGTAACTGAACTAAATTAAGATTTTGTATTATATTTTGTTTAATTGAAAAGTGTAAAGATCATAAAACGAAAGTGATAAATCGGGTAATCATATGTATCAGATTTTATAGAAATGATTTTATAAAATTATTACTAGGATGTTTCTTTATTACTCGATTTCAATCTTTAATTTACATACAAGAGTGTGATTGTTTGTTTAGTTGAAGAGATTTTTTGTCTAAACAGAACTATTGCTAATTCTCAGAAGAATGGGAAGTCTCTGTTCTTTGGGCGCGATAAAATATGACATTCGAAGTCTGGATAGCAATTTATGGGGAAAAAAGAAATACAGAAAGATTCACGAACCGTCGTCTTTAGAAAATTCTTTCTAGTGTATACTACACGTTTTCTAACAGTAACGACCGATTAAGTTATTGAGAGCAAAGACTGCGGGGTTAGTATATTGGGTAATTTTTCAATTACCACCCCACAGTGGGATGGATAAATCCAAAAAACGAGTTGACAAATGGGTATATTAGGGATTTGTCCATCGAGACGTTAGTTAAGTCGATCGACTCTCATTGAGCCGCTTGCCTTGCTAGGCCGAGGCTCGGTCCAACGGCTTTTATTCTCTCCTCTATAAATTCAAACATTTTTTACTCCAAAATCACACCTTCTCCAATTAAAAATTCTTCTACTCAAACTCTTCTTCTCAACTTGTGTTCTAAAAAATTCAGAAGAAAACGAATGCCAGAGTTCGTGCTCAAAAATATACTGAAGAAGAGGATTTAGCTCTTTGTAAAACATATGTTTTTAATAACAGAAGAAATGTTCCTACTGGCCAACTCATGTCGCGCACGTCTTTTTGGCAGAACGTTTTCACTATGTTCGTTCCAGAAAGCGGGAACCCGAGAAACCGTCATACTCTTGGGTTGTCGAGTCGTTTTCAAGCAATTAGTCATTTAGTCACGCGATTCCTTGTTTAAGTAAGGGTAATTGATCGAGAAATATTTAACGGTGTAACTGAAGATGAAGTGATCCAATTAGCTCTAGATATATGGCAGGATAATCACGACAAACGTTTTCTGTACAAAGCTTGTTTCAACATCCTTAGAGATCTTCACAAATTCGACCCTTTTATGTAATGATGTAGTTTCCTTTTAATCTCATGTAGTTTGCTCTACGAAAAGACAATAAAATTTAATTGAATGTAAAATAAAATTAGTATTTTTTTATAGATTAATTCTGATTACATAAATAGTTAGTTTCTTAATCTCAATTTAAATTACAAATATTAAATAAAACGAAACTACTCATTCCTAGGATAATTAGGTGGATAATAATCGACTTGGTACTGGGCGGTCAAGCAAATCCCCAAAGCCTTGGTTCGCTCCTGGTTGAGATCCTTAAGATCCAATGAATTCACAAGGATGAACTGGAGATGCGTCAAAGTCTATATGTCTTTTGTAATCTTGATTTTGATCTTGTGGACTTCCACGACGAGACCTAGGTTGTGGAGATTGCACATGATATGGAGACTGGTTTTGTGAATCTCGTACTATTTCCTCCTGGTGAGAAGGTGTTGCTCCAAAAAGTCCTGCAAGATATAGACTGAGGCTTGTGGTCTGCGTCAATGCCCGCAAACGTTCGTTGTACATACGCCTAGTCAACTGATCTCTTAATTCCATCTGATTCATATATTCTATACATTGTTCAACAGTTTCCGTTGTGCCTGTATAAGAATTAGTTCGCTCCATACCTTGCAGGACAATTGGAACTATCTCATGCTGTCCTTGTAGATTATAGGTCTCGATCTCCCAACTCAATTCTGGCAAATCGGACACAACCGATGAAGAACAAGGTGCAAAAGGTCATCTTGGGCGGGATGATGAAGTAGGATCTTCTGCCGAAGGATAAACGACTAAAGCTGGAACCGATGGTGCGGTTTGTGTCGGTACAGGCAAGCCCGAGCTTCGTCTTCCTATTGGGGCAATATCAATCCCATATATATTCATAGCATCTACATTAATTACCGGCTTCGCGATTGATTTGTGTCATTGGTCGTATGCATCTTCATCACAAAGTACACAATAACGATCATACCTTCTCCATTCCCGTATGGAAAAAAACACACACCAATTACCCATAAAATAAAAACCTTTGCAATTTCTATAACGTGCGCTTCCCCCTATGGATTTTCTCCTACAACCCCTTTATATAATGATTTTGCTATAAATGCCTAAAAATCGGCATTAGGAATCCCCATACATCTTAGTTCGGTATGCTTGCGTTCCGTTACTACTTGAAAATACAAAGGAAGTGCCTCTTTATATCGTGCATTTGCCAACCAACTTTGTTGCTCAAATGGAATATTTTGTCCCTGACCGGAAGGTATCCCAAGCAGGAAATACAAATCTAACGATGTTATTCCTGAAAAAAACATTAAAATTGTTAATTTCATATATAAATCGTATTTTTTGCATAAAAATTATAAATCAAAATTTATGACGCACCTATTTCGAAGTTATCAAAAGGAACGTGTGTGTAGTATGCCACCAACGTTCCAGCATCATCGAAATGAATTAAACCAAATGTCTCTTCGCCTCGATATGGTACAAAGTCCTCCAAGGAAATCTATTCATAATAATTTTAGCACTTTTGGGGAGTTTATCATAAAATGGTTTAATTTCTCCCCAACCACCTCTTGATTTTTGACCTTTGGCATCTCGGTTTGCTACTGAAGATACACGACCTTGACTCGTGGTTGTTTTTTGATTAGAAACTACATTAGGATTCTCTTCATCCAAAAATTCTTGTTGAGTCGGTAGAGGTTGAGTATACCTATTTCTGGGTGGTTTTCTATTTCTATTTCGACAAATGTTTTGAGATTAATACTTTTTTTTTTTTGAAAAAAATATTTAGAGTAGTGGATTATAAAGAGTTTTTTAAGAAGATTGTAGAGAAGATTGATTTTGGTGTGAGTAGAAAAGAATGATTTTGAGTTGAATCTATAGGGGATAATGTTATAGCCGTTGGATTAAAGTCGTTGGGATATGACCGATGTCGAGGCATTAAAAGCCGTTCGGCCTATGTTGCGTCGAGGCTCGGTGTAACATAGGCCGAGATGCTCTTGTTGCCTCGGTCGATTCATATTGCGCCTTTTAGCCCATTCCCCACTGTCCAAAACCGAGTTTACCCATCTACCTGGCTTGACATTTTAAAAAATTTACCAATGTCCACTGAAATTGCTCTGAGGAAGCCAAAATAATAGATGTTGCATCCTTAAACAAGAATGATCTACTTGTGGCACTTGAAATTTCAAGTATAATACGAAAGAAAATTAGCAGAGAAAAGAAAACACCAAATAAAAATGTTTGGCTATAATCGACTATGAAATTGTACCACTTTTAAATTAGTCTAAAACATGCAAAAGAGACCCTGAGAAAGTTGTGATATCGTAGCCTAGGTCGGGAGAATCATGATCAGAAGAAGACGTGGTGGTAATATCAACTTGTTTCTCGTAGTATACTTTGTTTTTAATAAAGGCATTCAAGGTCGACCGGCTGACGAAAGGGTTTGAGGGCTATGAGATCTGTACCACTGATAGCTTCAAAAGCCAAATAAGATTTAACATCCAAAAGGTAGGGCATCGGGATAATCTCTTTAATCCAGCTACCACCACCGTCACCATGTACATCATAATTACTACTACTACCACTTCTGATGGAAGTAGTCGTGATCCCCTGATGCTTCTTGTCATTATGAATCCACAAGTTGATAGAGTGGTCCTCTTCTCTATCTAGTATAGCAAGATGTCCATCAACTTGTACCAACTCAATAACTGATCTAGTGTTACGCCGATGCATGATATCGAGGATGAAATATGGGATTTCAGTCACTCGATTAAACTTCTCGCTGGTAACGTCAAATCCCATTATGAATGCAGATCCATTAAATCTATCTTCAGGACAATTCCAATACATATAACCATTCACGTATACAGATGGATCACCGGTAACCATGAAAGGTGGGAGTCATTCTCCATGTATTCGAGCCTACTGTTAATACTGTTAGATAAAATGGGCTTGGCTTAATTGTTTTGTTCTTGATCTTGGATAAAATGGGCTTAGGACCAAGAGGTCACTAAGCAAAACTAGCTTATTTTCACTATTTGTGAATGAACCTTTAATCCCATATTGGAGAAACTAAAGATGTTACCTTTCCATATTACTTAGAAATTTGCAACTAAGGGAGACCCTTTAGGGGTTTAGACTCTTTTGTGTATGGGAGAGGACTAAGGCTATGGGCTAGTTGGTGCAACCACACATTTCACACACGCGTAGTGCTTTGCACCGAAACATGCACATCGCCGCCGTCCGGTCGGGTCGGGCTCGGGTGTGGGTCAACCAAGACTTATCTTTTTGGACAAAATATTTTAAATTATTTCCTTAAAGAATTTAAAACTATATTAAATTTGTTTTTAATGTAGAGGGTGCCTGACCCAGCGAGTATTATTCTTGACCGTTTTCTTACCGTTCGAAATTCAATTCGCACATAAATTTTTGATTTATTATAAAAAATTATTTGCCTTAATTACTGCACTAATTTCCTTCCCCATCTCTGCCTATAAAAGAAAAATGAATTCTTCATTTCAAAGCACATCAGAAGCAGCTACTATCCTGCCTACTTTTCCCCTCTTCCTGCTTTGTTTTGCGCACTGCTTGTTTACTTCC
>JAJJMC010033277.1:0-39618 GCA_023531435.1 Papaver californicum | reverse complement strand
CATACTTGATGCATAAGCATCAATATGTTTATAGCTTAAACGATAAATCTTGAATGTGCATGAGCGGTAATGCACATATATATGCGATGTGGCCTATACGTTGGAGAATACTATGTTTAAGTAGATTAGGTCATGATAAGTGCATAATTTATACATTTTAAGTACATTTTCTTATACTTATTTGCTAGATTTTGTGTGAATTGCCGTGTGTTACTATTACTTTTGTAGCTTATGTGTTTTATTAGGTTACATCTCTGAAATAAGTGAAATGGAGCTTTACAAGAGAAGAATTTCCAAATACCCAGTGGAACTCAGTATATTCCAGGATTTCTACTCTCCATCTTATCGAAAATTGATTACGAAGCCAACGGCGAAAGAACGAGGTCATTTCGACTTCGTATGAGAAAATTATAGGCAAAACAAGAACTAAGGGATGCCATTATTTGAATACTACTAACACCACCAGATAGTTTGTTGAGGAGCACCATCATTTTCTCCATCGACTTCAATAAGAAGAAAAATAAAATATAGACCGGTGATGATGTCTGCTGATCATGATGGTGATTTTTTGTTGATGGTCTAGCTTGAGCCTGTGATGATGATGATCCTTCCATTGATGAAGATGGTGCTGTTTCGGCGGAAGTTTGATCAACTGTGAATGGTTGCAAAGTTTGGGCCGAGAAGAAGAGTATTTGCTGATATGATTGGTCGTGATAATCATGGCACTCGATGAAGCTTGTTGAGAAAGTATCTGAAGACACACTTGAGCATAAAACAAGGAAAGACATGATGGTGAGAACCCATTACAAGAAAGACAGCGAGAAGACAAAGCTGGTGGATGTGGAGATTCTCGGTGATGATTGGAATGTGTAGTTGGCTGTTGAATTAGAATAGAAAAGAACAGATAGAAAAGAAATTAGAATAAAGAAGAGGTTGTTGATGTGCTATGGCTGAATATATAAAACAACAGGACAAAGTCGAGTATGAATGGCTTTGAAGAATAATGGCATGTAGTAGCTATGAATGGTGGAATTTGAATGTGATGGTGTTGTTGGTGTTCAAGAACTGGCATTGATCTTAACAGAGAAGAAATGATGGTTCGAGGTGGTTGCTATCAACAGAATTAAGCTAAATCATGGAAGTGAGTTGGAATAGTTGCCGAGAAGTCAGGAAAGATTTTTTGAAAACAAAACTTGAGCGGCAATCCACGGTTCTCACCGCTTCTTAGTTCTTGACAGACACGGAAAAGGATTGTTGGATATATATACCCGGACACAGAACCTCAGACAGAAAAAAAAACCTCATACACAGACACTTCTGGATGGACAGACTTAGACCTTCACGTACGACGCATCAAGTTTAAGCATATAGAATTCTTAAGTATTCACTTTTTAGGCAGAAATTTCAAATTTTTTGCATGAAAACCTCCAACTTTTAGGTATTTTAGAGTCACTTAGTATACTTCTAGTTACGTTTACATACGAAGTTCTAACCGAAACAACTGAACTTAGAAGTATTAGAGAACTATATTCGGAGTGCTTAGTTGTTGAGAGGCTAGAGCTGACAAAAATGGACTTAAATTGCCGGTAGAGAATATAGTATTAGAGTTGTTGATCATTCAATACCCATGAGTGAGGCACCAAACCTTTAATTGTCCATTTAAAGTGTTTCATCTGCACAAATTCCGGGTAGAATGATGAGCTACCTAACCTCGCACCAATTTCAGCACTACTTTTTGATCTCTTGAGTGTTATTTCTATCAATCATGAGGGTGTCATCAGAATTGCGAAAAAACCTTACCTTGTAGTCTTATTTGCAATTGGCACCATTCTCTCGGCAACAACAGGTCCATAGAAACATATCATCATTAACAAGCGTATGATTACAAATTTTAAGAAAGTTGAAGATGTTTCAGGTTTATAAGCAACACTACAAGGAGCAAAATTTTATATCCTAGTTGAAAAGTAAGTACAAAAGTGAAAAATCAAAAAAAGTGGATTTTTATGAAGTTTATGATACCGAGACAATATAAGTTGTGAAGATTCAAGTGGTAAATCCCTTTTTCAACGGTCATATTAATTTCATTGTTAATTTGTACTTCATATATTTATGTCAAAAAAAAAATTATTACTTTAGAGTACATTTGTTTTTATATTTATTCACTAAGGCTGTGGGGAAGAAGAAATATATAGAGAGTTTGAAAAAGCAACAAGAATTTGAGCAGAAAAGAGTTATAAATTGTCTGAGTTCTATGAAGTTCAAGAGTTCATCACCTACAGTTGAAGCCGAAGATGTTTCTATGGGATGTTGTGAGAGTGTTGTTGATTGTATATTGGGTGAGAAGGTGATTGAGCATTCCCATCCTCGCATAGTGGTTGATTTCCTTTCGTAGAGATCATCAGAAAACATGTATCTTTCTTCCCTCATTTCTATGGGATAATCAGATATAATTCGGAAGGATTTTCCTTCCTACCCTTCAATGTGTGCATGATTTCTATCTTCATTCCTGCATGCACACATGAGAACCATAAAGTGCGTCATTTGAGTGTCAAATTCATAAAACCGTATTGGTGAGGCAGAAACGTTCGGTTGCTCTCGATTCTGGATTCTTTCATATGGTGTGGTTTTCTCCTAACTCAAGAGTTAAGCATCAGAATAATGTTCTTTGATACATCTGACTTCTTATTATTAGTTTGCAGAAACATTATGTCTTCGTAGCTCTTTGGAAGCAGGTGCTTTGGAATACTTGGAAGTTGGAGTAGGTTTTGTGCGTAAATCTCTAGTAAACCCTCACGAGACAAAACTCGTCCACTAGGGACACCTAGGGGTTTAAAGGCTTGTTACATATGCTAAGTGTAACCGTTTCCTCAACGAAAGGGAGTTGTATTTTAGGTTAGTTTAGATTTGTAGTTTGCTCGAGGACTAGCAAAAGGCAAGTGTGGGGGAATTTGATAAGTGCATAATTTATACATTTCAAGTATCATTTACTAATACTTATTTGCTAGATTGTGTGTGAATTACCGTGTGTTAGTATTACTTTCGTAGTTTATGTGTTTTATTAGGTTATATCTCTGAAACAAGTGAAATGGAGCTTTACAAGAGAAGAATTTCCAAAGACCCAGTGGAACTTAGTATATTCCAGGATTTCTACTCTCCATCTTATCGAAAATTGAATTACGAAGCCAACGGCGAAAGAACGAGGTCATTCCGACTTCGTATGAGAAAATTATAAGCAAAACAAGAACTAAGGGCGAAACGCTCATTTCAAGGGAATTAACTATTGGCACTTCGTTATATGATAAGGGCAGAGATGTTTTGAATCATACTAAAAGCGCCATCGTTATTGCTAAGGGCTACCGGTTATTTAAAAAATACTAAGAGCACCCACTCTTCTTCTCGGGGCTCCACCTTCTTCCTCTTTTACAAACGAGCAGGGATCTGCTCTAGTTCATGATATAAATGGGTTATGATGGAAGTTATGGCCGTCGATGATAGAAACTAGTGGTTGGTGACTGACTTGAGTTCGAGATTAGAGAACAAAACAGATAGTTTGGGAGCTGTGATGAGTTTTGATCGGTGATTGATGGGTGGAAGAGTTGTTGTTCTCTGTCGATGTTTGATCGTTGCATCTAGTCTTGATGAAGGATGATGATGATCATGAGGTTGCTGCTAGTTTTGAGTTGTTCTTGTCAATGGAGAAAATATGTGATGAATCAAAGATTAACTCGAGCTGGAGGCAGTGAGAAGAAGAGGTCGATGAACTAGTGGTTCTGTGGTGGAACAAATATTATGGCAGTGATGGTATAGCTCTAGGATATGATTAATAGCAGTTCGAAGATGGAGTTCGAACTGAGCCATTCATGGCAGAAACGAAACAGTTGGAGATGATTCGAGTGAGCTGTCGACGGAGTAGAGTTGTGGTTTCTCGGTGTTTGCTGGAAAAGAGGAACTCGGGCCTGGAAGTGAGGAGAATTCAAGATGTGATAATGATTCTGCAATTATTGGCAGTTAGTGAAGAAGAAGAGTTCTATACGTATTTGGTTGAATCTATTTCTTGCCAAGAAAACAGCTAGCAAGTGTAGCCGTATTCGTTGATATGGTGACTAGATGATGGGGATTAAGCGGTGTTTGTGCTTAAAACTTTGAACTGAATTGGGATTAGATTGGCCGAGAATTTAGTAAAGAACTACTGTGGTTACCGTCAGTTTTTGTGTGATAAACGGCTATGGATTGATAGTGTTTTTAGAAGTTAAGATGATTTAGGAAATCGGTTTCCGTGGAAATCAAGTTTACAAAGTCTATAAAAGAATCGGGAAATGCTAGTTTCCCCGAATCTTCTCCCAAATGTTTTCTCGAATAGGGGATCAAATGGTCCTCATCCAAACTCTCTGTCATTGGGATGATAGAAGATGAAGGTGGGTCATCCTTTTTGTCTCAGTCGGGAGAAAATTCGGGAAAAAATCTTCGGCGAAACTAGCATTTTCGAAAAGAATCCCACACACACCCCAGGACACATACATACTCTCTCTCACAGAGAGACTTTCACGTATAGACTTTTACATTCCGGGAAGAGAACCTTTGGTGCAGACACTTTTGACGCTGAAATTGAAGACACGGGAGAAATCAAGGGTTAGTTTGAGTTTCTTTTATTAATTAACTTTTATGGCTTTTGAGAAAGCCATGTCAGGCTAATTCTCTTGTTAGGGCGAAAGAATGAACTTGTAGAGATGGTTTTCTTTGTGTTTCAAACTTAGGGTTTTCAATTCTAAAAATTTAATGTTAATGTTTTGTCTCTCTCTCAACGTTTTATACTTCTTAATAATTTTTCATGCTCTATGCCACGTATAGTGCATCGTTTGATTAGCAGAGGAACTCGTTGAAACCCTACTTTAAACCGTTTTACGAATATTCTTTGACTCTTTATGCCACATATAAATTAGTACTTCGAAATTCTACCTTAGGTTGAGAACGAAAAATTCTTTTTGAAAATTCTTTCTTCGATTCTTAAACAAAAAATCTTCCGTGTATTAGTAGCTAGATTTGCTATTTTACATGAGTAAAATCAAGACCCTTTGTGACGAATGCAAATAAACCCTAATCTACAACGGATTCCCGAAACCTTAACGCTTTCCTCTTATCGATTTCCAACTTTATTAAATAGTTTTTATTCACTCGTTAATTTAATTTTTTATAAAAAAATCTAAAAAATATATTTTAATTAATTTTAATATACACTCCTCGTGGGAACGAACCGTATTTGCTCTTGTCTACATCTTTGGACACTGTGCGCTTGCGGTAAAACAAAGTCGGTTTTCCGACGCATCAAGTTTTTGGCGCCGCTGCTTACGCTTTTTTGGTATTTATCTTCTGCTGCAGGTTTTGGGAACGGAAGCGAAAAAAAATTGAGCCAAAGATTTGGTGATTAAAAGACTTGGAGTAAAGTTAAAGCTGAAATAACGTAGAAGAAGACAAATAGTTCATTTTTACTTTTTAGGATTTTTATTAGTTAATTTAATTTAGAAAAACTGTATTAGGAAATCTTTAATTATTTCTGTAATTTTCTTTTATTTTTGAACACTTCGGGACATTACGGACATTATTATTTTATTTTTAAACCCTACGGAAGGGTAATATTGATATAAACTGCACAGGGAAGGACGACAATTACGATATTGTCTCAGCCCCTTGGGTTCGTACACTGACACAGGAGTCAGTGTCCCGAGTCGACTTTAACGGTTCGTCGCACGTCTGGTACGGGAAGTAAAACTCTATCAATCCACGAATCCTCTACAAGTGGGTTTACTGTATTCCTTCGTTTGCATATATGTTGAGGAACTGAATACGGATTTATTTTCTAGTAAAGGGAAAGAACTGGCCATACGAGATAAGGACTCGGATTTCATCACCGTTTCCTTCTTGCCCGCTTTAGGAACACACTACCAAACATGAACCTAAGCCTTAAAATTTGACTAGAACGAGACCGATAGGGTAACGAGCTTATTGGAAATTCATTCAAAAGGACTGTATTGGTTACTTTGTTAGCCGAACTCTAAGTTCAGGAAGATTATTTTAAGTGGATTAGAGCCACCTTGTAACCCAAGGAAACGTTGCCAAAGAGACAGGGTTATCAAAGCTCCTTAGAGCTTATCCTGTTTTTGTTCTACTTAAGCTAATTCGGATCGTTCTAAGAGGTTTGCTAGAACTGTAACTAGTTGCCTTTTGAAAGAATAGAAGCTTGTCTAGAAACAATCTAAGTGGAACCATCATGCTTTTTGTTTGCTAGATTCACTAGGTATGATTTGGTTGAGTCAGCCTTGCTTGTGATTGCTTAAGAATTCCCTTCCAATTAGGATTTGTTTTGATTAAGACTTATTTTATTTTATTTTTATTTTTGAGTATATGCCCGATATACCGGTAGGTTGGGGTAGAGATCAGGATAATCGTCTAGTTAGAAATAATCCATTATTCATGGCTAGAACCGATAATGAGGGTGTAGACCCTCCAGTTAAAAGTTTGAGAGATTACATGTACCCAACTAGAGTCTCTCAACCGTCATGCATTGTTTTGCCTACCACTAAAGCCCACTTTGAAATTAAGACTAATACTATCCAGGCTTTGCCAAACTTCTATTGAAGAGAAAATGAAAACCCTTACTGCCATATTAGAGACTTTGAGGAACTATGTGGTACTGTGAAGATTAAATACTTGACCGATGAATATTTGAAATTGGGATTGTTTCCATTCTCTCTAAAAGATAAGGTAAAATCGTGGCTTGATGCCTTACCATCTTCTTCCATCCAAACTTGGGATGCGATGACTAAGTTATTTTTGCATAAATTTTTTCCTAGGCATAGAACCACAGCCTTACATCAAAGTCTTAATAGTTTCTCCCAGCAAGATGGAGAATCTCTCCATGATTATTTAGAAAGGTTCCATGAACTTCTGCTGCAATTTCCACACCATGGATCGATACCTTGAGACTCACTATGATTCTCTACGAAGGATTAGATCTCAAAACAATGACTATGGTAGAATCACTATGTGGTGGAAATTTTGCTGACAAAATTGCTGAGGAGGGTTATAAGTTTTTGCATGATGCGTCTGATAAAACCAAAGAGTGGGAGGCTAAGGAACCCATAAGTTCAATTGCTAGTAGAAAGGGGGCACATAGAGTTGATATCCAATTCGACTCTGACGCTAAAATAGCTTCTGTGACAAAAAGACTTGAATCATTAGAACATAGTGTTAAATCTAAACCTTTTGTTGAGTCTGTAGACCAAGTCATTCATGACGATGGTGGAGAACAAGTCCATTCTCTCTACCAAGATAATCGTCGTAGATTTGACCTTTATTCCAATACGTACAACCCAGGGTGGGCAAGACACCCTAACTTTTCCTGGTCTAGAGGTCATTATGAAGGTCAACCTAGTAATACTAGTGGTTATACGCAGAAATCATCCGGTCCGACTGATTCTTCTAACCCAAGAGTACCTAGTATGGAAGAAAGTCTTAAGATGTTTATGCATGGCACCCAAAAACGACTAGACAATATAGAAAGGAACAATGCAAGGTCCATAGCAACCTTAAAAGGAAAAATAAGTCAGCTTTCTAGCCAAATAAGTGAGAGAGACAAGGGACAGTTTCCAAGTCAAACACAGCCTAACCCAAAGGGGTCTTATGTGGTAAGCACACCTGGTGCTAATCCCTCAGATCATGTCCAGGACGTCACTACCTTGAGAAGCGACCGGGTCATCGATAACCATGATAGTGATCCTAAGGAGAAGGAGACAAATATGAACCCACCCACTCTTACGCAGGAAACACCTTTAACACAAAAAGAAACCAATGAAACTGAAAGAGGTGAATCTGAAAACACTTATGTTCCTCGCGCTCCATTCCCCTAAAGGTTAGTATCCCATAAGAAAAGAACCATACCTAATGACATCTTAGAAGTGTTCAAACAAGTTAAAATCAATATTCCCCTCTTTTTAGATGCCATTAAGCAGATTCTTATGTATGCTAAGTTCTTAAAAGATATGTGCACTGTGAAACGAAAATTAAATGTTCATAAGAGAGCTTTGTTGCTGAACAAGTGAGCTCTATTATTACTTAGAAAACACCACCCAAATACAAAGACCCTGGTTGTCCTACTATTGCTTGCACTATAGGAGAACACAAGATTGAACATGCTTTGTTAGATTTAGGGGCCAGTGTGAATCTCTTGCCATATTCTGTGTATGAGCAATTAGGACTTGGTGACTTGAAGCCTACTAGTGTTACACTCCAATTGGCTGATAGGTCTATTAAAATTCCTAGAGGAGTGGTAGAAGATGTTCTTGTACAGGTTGATAGTTTTATTTATCCTGTGGACTTCGTAATTCTTGATACCCAACCTGTGACAAACCCTAGTGGTCATATTCCTATTATTTTAGGACGACCTTTCTTAGCAACCTCTAATGCAATCATAAATTTTAGGAATGGTATTCTGGAACTTACTTTAGGTAGTTGGAAAATGGAAGTGAATATTTTTCATGTCGCACGTTCTCCTCCTGATCTTGACAACCATGAAACTGTCTGCATAATTGATGAAATAGTCCATGATACTTATTTACAGAACCATATAGATGATCCATCAGAGAAACGCCTAGCCCATTTTAGATTTGATATGGACAATGATAGTGTTATTAATAAGGTGAAAAATTTGTTAGATTATGCACCACCTGATCATAATTTATAAGAAGCAATTGACTATTTTCAAGAATATGACGATCTAGAAATTAGGAAAATTTTGACTAGTCTATCTAGAGACACCCAAAATTCTAAGTTTGAGGGTGATTATCATTCTCCTTGTGTCTTACCTTTGACTCTTAGAAAGGTACCTAACTTGGGACTTGATATATGCACCTCTACTATTTTGCAAGATCATCTTCAAACTATACTTCCTGAACCTAATGTCCAGAAATAAGTTCAGTTCCCATCCTCTGGTCGATGTGGTTTACCTAGGCGATAATACCAAGATTGACTTTGTTTTCCCACCAAAATATTTTCTTCCATATGTGGGAACGTATGAATTTCAAATGTGTCAGTTATTAAGTTTTGAGACTAAGCCTGATTTCTTTAGGAGAGTAGAATCGACACATTTGCTTAAGAATTTTAATTTTCATAGTAATCAACTGTGTGAGTCAAACCAGATTGACTTTGAGGATCCACAATTATTCAGGTTATTATTATGTGATTCTAAGTTCTTAGTTGAGTTTCTCCAGACTCTACAACCTGATTCTTTTGATCCTGCCTACAAGGAAATCCAGCCCGTGAAAATATTTTATCTAGACCCTTTTATAGATCCTGAACTTGAACCACAGCTAAACGTAGTTGTGTTAAACATAAAATTAGATAAGGGTGTGCTCGGTTTGTTCTTTTTCTTGGCCTGTTGCAGTTTCCTTTTACTGGTGATAACACGATTTGATCTAAATAACTCACAGTTGTTCCGGCTATTGATATATGATACTATGAGGGAAACAAGTATCATTTGCTTTATGGGAGTCAACCCATCAGATTTTTTTCCTTCACCTTATCTTTTTATTTTTTGATTGCTTGTTTTATGCCATTTTAGGATTTCCCATCTTGATTTTACACTGGATGAGTTAGTTTACATTGAGGACAATATAAATTTTAAGTGGGGGGGAGTTTAAGCATATAGAATTCTTAAGTATTCACTTTTTAGGCAGAAAATTTTCAAATTATTTGCATGAAAACCTCCAAATTTTAGATATTTTAGAGTCACTTAGTATACTTCTAGCTATGTTTACATACAGAGTTCTAACCGAAACAACTGAACTTAGAAGTATTAGAGAACTATATTCGGAGTGCTTAGTTGTTGAGAGGCTAGAGATGAAAAAAATGGACTTAACTGCCGGTAGAGAATACAGTATTAGAGTTGTTTATCATTCAATACCCATGAGTGAGGCACCAAACCTTTAATTGTCCGTTTAGAGTGTTTCATCTGCGCAAATTCCGGGTAGAATGATGAGCTACCTAACCTCGTAACAATTTCAGCACTACTTTTTCATCTCTTGAGTGATATTTCTATCAATCATGAGGGTGTCATCAGAATTGCTAACTCTATCTTGTAGTCTTGTTTGCAGTTGGCACCATTCTCTCGACAACAACAGGTCCATAGAAACATATCATCATCAACAAGCGGAACATCAAAAAATTGAAAAAAAATTGAAGACAGTCAAGGTTTAAAAGCAACTGTTCAAGAAATAGCAAATTTCATATTCAAGTAAAGCAACAATACAATTAACATGTTGAAGACTTATGTACAAAAGCGAAAGAAACCAAAAGATGTGAGTTAGTGAAGTTCATGATATCAAGGCAATACATGTTGTGAAGAATCAAGTGGTAAAGTCTTTATCCCATGGTCGTAGTAATTTCATCATATATTTTTCAGTTTAAATAATTTTTCAAAAAAAAAAAAACACGATTATCATTGCTTTGGTATAGATTTTCTTTTATATTCATTCAATAAAGTCGTGGGGAAGAAGAAATCTATAGAGAAGTTTCTAACAAAAAGAAATTGAGGAAATGAGTTACAAATTGTCAAGGTTCTACGAAGTTCAAGAGTTCATCGTCTACAGTTGAAGACCGAAGACGTTTCTATTGGATGAGTGGTGCTGATTGCCGATCGGATGAGAAAGTAAGTAAGCATTCCCATCCTCACAAAGTGGTTGATTTCCTTTATTAGAGGTCAGTAGAAAAATAAAAAGGGGTTCTTTTTCGTCCCACTTTCTATGGGATAACATCTTCATATGATTCGGAAGGTTACCTTTCCTTCCTACCATTCAACGTGTGTAGGATTTCTATCTTCACTCCTGCCTGCACACATGTATGAACCAAAAAGTGTTTCTTTTGAGTGTTAAATTCATAAAATCTTGTTGGTGAGAAAGAAATATTCGGTCACTCTCGAACCTGGATCCTTTCACATGGTGGTTTTCTCCTAACTCAAGGGTTAAGCATGAGAATAGCGTTTTTTATACTTCTAACTTCTTATTGTTATTGTGCAAAAACTTTATGTCTTCGTAGCTCTTTGGATGCAGGTGTTTTGGAATACTTAGACTATAAGTTGGAGTAGGTTTTGTAGGTAAATCTCTTGTAAACCCTCACGAGACAAAACTCGTCCACTACGGACACCTAGGGGTTTAAAGGCTTGTTACACATGCTAAGTGTAACCGTTTCCTCAACGAAAGGGAGTTGTATTTTAGATTAGTTTAGATTTGTAGTTTGCTCGAGGACTAGCAAAAGGCAAGTGTGGGGGAATTTGATAAGTGCATAATTTATACATTTTAAGTATCATTTCCTTATACTTATTGGTAGATTTTGTGTGAATTACCGAGTGTTAGTATTACTTTTCTAGTTTATGTGTTTTATTAGGTTACATCTCTGAAACAAGTGAAATGGAGTTTTAGAAGAGAAGAATTTCCAAAGACCCAGTGTAACTCAGTCTATTCTAGGATTTCTACTCCCCATCTTGTAGAAAATTAAATTACGAAGCCGACGACGAAAGAACGAGGTCATTCCGACTTCGTATGAGAAAGTTATGGGCGAAAAGAGGAATTAAGATTGTCAGGTTCACAGAACCGATAGTTAAACGGGTTTTGAATTGAAGATTGCTAAAGGCGCCAGTGGTTTTACTAAGGGATGCCTAATTATTTTAATAATGTTAGACACCAGGACATGTGCTAAGGGCTTCCATCATAAGGATGTCTTTCTGCAAGAACTTATCCCCACGGGATACGTAGAGGAAACCGTTGGGTACATATCGCAACTCCACCTTTAAGTGATGATGTCAATCTGAACATATCCTTAAATTATGGATCAGCATCAAAAAAACATATTAAAATCGCGTCCAAACTCCCTCGCCAATAGAGACTTTCGTTTACCCTGGCGTATTGAACAAGTGGATAAAACCGGAGAAACACCTGTAGATCTTACTTTGCGCAAAAGATTGCAAGAGTTGGAGAAGAAAAACAAACTACTAAGGGCCTCGTTGGATTTGTCTAGGATTTAATGGGCTATGGTTTAGAGTTATTTTTGGAATCGGTTATGACTCAATTTATAATCCAACTTAGATTAAGAAAGTAGAATTCTATTGGAAAAGGGTTTGTGCAAAGTAGAGGCTATAAAATAGCAACTTTAACAATAGGAAGAGATATCTATGTTTTGACCTAGTTCTGTTCTCATCTCTTCTACTTCTTTTTGTAGGTTTATGCCGGGAAGATTTCTCAACATCTAGGGTTTGCAATTTATTTCTTTAATTCAATTTTGTGAACTCCAATTATTATGAGTAGCTAATTTTGTTTTATTGGTTAGGGATTAGCTGAATTTTACAATACATGATTCTATGAATAATAAATTAGTTTTTTCTTAATATTATCGTTCATGTTTCACTACAAATATCTCATTGATTGTTTGTTTGTTTAGTTAAGTTACAAATTGATTGAACTCATACTCATATATAAAACTAATTTAGGGTTTATTATACTCAAAAGTGATACTCCTTGAATACAAGTAGCATAGTGTGGTTATTGCTTGTAGTGATGCATCCTAGTACTCACATGTGAATCATGACCTTTGTTAAATTGAATTAGTGCGTTTTCCACGTTCAATTGCATTGATTAGCCTGATTTCATGAATCTTAATGCATTTGGGGAATTAAACTTGATTAGTGCGCTTTCCACGTTAGGTTGTTCTCTAGAATAGAATTCATATTCACATCTCTTAATGTGTTTGTTGATGATTTGAGGAAATTTACGAGATATTCTTGCGATCAAGGTATTCTAGGCCTTTTGATAAAATAAGATAAAATATCAATTCTAATTATTAGTAAAAGAACATGTTTGTGAATGAAAACGAAACCTTGACCAATATTCTCAACTCTTTGATTTTTTTCTACAATTTCCTTATTTTCTTAATTAGTTTAATTTACTTTTATTAAATCTGAAAAAATCCCCCCTTTTACATAAGTTTTTGAAACCAAATAACAACCCAGACCTCTATGTGGGAACGATCCTTTCTTAGCCTTGCTTCATTATAAATCTTAAGAAGTGAAAGGGTAATAAATAATTTTGGCGTGGTACGACACGCATCAGCAGTCTTCCAGTGACGGATAAAAGAAAGACACGTATGCACCACTCATATGTGAGGATTGCAGTTGTCAACAATGACATGAACATCAATTTTTGGTGTCAGTTGCAGTACAATCAGCATGCTCACGCTCTCTTAGCTTAGCATCGTAAATATTCAGCGATTTCATGTTGTATACTCGCAGCAAATCAACGGAAAACATCACCAACATATCACTATGCCAATTCCGGCTTTACTTTCTCGCCCCACAACTGAGTTTTCCTAGACGCACCCTTGGTCCATCAACCAAACTCAAAACTTCCCCAACGATCTAATCTGCAATGTAGCTCGTTGATCCAACTAGTGATCTATCTCGCCGATCCAATCAACGATATGTTCTTTTGGATCGATTCAAGTTCAAACTTGCATGAGTTTAAAACAATTGGACCTACAACATTGCGAGTTTTACTCAAAATAGTCGAACAGCTAGGGGTGTTTGGGGAAGGACCCTACCTGATAGATAAGCTAGCAGGAGGGAAGTTATATTGAGTAAGGAACAACAAAATGGAGCCCAAAACCTGGAACTCCAGCAACTTGGAAATAGTTCACATTTGACTACGGGATGCATATTTCTAATGTTGGATCCATTCATACCTCATAAGGTAAGCCTAAATGATTGCTCAATTTGTTTACATTATTCGTATTTTCTAGTCCTACAAGAAATGCACAATTCACATACAAATGCACAATTCATAAAAAAAATACATGATCCACACACTTCGATACTAGCCAGAGTTGTTTAGCAATAACACTCATATAACTAGGGTCGATCCCAAACTTCGGGCATACTAGTCAGAGTTGTTAAATAATAACTTTCGCATGGATAGCACCGATCCAAACTTGGCTTTGATTAGAGGAAATATTTTTTAAAAAATATTCCTTGCATGGTCTTAGTCAATACTTGCGCAAATTTGCGAGCAAGCTAAACCGGTTTAATGCAAGCTCAAGAAATAGTAAGGACCTTGTTCCATGGGAAATGTAACCTTATATCAGGGAAGTGAGAACCAAACCAACATGGGTTTGATTAAATGAAATATTTTTTAAGAAAATATTCCCTCCATAGTCTAAGTAAATACTTGCGCAAATTTGTGAGCAAGCTAAATCTAAACCGGTTTAGGCGAGGCTCAAAAATAGTAAGGACCTTGTTCCATGGGTAATGGAACCCCTTCTCAGAGCAATGAGAATTCATAATAAAGAGACACCTAATCAGATTTAAGATTTCGAATTTTAAAAAAAATATCATTTAAAGCCTGGAAATTGATATAACTTCTGAATACAGATTCCTAAGGAACAGAGACTACTTCAAAATAAAAATAAGAATATATTCATCTTCTTCAATGATACTCCTCCATATCAGACCGTAGGTCTTCAATCTCCAGATCCTTAAGAGCTATTCAGACCGAAGGCGAGCAATCTCATGATCCCTGTTAGCAAGGGCAGCTCGAATAATCCTGTCCCGGTCAGCGGTGGTAGATTTCTGCATCTAATTTACGCGCTCAACGGACGCCAATAGACATAACATGTTCTGGAAACAAATACCTAGCATTTCTGCTTGGTCATTAATGTGAGAATATGCCACGCGATCCCTTGGCAAGAGGCATCATCGACTAAACCTTCGACAACTTTGGAGTCAAAGATATCCGACTCATACTCCATGATTGGGACGTCATTTTACTTCACATATGTTGTCATAAAATCCGAACGCACATCAGATGGAGCCACCCCGTCAAAGATTTCTTTCAAAAACTTGCACGACGAACTAGGAATATATGTTAGCGAGCTAGGAATTATCGAAGGACCAGTCGAACCAGCTGGAGTGTTCCGGACGGATCCATCGGAAGATGGAAATAGGTTCATAGGCTTCACTGACATTTTGGATTTTCTCCTTAAAACCACCTTGCACAAGTTTTCCTTGGGGGTATATTTATGAGCCAATGCGCATTTTCCGCTGGTTATTTGTGAAATATTCAAAGGAGAACTAATAAATTCATCTAAAAAAGAGACATTTATCTTTTCAATTTGTATAAGAAGAAAAGACGAAATGGAGTATAAATTGATTTGTCCACACTATCAATCAGAGCATCACGTTGATTTGCACACATCATCACACAGAAAACAAATAAGTTATATATTAATTTTTTTAGTTAATGGATTAACAATTAATATATAAAAGGAAAGGTGATATAATAAATATTAATTACTTTGGAATAATATTAAAAAAAAGTAAATAATGGAAGATAAAATTCTGGTGTTTTCAAAAGAGCTAAGAATAATAAAGGAAAAGAAATGAAGTCGTAATCTATTCTATTTATAAAAGATTGAAATATCTTTAATAAGGATTGAATTCAATACGGTTTATGAGATTTAGTTGTTATTATAAAGGGAAGTGGAAGACTTAAATGGAGGTCCACACTTACCTACTGCATACGTATACGGTGGAAACAAAATAATAAAAGGAGTTGGTTATGACGTATTGGATAGGACATGGAATCCACTGTACTTCACTGTACTGCACCCATGTGATCATAATTCAATTTTATGTTACTATTCTAACGATAAAGAGTATTCTTTTAGATATAGTTTTATTGTTAGTGGGTCCATAATTCAATTCATCAATTAAGTCAATAAGAGCAACCACAATGGGCGATCAAATCCTCGATCATCGATTATTTTTGATCGATGGTCGCCCAAATTCATCTACAGTCGTCGATTATATTTAATATATAATCGACGGATTTTACAGTAGCCGATGATATATGATCGAATCATCGTCGACGAAAAATATAGTCGGGCGATATCCTAGGCCGTCGCCTGTTAACAAGTGAAAGTCCAGAATCTCGCTGACTTATACGGGCGAAGAGTTAATATTTCGCCAGGGTAAAACGAAATTCTAGACTTCCGCTCCGTAAAACGGGATCCTAGAACCTCGCCCCTCTCTTATGCGAGATTCTAAAATTCCGCCCAGAAAAAACTATACCAGGCCCGACCCTAGAGTTCCGCCTGGCATCAATCAAAATAAACCAGGTGGAAGCCCAGTATCTCGCTCCATGGACCGGCGAGATGTTGGGAGCTTGCCCGGGTTTTTTAAATGAGCGGGATGTCCTAGTTTCGTCCGTTTTTTCAAGCGAGATTCTAGTATCTCGCTTGTCACCAAACTCCATCCTAGAGTCTCGTCCGACTATCTACCGCTATTCTTGCACCCGACGAAAGATCAAAATTTTGGTCATTTGATCGATGGGTATCATCTACCCATTGTGGTTGCCCTAAGGGAGCAAGATTCGTTATTCCATATGTTTTCATTTTAACAATTATACTACGAGCTATAAAAATATTTTGGTTCAGGGTAATTTTTGTTCGAAAGCGAGCTATGTTGTCGCTTCGACAAATAGTCTAGGGGTGTACGAATAAATTTGTGAAATAACTGATCCAGAAAATTCTTCTTAATCCGTCAACAAGTTAAAAATTTAAAAAAAAAATGTTTAGACATATAAATTTAAAATAAACTTAATAAGATCTTCAGTCCATTAATCTTAAATAAATATATCAACATAGTATATTACGTTTTAAATTCTAGCATAATATAACATGGCACGTACTACGTTAAAAATATGATTTCGTGGACTACATTATGGTGGTCCGGTATGTTTTACAACTCCACTCGCAGGTGATTGGAATATCCGCTGGAGGGGTGCACCTCTACTCATAGGTGATTAGAATATCAGCTGGAGGGGTGCACACGTGTGTACCAAAATACTATGCGCAAATTTCAATCAAGAGATCGAAGACTAGCTAGATAAAAAACAAGAAAAGCAGGTGCACATCGTTTCGAATTGCGTGCTGTATAAAAAACCAATTGAAAAAGAAACTGCGGGTTGATAGTGAAACCTTATGTAGGGGCTCCATTCTCCATAGAGAGGGCTGCTCTGGATTAAGGTGATCCAAAAATTTATTAAGGGGTATTTTAAGGGTTATATTAAATGTTCATATTATTTTTTTATCTATAAAAAAAATTTAATTTATCTTTTAATCAATTAAATTTTAATAAAATAAAATCTTACAAAATTTCAATTTCAATTCAAAACCTTTCCTTCTCCCTCCATATCTTCTCCTTCTTCATTTCAACCGAATTTCTCCATCGAATCAATTAATTGTCGCTTCAAAAATTTCGTCGTCGATTAAACTCTAAAGTTCGTGATGAAGAATCTTACTAAAGGTGTTAAAGGTAGTAGTGATGACAATCAAAAACAAACTAAACAACCTAATGAAGAAATTGAAGAACAAATCGGTGGTGAAGGAAATCAAACTGCCCAACCAAAACAAATGGTGTATATAAGCTATCCAATCGAACCCATGTTATTTTTAGAACCCTAAAGTGATTGATTTTTTTTGTTTGATTGATGGTTTTGTTACAAAAATTGGTTTACAGAAACATTTACGGTTGGGTTCGATTGGAAAACCCAACCACAAATGTATGTTCTCAAGAACTTACGGTTGGGTTCCATTCGAACCCAACCGTAACTGGTTTCTTTTGAATTTTACGGTTGGGTTATTAAAATACCCAACCGTAAATCAGAAGGAAGGAGATGAAGATGACATTTTATGGTTGGGTTCGATTCTGAACCCAACCGTAAACTATTTTAAACTCAAACCCAACCGTAAAATTATATGAATAGATTTGAATATTTTTGCATTTCTATCTTGTAGAGAATTGAAAGACGAAGCCAACCCAAAAAAAATGAGGTCAATCGGACATCGTATGAGGGAGTAATGATCAAAACGGTGAAATACAAAAAAAAAAATCAGGAAGAATTACGGTTGGGTTTCTTGGACTCGGACCCAACCGTAAATCTGGGGATTTTGGGTGAGATTTTTGTGTCAGGTTTACGGTTGGGTTTATTGGGTCGAACCCAACCGTAATTCTTCTTGGATTTTTTTTTGTATTTCACCATTTTGATCATAACTCCCTCATACGATGTCCGATTGACCTCATTTTTTTTTTGGTTGGCTTCGTCTTTCAATTCTATACAAGATAGAAATGAAAAAAGTCTTCAAATCTATTCATCTAATTTTACGGTTGGGTTTGAAGATTAGCTACGGTTGGGTTTGAAGATTAGCTAAAACCCAACCGTAAAACGGTTACGAGTGGTTGTTAGTTACGGTTGGGTTCTAGGATGAACACCTAACCGTAATTGTTAGTTACGGTTGGGTCCTATGCTAAAACCCAACCGTAAAACTGTTACGAGTGTTTGTTAGTTACGGTTGGGTTCTAGGATGAACACCTAACCGTAATTGTTAGTTACGGTTGGGTCCGATGTTAAAACCCAACCGTAAAACTATTACGATTTGGTGTTGATCCATGAAATTTCGGTTACGGTTGGGTAACCCAACCGTATGAATAAAAAAAATCATTTTTTATTAACGTAATTTCATCAAATTTGAGCCAATAAAAGACCAAGAGTTTAAGTTAGAGGTATACCTCACTACTCTAGTTGATTGAATCAAGATCTAGAGTTTTTTAAAAAACCCAAGAAAATTTTCTTTCATTTCTTCTACTTTTTCTTCCAACCAAACCAAATAGAAAAAAATTTGATTTGATTTGATTAGGTATAAAATTATTTTAAATTAATTATGATTAGCCTAATCTATTAACTAATTAGTTTTACTAATATTAACTAAGCAGGGGTAGTTTAGCCACTATAAAAATATCATGGATAAGGGATTTTTAAAATTTACTTGAAATATCTCTATTTCGTCTTCACATGTAAAAACCCCTCTATAGAGAAGGCAGCCATATGTAAACTTACTTGATAACAGCTGTTAACAGCCTTTCAGGTTGATATTGCCGAATGTTCTCAGTTGAATTTATTCTAATCGGCACATCGATATTACATATCTAAAAGAGAATCAATTAAGCCGAAGTGGCATCACCACATCTCATCTCACCGATGCTGAAAATTTAAAGTCGTGAACTAACGACCATCCCAAGTTAAACTTTTTATTGAACGGTTAAATCAGAGTAAATCAGAGTACATGGGAATAGAGCCGTAAAATCTATGGACAGAGGATTGAAAACAAGACCACGACAACCAAACTTGCAACTGGCTAAACGTGCACACTCGAAGCCATTGCAATTCCATCTGCTAGCCAAAGAATTTAACCATAAATGTGGGCACAAAAACAAGGATGGTGGAGCAGTGAGCCACATGTCTAAAAGCGTCGAGTCATTATTACTTCAAGAGGGTTCTTGTTAAATGTAACCATTCCTACTGTTTCCGTCATATCCGCCTTCCCATCTGGTGTTGCTGCCCTCATTTCAAACCCATGAATAAGACGGGCCACCACCAAATGCATCACTTGTAATGCTGAAGTTACTCCTGGACACATCCTCCGACCAACTCCAAATGGTATCAATTCATAGTTCTGACCTTTTACATCAACATCCGCTTTATCTTCTGTTAAAAATCTCTCTGGTCGATATTCCGATGGGTTCTCCCACACAGTTGGATCTCTTTGGATCTTCCATATGTTTAAATACAAATGTCCACCAGCTGGAACTTGAAACCCACCAACTTCACACGCCTCCATTGTCATCCTCGGAAGCAATGCTGCAGCTGGATACAATCGCATTGATTCTTTGATGATTGCTTGTATGTACACGAGATTAGGAATGTCAGATTCTTCTACTTGATTATTTTTTCCAACGTGTGTATCCAATTCTTCTCTTGCACGTTCTATTACGTGTGGATTGTTCAACAATAGGCCAAGAAGCCAAGTAAGGGTCACGTATGTGGTGTCACTCCCACCTGATAACATGTCCTGTACATATGTTCAAATTAAATATCACGTACAGGAATTTCAAGTTAATAAACAGAAGTAATCAACTACACAAATAACAAATTTGCGATTTTAGGTATATACCAGGATCATAGATTGGATTACTAGTTCATGGTTTTCTCCTGGAAGCTGTGATTTTTCCGCGTATGTCAAAAGAACATCGATGAAATTTTGGTCACCATCACCTTCCTTATTTCCTGATGATGATGACATCAAGCGTCTCTTTTGACGACGCTCTTCAATAAAACCCTCGGCAATAGAATTCAATTCTTCTCTACAACATTGCATATCTCTTACAAGACCTCTCAATCGATCAACCCACTCGAGGCATGGAACTACATCTGAAAATGCAAATACCGCAGTAAGATTCAGTGCTTTTTCCATCGCCTTCTTGTATAGTTCCCTTACTACAGCACCTGCAATATTGAATTTGAGAATGAAAATAAGCATCAACATAGAGTTTAAGATAGAAATAAGTTGTTCATTATTTTATGGAGTATTATTTACTTTTCGGTTCTTGGCTTTGGCACCCGGCGACAACTGCAGCAGAGATGTTGTACGTCATGAATGCGAACCAATAGTCCATCCTAACTTGAGCAGTACCACCATTTTTGTTGCATAACTCATTAAGATCATTAAATGAAGCATCAATTTCTTGATATTTCAAGTGTTTCCATAACCTTAATTGTTGATTAGAGAGGAGTTGTTGCGCGGATATCTTTCGCAGTTCTTTCCAAAGCGGTCCGTAAGGTGCAAACCCCAGCGATTCTTCGTAGTTAAACAAGTGTTTAACGTTCAACGGAGCTGGACGGTTCGAAAACAATGCGTCGTTGGTAGTGAAGCATTCTTTTATCATCTCCCAACTACTCACGACTAAGATTTCATGGCAACCGGAACGAACGTTGAATGCGGGTCCATATTTATCAGCCATAGCTCCTAGAGTTATGTATGGACTTTCGGTTTTACTCATCAATAGAAGTTGATGACCTATGATTGGCCATGCACCTGATGCTTCTGGGGCTTTTTTGGCTTTTGATGATGGTTTGATCTTCTTAGTACTGGTTTTGAGTAAGACATGAGTGATAATAATTATGATCGTAGGAACAAGGATAAAATAGTAAGGATTCATAGAAGAATGAATCAGCTCTGAAATGTTGATGAACTCCATTAATTGATAAAGCTTCCAAATTTGTTGATGATGAAAATTGGCACATTTGAAACACTAATATAAATGGAAAAATAAAAAGGAGAATACTTTTCCTTTTTTATTTTTGTTTGTATTAAATAGATATAAAAGTCCTACACCAATTTGCTTATGTCCTAAAACCAATTCCCTGCTCCACCAATTTAACCATATTTCTTTCTTTCGTATGTAGAACGTGCGTCGGCTACCGTATTAGAGATATCCATGGATTTAAGGAACTAAGACCACGGACATCTCGTGAGCTGATCAACATGGATTAGGTTATCAATGAGATGTGTAATGGTTTGGTATCGTTTCATCTTTAGTGGTGTTTGGCTGTTTGGGGTCCCTTTGTGACAACCACTGTTCTTTCTAGTATACACAGAAAGAATGGAACTTGCACAAGTAAACGAAGAATTCTATCTAAATACACAGCTGCATTAGGATTAGTGGATTCATTCGGTATTTTGAGACTATCTCAGAAGCCGAAACCTTTGCATCGAGCCAAAAATTTTGAGATAAGCTGGAATACGTTTAGCCACATTGCAGCTCTTAGTGTCATCGGAACACATATTAACTTACCTAAATTTGCATTGTCAGAAAGGTAAGAAACATCATCGTGGTAATTAGTAGTAGTAGTAGATGATGATGATGCTTGATGTTCTTGACCATCATCATTCCCATTCATAGTCATCGATCTTAATTTGCTCTTGTTTGATGATAGTGATCAAGTAGTGGTGATTTTGTACTTGTTCATGTTTTTTTTTTATCGATAAAGAAATTTGGTGCTAACGAGCTTCGAACTCAGATCACTGGTATCATTCACTCAATGACCTTACCACTGTACTACAGTGACATCGGCGATCCTGAGCACATGATGCGGACATGATACAATGATTTTATTTAAAGACTGAATACATGATGCGGACAGCCGATCCTGAGCCTAGAAGGGTTTTGTGCGAATTTTTTCATATAATCTTTTGTAAGGTCGATTTTTTTTTGATATTTTTATAGCTACTATAAATAAAAAGTGTCAATAATTTCTATTTAATTTGTAAAATTATAGACAATGTACTAAAAAAACTTACATGAACGAAACGAGGGCGGTAACGCATACTCCATAGAATAAAAGAAAGTATTAAATAAGAGTTTTTTTTTTTGTTGATATCACCGACAAGATCAAGAATACGTTAATAAAAAACTCAAAAAATATAGTCATAGGTTATACTTAATATGGTAAAAACTTAGTGGATCGATCTTTATAGTAGCACCCTATGATCAAAAGTTTGAGTCTTGGCGAGGTTCTTTTTTTAAGAATAACTAAAAGAATTCATATAAGACAAACTAAAAAAAGTTTTGTCTTATATAGGTTTTGGTACCTTCCTCAATAAACTGATACCCCGTCGGTACTGTCATACGAAATTTTCAAGCAGGATATAACATAATTGATTAGGTGATTTTTTATTTTATTTTTTCTTGAGAAATTTTGACTGCACCTAAAAAAAAATCATTTAAACTGCACCCCCAAAATCTGAAATTTTATTTTTAGACCCCCAAGTCAATTAAAATAGCTGACGTGGTAAACTTATTAGATAATTTTACCCTCACTTCTGTTTAAACATAACTCACCTATGGTTAATTAGTCTTTTCATACCTTCAATTAACTCAAAAACCCAGTCACCCAAGTTCAACTCGGTTAAACAATAACTCACCGTCAACAATTTCTCATACTCATCTGAATATATTTTCTTTAAAAAGAATCACCAGCAAAATAAGTAGCAGGATGTAGGTAAGTTTCCTTCATTATCATATCAAAAATTATAGCCATTCATTTACCTAAATCACCAAATAAATTCACATCTGAACCGAATATAATGATCCTACTACATGCATAAGGTGAAATCTCTCTAAAACATTTCTACAAACATTTTAGAAGCTTAACATATATAAGAACAAAGAAATCATACAATTACAGACCCATATAGTACGGGATTATCTTCTATAATTGTATAAAATCTAAATACACTCATCTAACCATTCAATCACAAATAAGAAGATAAGCAAGTAGAACCAAGGACATAATAACCATAATCACACAAAAGAGGTACGTGGTTCGGTATGATTACCTATGTCCACGGGAGAAAAGACTTGATATTATTTGAAAAAGATCGGACTTATAATGATATAAAATTAATATCACAAAGAACACTCAAAATCAATCTCACAAACTTGTTACAGCTTTCTCCTCTAAAGAATATAACCTGCCATCTCTCTTAGTTAAGCTCAGTATTTATAGACAAAAGGATATCACACAACCAATCTTCAGTGTTGGACGCCTATATCTGAGTTGTTGTATTTTACTCGGGAGTATGACCCGATTCTCTAAGTGTTATGACCCAAGTCTTCTCTGATTCTCTCGATATGCTGATCTTCGCCTTCGACTTTTTCTGGGCATGCCCCAAGATGAGAATGGCTTTTTGCTTCTTCCAGCAGTCACGATATGGAGAACATGCATCGACTCTTGTCAGGTGCATTAAATGTTCCTGATCACATCATGCGTGATCTATAATTCATTTAATGCCATGTCTCCTCATTCAAACTTGGTCGTTGATCTTCTCTTTCACTTTCTAAGCGTCTCTATTCCTGATTGATGTGGTAGATGTATTGTTTACCGTGTAAGATCGAGAAGATCTTTCCAGTACTTCTCTTTTTACTTTACTATCATAATTTCCTTACCTAAGATGCTTACACGTGTTCTCAGATATTTCTCCACCTCTAATCGTCCCTTGGTAACCGCCACATATTCCACCTTTTATCCATTTTTCACCTTTTACCTTCAAGCGCCGGTTCATTTATCCCTCTATCTCCTTCCTTTAAATAAGAGAATAAACCTACTTCTCTTATTTACTTCTTCTTCAACATTCTCTGCAACCCTAACCTCCCCTTTTCTCCTCCTTTAAAAATCTTCTAACATTCCATCTTCCGTTCTGTGCTTCGCTTGGATCACCGCCGTTGCTGTTTAAGTTGCTCTCTTGCATATCATCTTGGATGTGTTCATACCTCAACCATTATCAAAATCAATATTGTCACCAATCCAATGGAAAAGAAACCATCTTCTATCCCTCCTCGCTCTTCCTCAGGAAGAAAGTATGTATTTTTTTCCGATGCAATTTTTTATGTTTTTTGATTCCTTATTTCCCGTCGTTGATCTTTCTCATGAGTCTCATGATAGAGTTAGATGTATTTTTTCCTGATCATCACATATGCTTTGATGATCTTGATTTTTCTTACCTTAAGACTCTTTCTCCTGATTGCAGAAAGCCTGATAAAAATCTACCTCTGGTGCCGCTGAGATGACAAATCAGCAGCTTTGTGTTTATATCAAGAACAAATATGCTTCAAGCCTTTGATATATCGTTGTTGGCAGGCCAACATGGTCATCTAGATCGTGCATAGTATCTCGAATTTCCCCATTCGGATGATGCCACGATTATTACCTTGGGCCAGCTCGATTCAGGGCATAAGCCACCCCTTTATAGTCCTTCCATGTCGTTTTCATATGATGTGCTATCTCGAATAGAGCCGGCTCGTGCTTTGGTCCAGTACAACGGTAATCATATAGATTATCTTCCACCAATGATCCCGTGGATGCCCCCAAGTAAACCGTTCAAAGCTTCCTGGATAACTGCATAGACTGTATTCCCTCCTCTGGGCCTTTAGATGGTTTATCCTTCGCATCGGATCACCATATCCATCCCCTCAACAAAGCTGAGAAGTTGTTGCTCGATGAAAGAGATGGGTCAAATATCCAACAAGCATCTGAGGCGTACTAGTGACCATGTCTGGGATAGGACACCACTGGTCATTCGTGGGAACTTGCTTTCTGGGAACCGCTCTCCTCCTGAGGATTTTGCCGGTCACGCCTCATACGCGCCTTGGGTGGTAAACACAGAGAGGGTATGCTTTTGTTATGTAGCTCTTTTCTTTTTTTGTATAATTTTCATTTATTGATTTTTCTTGGTTACCTTGCAGTCTTCCAAATCGGGTTCCAAGTCGAGCCGGAAAAGGAGTGAAGCTGGTCGAGGCAGGGATGAGGCTGTTAAGGTAACAAATACGAATTTTCCCTAGTCTTTTAAGTAAATGTACTTTCCCCTATTTATTTCCTGAACAACATCCGATTCGCTTTTATTGTTTTCGTCAGAGGGTCAAATCTGTTGTGATTGATGATGATGATGAGAATGAATCAGATGGTGGTCTAGTTCTGAGAAGTTCGTGAGGTGCTGGAGGTAGTGGAAATCTAGTTGTTGTTGGTGGTGTTGCTGATCAAGCTATTGGTGGTGATAATGTTGATGATATTGTTGGTGAAAATGCTGGTGGGAGTAAAGTTGGTGATTGTGTTGACATGGAATTTATTAAAGGGAAAGGTGTTGTTTTGTGTTCTGATGGTAAAAATGATGATATTTTGAGAGGTTTTGGTGCAGGTGACAATGAGGAGAGAGTTGATGTTGGTGAAGGTGTGGGTACAAGTGGATAGGGAAAAGATGGTGGTTTTGGTGTGTGTGTGGTGGTTCTGGCGTCAGCTTCGTGAAAAAGGTTATTTTTCAACCTGCTGTGTTGCCTCTAGATTCGCAGCTTGAGAGCGGCATCCCCGATCCTGTTGGTCCCAAACCGAATACTGATGACTCTCTGTTGAAGCTGAACGTGGAAGTTGTGTTTCCCGAAGGGAGTGATTACGACTTTATGGTATATAACACGGATGGCGGTGAGGAAGAAAATGAGGGTGGTGATGCGACCACTAGTGTTATTACTGGGAACCCTTCTAATCAGGAGGGTGAAAATGTCGGATCTGGCTTAGAAGATCATGTGGTGAACACATTGGCTCTTGGGTCTTCTGGTTCATCCACTTTGGCCTTTTCTGGAGATGCATGTAGTTCGATTGACGCCCTCACTTTTTCATCTTTTGGATCTCTTTCCAAGTCTGCCATGCTGGCTATTATTCCCTTTCTTTCATTAGATGTCTTCTCTGGCTTGTTGACTTTGGTGAGTGATATGAATTATTTTCTCTTATTAGTTTTTTGTCCCTAGTAGTGTCTTGTTGATTCCTAACTTTGATTGTTGTTGTAAGGACAAAACGTTCAACTTTGGAGCCGTGCCGCCTACGAGAATGTTCTTAGCAAGAATCAAGCTCTTGAGGATGAGGTCCTAAACTTGCAGAAGCAGATCACTGATCAACAAGGTATTTTCTCTTTCATTCTTTCTCCCTGTTGCCCCAATAACATTGTAGCTTTTTGAACCCTGAGTCGTGGCTGTTACTGGTATCTATCATTGAACATATGGAACTGGATGCCCGAGATGTATACAACAGGCTTATAGGTGAGATCAAGGTTTATAAAGTAGTGATCTAAATTTTAAATAACATATTAGTAACAAGGATGAAAAAATAGGTAGGTTGGAATCTGATCTTGGGAAGATTCGTGAATCCTCCAGTAACCAGCTCCTGACAAATAATCGTCTCGGGGTCAGATGTACCAATATTAAGTCTTTAAATCATGACCTTTATGCTGATCAAGATACATTAATTCGATGGAGGGAAAATGTCAAAACTGTTCTGAGAAAAAATGAGGTGGATGCTAATCAAAATGCTGAGACGAGTTGACGGTTATACTCGATTCGTGCAGAACGTGATAGTATTCAGGTTGCCTATGACATCTAGAAAGGTACTTTTGAGAACCACATGAAGATATGTCAATCATCTAAAAAAGATGACTTGGCTTTGAAGTTCTGTGAGCTTGACTCCACCATTATTAAGTCGGAGGAAACCCTTAGGCTTACACTCCAAACCTTAGACGGTGTTTTGATTTTTAGATTTATAATTTTGTCCCTTGTTGTTACTTTTCTATGCTTTATGCTAATTCTCCTCCTTTGTTAGTCTCAGCGGCTCAAGGGAAGGTGGGGGCTCTAGAGAAGGAGGTGGAGTCCTTAAAGATGTCCGAGATGAAGATGAAGAAATATGAAGCATCTCTAGGTGCTGACGTGATAAATATGAAGGAGTTGTTATCCCGGGATGGCAAGAATAAAGACCAGGCTCTGGATAATACTAAGAAGGTCTTTGAGGCTCAAGTTGCAGGTCTGGTGGAGGAGAAGTTGCAGTCCATCTTGGCCGATTTAAAGGACAGAGCTTATGCCAAACGTACCGCTTCTGCCTCTTGATATTGATCTGTTATTGCTGGTTTTTTCTTTGGGTTTTTTCCTTTGAATAATTTTTCTTGGGGTGCTGTGTCACTAATTTAAACACTTGTTCTTTCGAGGTGCTCCATCACCATTATGACCTCATTGGTTGAGGTTTCTTCTGCTATATTTTCCTCTTCCTTTTGGTTGTTTTAATTTTATCTTGGTTTGGCTTTTACTTCTTTGTTGTGCATGCTTCATGTCCACCATGATTCTGTTAAATGCACATAATAACTTAGTCATTCCTTATACTCAATATCCATTACAGAGAGGATCATCGGGCCCAATGCTATGTCCCGATTTGGATATCTCATTATCGCTAATCTCTAGTGATGGGATGTGTTAAGTCCACTAACTGTTCTAACCTAGGGTCCAGATCACATTGAGGCTCCCAATTTGAATAATCTGTTGTTACGCAGGGATCCCTTTCTCTTCGATTGACCACCTAGGACAATCTCACGGGACCACCTATTTTAGTTTCTGGGTGGCCCCTTTGGTTCTGGACCCTGTAGTCTAGAACCCTTAGGTAACCTCGGGGGAGAATCGTGTCTTGCTCTGATAGAGGATGACCTATTGTGTATCATGGGTTACCATAATTAGTCTCTAGGTAACCCTTTTAACTCTGGACCAGTAGTCCAGAGTCCTCGAATCACCCCGGGGGAGAATTATGTCTCGTCCCGATTGCGAATGACCCGTTTTGTGACTATGTTATAACCTTTAGGGAAAATATAGCTTCAAGTGTCTTATGTTCCAGGGGTGGTCCAACTCCGTCCCGTCTGGTTTGAGCAGCTTATATGCACCTGCTCCTACTTTAGATAGTATTGTATATGGGCCTTCCCATCTAGGTGCTAACTTTCCTCCTTCCTTCTCTCTTTCATACTCGGATATCTTTCAGAGAACTAGTTGTCCCGGCTGAAATTCCCTTGGAAGAACTTTATTGTTATATTATTTTTCTATCTTTCTCTGGTAATTCTCCATCTTATGGAGTGTAATCTCTCGGGATTCCTCCAACTTATCCAGCTTGGCCACACTAGTACAAATTTGGGCTTTGGTGACAGTTCAAATCCTAAATCATGATAGTTCACGAATTAACTGTTACAAAAGAATAAACTGTGAGATATAAGTAATAGTTTCTTACCAAAACTCACACCAATAATGGTAAAAAACCGTGAAAGTTTATTAACTGTTACTGAATAATTATACGATGACAGTTTTCATAGGAAAATGTTAGTGTATATTGATGTATAATAACAATTATAAATTGTTACTATTCTTAAGCTATTGCAACTGTTTCATGTAGGAACTGTTATAAAAGTGTAGCTATAGATCACAGTTCTGATCCAAAACAGCTGCGATTCATATAATCTACCATAAAGCATTCTCAAACGCACGATGTTGTTAGTTTGAGTTCCTAGTTATTTTTTCCGAAGAATGGTTTGTACTATGGGAGGTCTGTTTTGTAACTTTTGTTAGTGGGTCTCTCGACAACGCCTCCTCTTATCTCATTTATCTTAAACACGATTTATCACCTAAAAAAATCAGGCAGATCCCATCTCTCTCTTCTCTTACCAAAATATGGGATCTCATCTTTTACTTCAATTTAGGGTTTTATCTTTGAATATAATTGTCGTTACCTTCTCAATCTCGAACTTTATATTTCCCAAAATTTTTTCTTCTTAATCTCCATCATCATCTTTATTGTTCTCGAAATAAGATTCACACTTAATCTAGAACCTAAAAAGGGGATGATAATATTATCAAACTTCTCACCAAATTAGATGAACTAATCAACAGGGTTTATACTAAGGTTATCATCCCCTTTTTTCGTTCGTATTGAAACCCCAAATTTTCTTGTTTTTGTCTTCATATTTTCTTTCCTTAATTATATTCATTCCAAATTTTTCAATGTTAACCTAATAAATTCTTTCTAAAATCTATAATAAAAGATAGTAATTTTGAGTTAAACCTATGAAAAGAATTCTGATTTCTATTTGTCTTGTAGGATTTTTGTAATGGCGTCAGTACAAGTAACTGGTTCAGGGATTGGTAGCAGAAGCTTATTGCCTCTATTTGATGGACTTAGTAGATCCAATGTTAATCTTTCAATTTCTTCTGCTGCAGTTAGTTCTTCAAGGTTAGGGCTTAGCAACAGGTGTTTTTGTCAAAGATGCTACTTATGTTCCTCTTAAGGTATTGTTTTTAATCTTCCTTTTGCACTCTTAAATTGAGTGAAAATAAATCATTAGTTCTGGGTTTTGGTTAGTATTTGGATAAGATTAGTTATGGGATTTAGTCTTTCTTTTGCACTCTTAAATTGAGTGAGAGTAAATAATTAGTTCTGGGTTTTGGTTAGTATTTGGATAAGATTAGTTCTGGGATTTAGTTTTCCTTCTGCACTCTTAAATTGAGTGAAAGCATTTTCAATTCCACAATAATCTTCATTTTTTTGTTGATTCAAAAAACATATAATACCGTTATTTCAGATGTTGGTAAGACTGCCTCATTACATTTTTAACACAGTCTCATTTTTGTAGAATCGTCTGTTGCAATATAGCTTTTTGTTAAGTTGAGTTCTACCTTATTACACTAGTGATTTGGTGCATGATCTATATGTTTTGTGGTTATGAGGTGCACGAATCTAGTATGTTGAATATATGTTTATTCTTAACTCATTGTTAATTAATACAACAAAGAAATATGTGAATGGAAACGAAAAGAAATCATGTTGTACAATGAGGAAACTATTGAAAAAGCATTTGATTGATGTTGATAGTGGTATTGGAATTAAAAGTATTTTAGGTTTTATTTTGTAATTAGAGGAATTTTTTTTGCCAAAATGCATGTTGAATTTTGCTGATATATCAGGAGCTTGGATGATGTTCGCATGAACCTCGAGGTTCTTAAGTACTGCTCCAGTCTTATTCTTGGTAATTCCCAAATGCATGATGAACTTTGTTGATGTATCCTGATATGCAGTCGTCTTTTTAGACATCCCATATGAGGGATGTAGTGGCTATACAGGGTTTTAGAACCTGATGAGATATCATTGGCTTTTATTAAGGCATCTTTTACCAATTGTATCGAAGGGATCAGAAAATAGAACTACTCTATAAAGATATTTTATTACAGATGTGTTATTCAAAGATGAGAGTTTGATTTGGTGTTAGTACAAAGTTCCTGGACAGCGCTGGTAGTCGGTGATTGAACATTGTCGTGGACACTTCTCTTAGCCTATGTAAGGTATGTTTATTTCATTTTTTATCAATTACAACTGCAGAAGTTAGATATTATCTTGTACATAAGTAAGAATAACTTTCATTTTTTGTTCACAGTGGGCATGATCACTTTGTTCTTTAAGTTTATGGAAACTGCATATTCTCATGCGTTGTTAATTTCGGTTTCAGCTTATCGTTGTTGGTCAAGTATCACATGCAGACATGACAAAGTTTGTGCTTTATTATGCTCGTAAATTGTAATTTCTATCTTGGAACATGTAATAGATTCTCTCGACTCTTAAGCAAGTGATGTTTTCAGGTATGTGATAGAAACATTTATGTGTCTAATTTGCTCTCAACTTTTATAGTGTTGGAACTCATTTTGTACTAATATTGTGTTTTTTATGTATTTATAGGTATTTTTGGAAAATAAACATTGTTGGAAAAATTGGCTCGAAACACTACTAAAGGCACCCAGAATTGATAAAGGCACCCGAATAGTGGATATGAGCACCCCCTCTTTTTCACGGTTCAAATAAACCATTTTGGCGGGAAAATCATTTCAAATAAAGTAATATTCTGTATTGATTTTGAATAAGATTTTCACGTGTTTTCTGGGATTAAAATCAAAGATTATTCTTGCGTGAGTTGTACATGACCGAAAGATACCTGAAATCAATCAAGAATCAATTAAAATAATCTCGGGAAAGATTTCAGGAAAGAATATTTTTCTCTCTCTCCCTCGGGTTTAAACTCTCGGGATTGATTGAATGAAAGAATTATTCTCTCGGGATTATTGTCTCAGAAGTATCTATTCTCTAGCAGATTATGGAACCAAAATCAAGACAGAATATCACATCATATCACGAGAATTGAAGAGAGAAAAAATACCCAAGTATTATTCTCTTTCAACGAAGAATCTTTGAAGAATAGGAGGTCTGTGGTGTATAAATAAGAGTTGTGAGAGTTGTAGAAGAGACAGAGTAGAGGGGAGAGCTCAGGATACGCAGAGAAGGCTTAAAAATCAAAACATGAATTTATGTTGCTGCTACTGTGAAGAACACGAAGAATAGGCTACGACAACGGAATATTCAACCAATAGGATACATTTTCTTCAACCAGTTTGCAACAGCTATTGTCGCACCTGCAACATTTATTTTCAGCACTTTTGTAACAGTTAGTCTGTAACATCTGTAAACGTTGCAAACTCACTATTTTCTTTGTTTTACTCCATTTTTATCATTTGTAAAAAAAATTTGGAGCAATGAACCATAATTTTGAGCAAGTGATTAATATGAGGAGCTAAACCCCATCTCTGAGGCGACGGAGGAAGCTATTTTTCCAAAGATTATGTGGTAATATTTATTTAATTAATTTATGCAATTTATTTATGATTAATTGCTTTGGTTAAAAATTGATTTAATGATTTTTGTTAAGCAATTGTGATTTCGTTAGATGGTACATGCTTTGGCCTAGGTTTTAGATGTTCCATTCTTTTGTTATACAATTGTTGTTTTAAAAAATTTACTTATTGCAATAATAAAGAATCAACTTAAACGCAAGAATTGCTCATTTATAATTATTGAATTGAATCACTCAAAATTTGGAAAATAGTGGAATCTTTACCTCAGTTTACTCTCAATCTTGTTATAAATTTTATTTGAGTTTTCCTATTTTTAGTCTTAGAACTTAGATTTAAAAACAAATCTTCACAAGTCTTGAACGAACCATTATTTACCACTATTACAAAACAATCAATTTGGCGCCGCCGACGCGGACTTGTTTTTAGAATTGTTTTTAGATATTTTTTTTTAGGTTAATTATTTTAGTTGGATTTTTATTTATTATTTTTTTTCTATTTTACGTTTTTGGGTATTTTCTTTGTATTACAGGTATTGATTGATTAAAGACTTGGAGTAAAAGACAAAGCGAAAAGAACGGAAAAAGAAGACAAGATTTTTTTTAGTTAATTTTTTCATTTTTTTAGGGTTTTTATTTTTCTTTTTAGAAAATTGTATTAGGAAATTCTTATTATTTTTGTAATTATTTTAGGTATTTTTATATTTTTGTTATTTTTGGACTTTGGACTTTGAACTTTTGGATATTATTACTTTTCTAGTAAAGGGTAGAAACTGACCATATAAGATATGGGTTCGGATTTCATGCCGTATCCTTTCTTCCCGACTTAGGAACACGTTACCTAACGAGAACCTAAGCCTAAAATTTGACTAGAAAGAGACCTATAGGGTAACGAGCTTATTGGAAAATAATTCAAAGGGACTGTATTGGTTACTTTGTTATCCTAACTTAAAGTTCAGGAAGATTATTTTAAGTTGATTAGAGTCGCCTTGTAACCCAAGGAAAAGTTGCCAAAGAGGCAGGGTTATCAAAGCTCCTTAGAGATTATCTTGCTTCTATTCGACTTAATCTAATTCGGATCGTTCTAAGAGATTTGCTAAAACTGTAACTAGTTGCCTTTTGGAAGAATAAAATATGGTCTAGAAACAATCTAAGTGGAGCCATCATGCTTTTTGTTTGCTAGATTCAGTAGGTTTGATTTGGTTGAGTCGGCCTTGTTTGTGTATGTTTAGAACCCCTTCCTGTTAGGATTTATTTTCTTATATTTTTTGTAAACTTATTAGGAAATTTTTGTTAGAAAATGTCGAGCTGGTATTACAATAAATATCCGACTGAGTTTCAAAACAGGCAATACCCTTACAATGACCATAGTGCGGATAGTACTTGGGACCACTACCAACCTTCTGAAGGTTATGGTTCATACCAAGGTGATCCCAATTACTATTCGTACATAAACCCGTCTTATGAACATGAAAATGAGCAAAATTCGAGTTCTTTGTCTTGGAGGGAAGACTTAAAGCAGTTGCAATCTAGTACTCATCACGAACCTATTATGCCTCTAGAAGAATCACCTCTAATGATATATGAGAAGTATTATAAACATACACCGTCTAGTTTGGAACAAAGATTGAGAGTTATGGAATGCCAGAGATTATATGTTGATGATGATCAGTCTTGTAGTGACTCTCTGTTCCATACAGAACATATAGATGACCCTGTGGATGATCTCTGTACCAAATCAATCAAGAAGATATCTGAGATGACAAATAGGTTTGAATTAAGTGTGAGAGGAACAATTAGTAGTCCAACTCTTTCTCTAGAAGAATCCCTCAAGCAGTTGACTGAGAATATAAATAGACTGAATGAAACTCTTGCCGAGAGTACTACTGCTCAAAATAATCTTAATTGCCAATACAGTGTTTCCACTTTTACCCTTGATAATAATGATGAATATTTACCTAATTTAGAGGACGAGGTTAGAATAGAAGACACTATTTATTTAGATAAGGTTCAATCATATTATTATGATGATGAGGATACTTTTGATGAGGAAATTGAAATCCTTAGTCATAATGATGAGGCAATTCTCACAACAATTGAGTTTCACGATAATAATGATGTCTCTAGTTTCGATCCTAATAATATTAATGATTATTCACCTATTCAAGAGGAAAGGGATTTAACTAGAGATATCATTGTTATAAACGGTGAAATATTTCCTCATTATTATGAAGACGACGATGGTTTAGAGGAACGAGTCTATTCAGAGACTAGTATTTTAGAGTCCAAGGGACAACAGTCTCAAACGAAGAAGATAAACTCGTAGAAATATTAAATTGAGTGAGACTGCACCACCTGATTATAACTTAGAAGAAGCAATAGACCATTTTCAGGAATCTGATGATCTAAAAATTAGGGAAATTGTGACTAGTCTATCTAGAGACACCTAAAATTCTAAGTTTGGGGGTGATTATCATTCTCCTTGTCCTTTACCTTTAACTCTTTTAAAAGTCCCTCACTTGGGACTTGATATTTGTGCCTCTACCAAATTAAGACTATCTTCAAGAACTGTTTCTCGAACCTAATCATGTCCAAAAAGAAGTTCAGTTGTTAGAAACCCATCCTCTGGTCGATGTGGTTCACCTAGGAAATAATACCAAGATTGACCTTGTTTTCCCACCAAAATATTTTCTTCCATATTTGGGAACGTTTGAATTTCAAATGTGTCAGTTATTAAGTTTTGAGACAAAGCCTAATTACTTTAGGAGATTAAAATCGACACATTTGCTTAAGAATGACTGCCATTTTCATAGTAGTCAACTGTGTGGGTCAAATCTGATTGACTTTGAGGATCCATAAATTTTTCAGTTTATTATTATGTGCCTTAAATTTATTATTTGAGTTTTTCCAGACTCTAGACCCTTTCATAGAACCTGAACCTGACCCTCAACTAGATGTAGTTGTCATAAACAAAACACTAGATAGGGATAAGGTTGTACTCGGTTTGTTCACTTTCTGGGCCTTCTGTAATTTCCTTCTATTTTGGATAGTATTGTTTTATTCAGAAGACCCACAGTTGTTCCGACTATTTCTCTGTGATTTTATGAGGTGACTGATTCTTTCTTAGTCTGGCTGAAGACTTTAAACTTCGCAGTTATTGAGAGGTAACCCATGATCATGCGACACGGTAATATCTTTCCTTAACTCCTTTCCTTCGATTGTTAACAGGTTCTCCTTGTTCATATATTTAATCATTCATATTTAGAACATTTAGGACAATGTTAGATTTAAGTTTTGGGGTAAGGGAGAAACTTTTAGTTAAACACGAAACTCCAAAGTCTAGAAACTTGTGAACAATTCAGGATGACACTAACCATTCTAGGTAGATGGAAACTTAGCTCTTTTTCTATAGGAATTGGTGTGCCCGGCTAAATGGTCTATTCATAAAAGGATACCTAACTCAGGTGTTAGAAATAACACGATAATCATTGAACAAGCATATCTCGGAATCATCATAATCATATCATTTTCTATTTTTATTTTTGCACTTTTATGTTTCTCTAAGTGATTTGGTGGTGCCCTAGTATTGCCATAAGGTCGTGGCTAGGATGCATTAGAATTTTAATTTTGTTGAAAAAAAAATGACACTTTGATAGCAATATGTGTGTGTTCTCCATGTCTCCGTCGCTTAAGCAAGCGTGGAATGCAGGATCCATGGGAACTATCATGTAATCTGCTGAAAATGAGCATGCACTTAGATTCAAAAGATCTAATCATGTAGTCGTGAAAAAAAAAGAAAATAAAGAAAATAAAGAAAATAATAATAATAAAAATAGGAGCATCCATGCCAGACTTTATACTAATATTTTGGGAAACATCGTTCACCTTAGTCAACATATGCACCATTCATCACTTCTATATCCATCTTCTAATATATCCTTGTGATTGAATTTGATGATTTCGAGAAATGTGAATAATATCCAGTTTTGGATGTTCAATGATTATTTGAGTAGATTCTTGCATTCTTATATGAATTTTAGTACGCTGAGTGCAAACTCGTGTACAACAATTGGATTCATACAGGGTAATGATTCTTATAGCCGAAGAATTTAGTATACCAACTAAATAGCCTGTTCAGTGTCTATCCTCAATCGTTCACATGTAGCTAGAATTTGGAGTAAAGGTTTTGTGGGTACACCTCTTGTAAACCCTCACGAGACAAAACTCGTCCACTAGGGACACCTAGGGGTTCAAAGGCTTGTTGCACACGCTAAGTGCAATCGTGATGCCTGCGACAGTGGGTTAGGATTTTCTAGACTAAATTTGCTCGAGGACTAGCAAATAATAAGTTTGAGGGTATTTGACAGACACATTTATGTTTCTAATTTGCTCTCAACTTTTATAGTGTTGGAACTCATTTTGTATTAATATTGTGTTTTTATGTATTTATAGGTATTTCTGGAAAATAAACATTATTGGAAAAATTGGCTCGAAAAACTACTAAAGGAACCCAGAATTGATAAAGGCACCCGAATAGTGGATATGAGCACCCCCTCTTTTTCACGGTTCAAATAAACCATTTTGGCGGGAAAATCATTTCAAATACAGTAATATTCTGTATTGATTTTGAATAAGAATTTCACGTGTTTTCTGGGATTAAAATCAGAGATTATTCTTGCGTGAGTTGTACATGACCGAAAGATACATGAAATCAATCAAGAATCAATCAAAATAATCTCGGGAAAGATTTTAGGGAAGAATATTTTTCTCTCTCTCGGGATTGATTGAATGAAAGAATTATTCTCTCGGGATTATTGTCTCAAAGTATCTATTCTCTAGCAGATTATGGAATCAAAATCAAGACAGAATATCACATCATATCACGAGAATTAAAGAGAGAAAAAAATACCCAAGTATTATTCTCTTTCAATGAAGAATCTATGAAGAATAGGAGGTCTGTGGTGTATAAATAAGAGTTGTGGGAGTTGTAGAAGAGACAGGGAGTAGAGGGGAGAGCTCAGGATACGCAGAGAAGGCTTAAAAATCAAAAAAGGAATTTTTGTTGTTGCTACTTGATGGTTTTGTAATAGTGGTAAATAAAGTTTCGTTCCCTTGAACTTGTGAAGATTGAATTTAGATTTAATAAATTAATTTTTTAAACTAAAAATATACACAAAATATGAAAATAATATTAACAAATACTGAGGTTATGGATTTCACCATTAACCAATTAAAGTGATTCAATCTAATCTATTTTCATGCAATTCTTACATTTAAGTTGATTCTAAAATGTTGCAACAAGTAGATTTTCAAATAACAATTGTATAACAAAAGCATGGAACATCTAAAACCTAGTCCAAAGTATGTACCATCTAACGAAATCACAATTTCTTAACAAAAATCATTAAATCAATTTTTAACCAAGGCAAATAATCATAAAAAAAATTGCAAAAATTAATTAAAATAGAAATATACCACTTTTATTGAAACAATGGCTTCCTCCGTCATCTCAGCATATGGGGTTTAGCTCATCTTGCTCGACACACCCTCAAAATGTTTGGTACATAGCTCAAAGTGTTTGAAAATAATGAAAAATAGTGAAAATAATGAAAACAGTGAGTTTGCAACGTTTATAAAAGTTACAGACTCACTGTTACAGAGGGATAACTATTTCCTGAAGCTAAACGCTGCAAATGAAGATATTCGTTGCAAAGTTAAAAACTGTAGAAACAGAATCTTCAAACTTTTCGCCACGGAATCTTCAACCCTATGGCAAAGTTTTCTTCATCTTATTCATCATGATCACGAGCAGAATTTTCTGGAATTCTTGATTTTGATCTCTGGCCTCTCCAGACCCCTCTCAAACTCTTTGTGGTCGACTCTTATTTATACTATAACATCCAAATCCTCCCATTAACTCCTCAATATCTTTTCATTCAATCCAATTTAAAATCTCGGGATTTTTCTTTCTCTCAAATATTTCGATCCTGATTTCCTCTTTGGTTGTTTCGTTTGTTGCCCGAGTTAACCCAAAACATATTGATTATTACAGGAACAGAATCAAGTGAATCAGGAAAACAAATCTCGTATATTTACGTGATTGAGTTCTCTCCCTGTGAACAGTGGGAATGATATATTCAACGAGATTCTTGTCTGATTTTCAACTCTTAATATTGTGTACGAATCCCTCTAAACACGGTAATAACATATCCGTGTTTTAATCCCTTGAAATTCTTCTCCAAATTGAAAGATACTCGGACAGTTTGAGAGTTAAAAAATCCCGCCTAAAATCAATTTTTGAAATGAAAAGGTGGGTGCCTTTATAAAACATATGGGTGCCTTTAGTAATTTTGGTTCCCTTATCAAAATATGGGTGCCTTTAGTAATTTTGCAGGGTGTTTTTAACACTTCTTTTCGAGCCAATTTTTTTCCAAAAATGTTTATTCTTCCAAAATACCTACACACATTAAATACATAAATTAGTACAAAATAAATACTAACAATATATATTTTTGGGACTAATAAAGACACAAATATGAGTTTATCACTACTGTGAAGAACACGAAGAACAGGCTACGGCAACGAAATCTTCAACCAATAGGCCACATTTTCTTCAACCAGTTTGCAATGGATATTGTCGCATCTGTAACATTTAGTTTCAGCCCTTCTGTAAAAGTTAGTCTGTAACGTCTATAAACGTTGCAAACTCACTGTTTTCTTTGTTTTACTCAATTTTTATCATTTGTAAACATTTTTTGGAGCAATGAACCATAATTTTGACCAAGTGATTAATATGAGGAGCTAAACCCCATCTCTGAGGCGACGGAGGAAGCTATTTTTCCAAAGATTATGTGGTAATATTTATTTAATTAATTTATGCAATTCATTTATGATTAATTGCCTTGGTTAAAAATTGATTTAATGATTTTTGTTAAGCAATTGTGATCTCATTATATGGTACATGCTTTGGCCTAGGTTTTAGATGTTCCATGCTTTTGTTATACAATTGTTGTTTTAGAAATCTACTTATTGTAATATTTAAGAATCAAATTAAACATAAGAATTGCTTAATTATAATTACTGAATTGAATCACTTAAAATTTGGAAAATAGTGGAATCTTGGCCTCAGTTTACTCTCAATCTTGTTATAAATTTTATTTGATTTTCCTATTTTTAGTCTTAGAAATTAGATTTAAAAACAAATCTTCACAAGTCATGAACGAACCATTATTTACCACTATTACAAAACCATCAATTTTTTAAACGTTACAGACTAACTGTTACAGAAGGGCTGAAAATAAATGTTGCAGATGCGACAATATCTGTTACAAACTGGTTGAAGAAAATATGGCATATTGGTTGAAGATTCCGTTGTCGTAGCCTGTTTTTCGTGTTCTTCACAGTAACAGCAACATAAATTCATGTTTTGATTTTTAAGCCTTCTCTGCGTATCCTGAGCTCTCCCCTCTACTCCCTGTCTCTTCTACAACTCCCACAACTCTTATTTATACACCACAGACCTCCTACTCTTGAAAGATTCTTCACTGAAAGAGAATAATACTCGGGTTTTTTTTTTTCTCTTCAATTCTCGTGATACGATGTGATATTTTGTCT
>JAJJMC010033275.1:576-14394 GCA_023531435.1 Papaver californicum | reverse complement strand
TTTTTTTTTTTCGGTTTTAATTGTTTTACAAGAAACAAAACCTGGTTTTATAAGAAAACCTAAACCTAAATTGGTTTCAAGTAACTCTCTCCTATAAATACAACTCTTAAAACCATTTTCAAGATATCCTAGAAACGGATACTATCCTGTCATCTTTTCACCATCTTCTCGCTTTGTTTTGCGTTTTAAGGTGTATATTTCCCTTTCTTCCCTGTTGCTAAGTTCAAGAGTGGGTAGTTTGTATTGTGCTAATACAAGCTATATCGGGCAGTCTTATACTGGACAAACGTTTGATAGTTAGACAAACGTGGGTGGAATAGGGTGGGAAAACAATATATGCCCAACCCATGCAATATGCACATACACCATGCACCAAGTCCTATGTCTACACGGAATAATTTTTTGCAACATCTTTCTTTAGGAAATTAATTCCAAAATATTTTCGTTAAGAGTTTTATTTTTAGGAAATTTATTTTTTTTTCGGTTTTAATTGTAATACAAGAAACAAAACATGTTTTATAAGAAAACCTAACCCTAACTTGGTTTGCAAGTAATTCTCTCCTATAAATACAACTCTTAAAACTGATTTCAAGATATCCAAGAAGTGGATACTAGCCTATTTTCTTTTAACCATCTTCTCGCTTTGTTTTGCGCTTTTGAGTGTTAATTTCCATTCCTTCCCTGTTGCTAAGTTCAAGAGTGGGTAGTTTGTATTGTGCCAATACAAGTTATATTCGGCAGTCTTATCATGGACAAACATTTGATAGTTAGATAAACGTGGGTGGAATGGGGTGGGCAAACAATATATGTCCCAACCCATGCAATATGCACATACACCATGCACCAAGTCCTATATCTACACAGAATAATTTTTTACAACATTTTTCTTTAGGAAATTAATTCCAAAAATATTTTCGTTAAGCGTTTTATTTATGGGATTTTTGTTTTTCGGTTTTAATTGTTTTACAAGAAACAAAACCTGGTTTTATAAGAAAACCTAAACCTAACTTGGTTTTCAAGTAACTCTTTCTTATAAATACAACTCTTAAAACCGTTTTCAAGATATCCCAGAAGTGGCTACTATCCTATCTTCTTTTCACCATCTTCTCGTTTTGTTTTGCGCTTTTGAGTGTTTATTTCCCTTCCTTCCCTGTTGCTAAGTTCAAGAGTGGGTAGTTTGTATTGGGCTAATACAAGCTATATCGGGCAGTCTTATCCTAGACAATCATTTGATAGTTTGATAAACTGGGGCATATTGCATGGGTTGGGCAAAATACACACAGCACCAAGTCCTATATCTACACAGAATAATTTTTTGCAACATTTTTCTTTAGGAAATTAATTCCAAAAATATTTTCGTTAGGAGTTTTATTTATGGGAAATTCTTTTTTTTTTCGGTTATAATTGTTTTACAAGAAACAAAACCTGGTTTTATAAGAAAACCCAAACCTAACTTGGTTTGAAAGTAACTCTTTCCTATAAATACAACTCTTAAAACTGTTTTAATGATATCCAAGAAGCGGCTACTATCCTATCTTCTTTTAACCATCTTGTCGCTTTGTTTTGCGCTTTTGATTGTTAATTTCCCTTCCTTCCCTGTTGCTAAGTTCAATAGTGGGTAGTTTGTATTGTGCTAATACTAGCGATATTGGGCAGTCTTATCCTGGACAAACATTTGATAGTTAGATTAACGTGGGTGGAATGGGGTCGGCAAAAAATATATGGCCCAACCCATGCAATATGCACATACACTATGCACCAAGTCCTATATCTACACAGAATAATTTTTGCAACATTTTTCTTTAGGAAATTAATTCCAAAAATATTTTCGTTAAGAGTTTTATTGATGGAAAATTCTTTTTTTTTTCGGTTTTAATTGTTTTACAAGAAATAAAACCTGGTTTTCTAAGGAAACCTAAACCTACATGCTTTGCAAGTAACTCTTTCCTATAAATACAACTCTTAAAACTGTTTTCAAGATATCCCAAAACGGGCTACTATCCTGTCTTCTTTTCACCATCTTCTCGCTTTGTTTTGCGCTTTTGAGTGTTAATTTCGATTCCTTCCCTTTTGCTAAGTTCAAGAGTCGGTAGTTTGTATTGTGCTAATACAAGCTATATTGGGCAGTCTTATCATGGACAAACATTTGATAGTTAGATAAACGTGGGTGGAATGGGGTGGGTAAACAATATATGTCCCAACCCATTCAATATGCACATACACCATGCACCAAGTCCAATATCTACATAGAATAATTTTTTGCAACATTTTTCTTCAGGAAATTAATTCCAAAAATATTTTCGTTAAGAGTTTTATTTATGGGATTTTTTTGTTTTCGGTTTTAATTGTTTTACAAGAAACAAAACCTGGTTTTATAAGAAAACATAAACCTAACTTGGTTTTCAAGTAACTCTCTCCTATAAATACAACTCTTAAAACCGTTTTCAAGATATCCCAGAAGTGGCTACTGTCCTATCTTCTTTTCACCATCTTCTCGCTTTGTTTTGCGATTTTGAGTGTTTATTTCCCTTCCTTCCCTGTTGCTAAGTTCAAGAGTGGGTAGTTTGTATTGTGCTAATACCAGCTATATTGGGCAGTCTTATCATAGACAAACATTTGATAGTTAGATAAACGTGGGTGGAATGGGGTGGGCAAATAATATACGTCCCAACCCATGCAATATGCACATACACCATGCACCAAGTCCTATATGTACACAGAATAATTTTTTGCAACATTTTTTTTCAGGAAATTAATTCCAAAAATATTTTCGTTAAGAGTTTTATTTATGGGAATTTATTTTTTTTCGGTTTTAATTGTTTTACAAGAAACAAAACCTGGTTTTATAAGAGAACCTAAACCTAACTTGGTTTTCAAGTTACTCTCTCCTATAAATACAACTCATAAAACCGTTTTCAAGATATCCCAGAAGTGGCTACTATCCTATCTTCTTTTCACCATCTTCTCGCTTTGTTTTGTGCTTTTGAGTATTTATTTCCCTTCCTTCCCTGTTGCTAAGTTCAAGAGTGGGTAGTTTGTATTGTGCTATACAAGCTATATTGGGCAGTCTTATCCTGGAAAAACATTTGATAGTTAGATAAACGTAGGTGGGATGGGGTGGGTAAAAAATATATGGCCCAACCCATGCAATATACACATACACCATGCACCAAGTCCTATATCTACACAGAATAATTTTTGCAACATTTTTCTTTAGGAAATTAATTCCAAAAATATTTTCGTTAAGAGTTTTATTGATGGAAAATTCTTTTTTTTCGGTTTTAATTGTTTTACAAGAAATAAAACCTGGTTTTCGAAGGAAACCTAAACCTACATGCTTTGCAAGTAACTTTTTCCTATAAAAACAACTCTTAAAACTGTTTTCAAGATATCCCAGAAGCGGCTACTATCCTATCTTCTTTTCACCATCTTCTCGCTTTGTTTTGCGCTTTTGAGTGTTTATTTCCCTTCCTTCCATGTTGCTAAGTTTAAGAGTGGGTAGTTTGTATTGTGCTAATACAAGCTATATCAGGCAGTCTTATCCTGGACAAACGTTTAATAGTTAGAAACGTGGTTGGAATGGGGTGGGAAAACAATATATGGCCCAACCCATGCAATATGCACATACACTATGCACCAAGTCCTATGTCTACACAGAATAATTTTTTGCAACATTTTTCTTCAGGAAATTAATTCTAAAAATATTTTCGTTAAGAGTTTTATTTATAGGATTTTTTTTTTCAGTTTTAATTGTTTTACAAGAAACAAAACCTGGTTTTATAAGAAAACCTAAACCTAACTTGGTTTTCAAGTAACTCTCTCCTATAAATACAACTCTTAAAACCGTTTTCATGATATCCCAGAAGTGGCTACTATCCTATCTTCTTTTCACCATCTTCTCGCTTTGTTTTGCCCTTTTGAGTGTTTATTTCCCTTCCTTCCCTGTTGCTAAGTTCAAGAGTGGGTAGTTTGTATTGTGCTAATACAAGGTATATTGGGCAGTCTTATCCTGGACAAACATTTGATAGTTAGATAAACGTGGGTGGAATGGGGTAGGCAAACAATATATGGCCCAACCCATGCAATATGCACATACACCATGCACCAAGTCCTATATCTACACAGAATAATTTTTTGCAACATTCTTCTTTAGGAAATTAAGTCCAAACATATTTTCGCTAAGAGTTTTATTGATGGAAAATTCTTTCTTTTTCGGTTTTAATTGTTTTACAAGAAACAAAACCTGGTTTTATAAGAAAACCTAAACCTACATGCTTTGCAAGTAACTCTTTCCTATAAATACAACTCTTAAAACTATTTTCAAGATATCCTAGAAGCGGCTACTATCCTGTCTTCTTTTCACCATCTTCTCGCTTTGTTTTGCGCTTTTGAGTGTTTATTTCCCTTTCTTCCCTGTTGCTAAGTTCAAGAGTGGGTAGTTTGTATTGTGCTAATACAAGCTATATTGGGCAGTCTTATCATGGACAAACATTTGATAGTTAGATAAACGTGGGTGGAATGGGGTGGGCAAACAATATATGGCCCAACCCATGCAATATGCATATACACCATGCACCAAGTCCTATATCTACACAGAATAATTTTTTGCAACATTTTTCTTTAGGAAATTAATTCCAAACATATTTTCGTTAAGAGTTTTATTTATGGGAAATTTATTTTTTTCGGTTTTAATTGTTTTACAAGAAAAAAATCCTGGTTTTATAAGAAAACTTAAACCTAACTTGGTTTTCAAGTAACTCTCTCCTATAAATACAACTCTTAAAATTGTTTTAAAGATATCCCAGAAGCGGCTACTATCATGTCTTCTTTTCCCCATCTTCTCGCTTTGTTTTCCACTTTTGAGTGTTTATTTCCCTTCCTTCCCTGTTGCTAAGTTCAAGAGTAGGTAGTTTGTATTGTGCTAATACAAGCAATATATGGCAGTCTTATACTGGACAAATGTTTGATAGTTAGACAAAGGTGGGTGGAATGGGGTGGGCAAACAATATATGGCCCAACCCATGCAATATGCACATACACCATGCACTAAGTCCTATGTCTACACGGAATAATTTTTTGCAACAATTTTCTTTAAAAATATTTTTCGTTAAGAGTTTAATTTATGGGAAATTTGTTTTTTTCGGTTTTAATTGTTTTACAAGAAAGAAAACCTGGTTTTATAAGAAAACGTAAACCTAACTTGGTTTGCAAGTAACTCTCTCCTATAAATACAACACTTAAAACTGTTTTAAAGATATCCAAGAAGCGGTTACTATCCTATCTTCTTTTAACCGTCTTGTCGCTTTGTTTTGCGCTTTTGAGTGTTAATTTCCGGATGCCTGTTGCTAAGTTCAAGAGTGGGTAGTTTGTATTGTGCTAATAAAAGCTATATTGGGCAGTCTTATCCTGGACAAACATTTGATAGTTAGATAAACGTGGGTGGAATGGGGTGGGCAAACAATATATGGCCCAACCCATGCAATATGCACATACACCATGCACCAAGTCCTATATCTACACAAAATAATTTTTCGCAACATTTTTCTTTAGGAAATTAATTACAAAAATATTTCGTTAAGAGTTTTATTGAAGGAAAATTCTTTCTTTTTCGGTTTTAATTGTTTTACAAGAAACAAAACCTGGTTTTATAAGAAAACCTAAACGTACATGCTTTGCAAGTAACTCTTTCCTATAAATACAACTCTTAAAACTATTTTCAAGATATCCTAGAAGCGGCTACTATCCTGTCTTCTTTTCACCATCTTCTCGCTTTGTTTTGCGCTTTTGAGTGTTTATTTCCCTTTCTTCCCTGTTGCTAAGTTCAAGAGTGGGTAGTTTGTATTGTGCTAATACAAGCTATATCGGGCAGTCTTATACTGGACAAACGTTTGATAGTTAGACAAACGTGGGTGGAATGGGGTGGGCAAACAATATATGGCCCAACCCGTGCAATAATCACATACACCATGCAGCAAGTCCTTTGTCTACACAGAATAATTTTTTGCAACAATTTTCTTTAGGAAATTAATTCCAAAATATTTTCGTTAAGAGTTTTATTTATAGGAAAGTTATTTATTTCGGTTTTAATTGTTTTACAAGAAACAAAACCTGTTTTATAAGAAAACCTAAACCTAACTTGGTTTGCAAGTAACTCTCTCCTATAAATACAACTCTTAAAACTGATTTCAAGATATCCCAGAAGCGGATACTATCCTGTCTTCTTTTCACCATCTTCTCGCTTTGTTTTGCGTTTTTGAGTTTTATTTCCCTTCCTTCCCTGTTGCTAAGTTCAAGAGTGGGTAGTTTGTATTGTGCTAATACAAGCTATATCGGGAAGTCTTATCCTAAACAAACGTTTGATAGTTAGAAAAACGTGGGTGGAATGGAGTGGGCAAACAATATATGTCCCAACCCATGCAATATGCACATACACGATGCACCAAGTCCTATATCTACACAGAATAATTTTTTGCAACATTTTTCTTTTGGAAATTAATTCCAAAAATATTTTCGTTAAGAGTTTTATTATGGGAAATTTATTTTTTTCGGTTTTAATTGTATTATAAGAAACAAAACCTGGTTTTATAAGAAAACCTAAACCTAACTTGGTTTGCAAGTAACTCTCTCCTATAAATATAACTCTTAAAATTGTTTTAAAGATATCCAAGAAGCGGCTACTATCCTCTCTTCTTTTCACCATCTTCTCGCTTTGTTTTGCGTTTTAAGGTGTTTATTTCCCTTTCTTCCCTGTTGCTAAGTTCAAGAGTGGGTAGTTTGTATTGTGCTAATAGAAGCTATATCGGGCATTCTTATACTGGACAAACGTTTGATAGTTAGACAAACGTGGGTGGAATGGGGTGGGCAAACAATATATGGCCCAACCCATGCAATATGCACATACACCATGTAGCAAGTCCTATATCTACACAGAATAATTTTTTGCAACATTTTTCTTTATAAAATTAATTCCAAAAATATTTTCGTTAAGAGTTTTATTGATGGGAAATTCTTTTTTTTTTTCGGTTTTAATTGTTTACAAGAAACAAAACCTGGTTTTATAAGAAAACCTAAACCTAACTTGGTTTGCAAGTAACTCTTTCCTATAAATACAACTCTTAAAACTGTTTTCAAGATATCCCAGAAGCGACTACTATATGTCTTCTTTTCACCATCTTCTCGCTTTATTTTGCGTTTTTGAGTGTTTATTTCCCTTCCTTCCTTGTTACTAAGTTCAAGAGTGAGTAGTTTGTATTGTGCTAATACAAGCTATATCGGAAAGTCTTATCCTAAACAAACGTTTGATAGTTAGACAAACGTGGGTGGAATGGGGTGGGCAAACAATATATGTCCCAACCCATGCAATATGCACATACACGATGCACCAAGTCCTATATCTACACAGAATAATTTTTTGCAATATTTTTCTTTTGGAAATTAATTCCAAAAATATTTTCGTTAAGAGTTTTATTATGGGAAATTTATTTTTTTCGGTTTTAATTGTATTATAAGAAACAAAACCTGGTTTTATAAGAAAACTAAACCTAACTTGGTTTGCAAGTAACTCTCTCCTATAAATACAACTCTTAAAATTGTTTTAAAGATATCCAAGAAGCGGCTACTATCCTATCTTCTTTTCACCATCTTGTCACTTTGTTTTGCGCTTTTGAATGTTAAATTCCCTTCCTTCCTGTTGCTAAGTTCAAGAGTGGGTAGTTTGTATTGTGCTAATACAAGCTATATTGGGCAGTCTTATCCTGGACAAACATTTGATAGTTAGATAAACGTGGGTGGAATGGGGTGGGCAAACAATATATGGCCCAACCCATGCAATATGCACATACACCATGCACCAAGTCCTATGTCTACACGGAAATTTTTGTTGCAACAATTTTATTTAGGAAATTAATTCCAAAAATATTTTCGTTAAGAGTTTTATTTATGGGAAATAGTTTTTTTTTCCGGTTTTAATTGTTTTACATGAAATAAAACCTGGCTTTATAAGAAAAACTAAACCTAACTTGGTTTGCAAGTAACTCTCTCCTATAAATACAACTCTTAAAACTGTTTTAAAGATATCCAAGAAACGGCTACTATCTTATCTTCTTTTCAGCATATTCTGGCTTTGTTTTGCGCTTTTGAGTGTTTATTTCCCTTCATTCCCTGTTTCTAAGTTCAAGAGTGTGTAGTTTGTATTGTGCTAATACAAGCTATATCGGGCAGTCTTATCCTGGACAAACGTTTGATAGTTAGACAAACGTGGGTGAAATGGGATGGGCAAACAATATATGGCCCAACCCATGGAATATGCACATATACCATGCACCAAGTCCTATATCTACACAAAATATTTTTTTGCAACAATTTTCTTTAGGAAATTAATTCCAAAAATATTTTCGTTAAGAGTTTTTTTTTATGGGAAATTTATTTTTTTCGGTTTTAATTGTTTTACAAGAAACAAAACCTGGTTTTATAAGAAAACCTAAACCTAAATTGGTTTGCAAGTAACTCTCTTCTATAAATACAACTCTTAAAACTGTTTTCAAAATATCCCAGAAGCGGCTACTATCCATTCTTCTTTTCACCATCTTCTCGCTTTGTTTTGCGCTTTTGAGTGTTTATTTCCCTTCCTTCCCTGTTGCTAAGTTCAAGAGTGGGTATTTTGTATTGTGCTAATACAAGCTATATCGGGCAGTCTTATCCTGGACAAACGTTTGATAGTTAGACAAACGTGGGTGGAATGGGGTGGGCAAACAATATATGGCCCAACCCATGCAATATGCACATACACCATGCACCAAGTCCTATGTCTACACAGAATAATTTTTTGCCACAATTTCCTTTAGGAAATTAATTCCAAAAATATTTTCGTTAAGAGTTTTATTTATAGGAAATTTATTTTTTTCGGTTTTAATAGTTTTACAAGAAACAAAACCTGGTTTTATAAGAAAACCTAAACCTAACATTGTTTGCAAGTAACTCTCTCCTATAAATACAACTCTTAAAACTGATTTCAAGATATCCCAGAAGCGGACACTATCATGTCTTCTTTTCACCATCTTCTCGCTTTGTTTTGCGCTTTTGAGTTTTATTTCCCTTCCTTCCCTGTTGCTAAGTTCAAGAGTGGGTAGTTTGTATTGTTCTAATACAAGCTATATCGGGCAGTCTTATCCTGGACAAACGTTTGATAGTTAGACAAACGTGGGTGGAATGGGGTGGGAAAACAATATATGGCCCAACCCATGCAATATGCACATACACCATGCACCAAGTCCTATGTCTACACAGAATAATTTTTTGCCACAATTTTCTTTAGGAAATTAATTCCAAAAATATTTTCGTTAAGAGTTTTATTTATAGGAAATTTATTTTTTTCGGTTTTAATTGTTTTACAAGAAACAAAACCTGGTTTTATAAGAAAACCTAAACCTAACATTGTTTGCAAGTAACTCTCTCCTATAAATACAACTCTTAAAACTGATTGCAAGATATCCCAGAAGCGGACACTATCCTGTCTTCTTTTCACCATCTTCTCGCTTTGTTTTGCGCTTTTGAGTTTTATTTCCCTTCCTTCCTTATTGCTAAGTTCAAGAGTGGGTAGTTTGTATTGTGCTAATACAAGCTATATCGGGCAGTCTTATCCTGGACAAACGTTTGATAGTTACACAATCGTGGGTGGAATGGGGTGGGCAAACAATATATGGCCCAACCCATGCAATATGCACATACACCATGCACCAAGTCATATGTCTACACGGAATAATTTTTTGCAACAATTTTCTTTAGGAAATTAATTCCAAATATATTTTCGTTAAGAGTTTTATTTATAGGAAATTTATTTTTTTCAGTTTTAATAGTTTTACAAGAAACAAAACCTGGTTTTATCAGAAAACCTAAACCTAACATTGTTTGCAAGTAACTCTCTCCTATAAATACAACTCTTAAAACTGATTTCAAGATATCCCAGAAGCGGATACTATCCTGTCTTCTTTTCACCATCTTCTCTCTTTGGTTTGCGTTTTTGAGTTTTATTTCCCTTCCTTCCCTGTTGCTAAGTTCAAGAGTGGGTAGTTTGTATTGTGCTAATACAAGCTATAGTGGGCAGTCTTATCCTGGACAAACATTTGATAGTTAGATAAACGGGGGTGGAATGGGGTGGGCAAACAATATATGGCCCAACCATGCAATATGCACATACACCATGCACCAAGTCCTATATCTACACAAAATATTTTTTTGCAACATTTTTCTTTAGGAAATTATTTCCAAAAATATTTTCGTGAAGAGTTTTATTTATGGGAAATTATTTTTTTTTTGGTTTTTATTGTTTTACAAGAAACAAAACCTGGTTTTATAAGAAAACCTAAACCTAACTTGGTTAGCAAGTAACTCTTTTATATAAATACAACTCTTAAAACTCTTTTCAAGATATCCCAGAAGCGGCTACTATCCTGTCTTCTTTTCACCATCTTCTCGCTTCATTTGCGCTTTTGAGTGTTTATTTCCCTTCATTCCCTGTTGCTAAGTTCAAGAGTGGGTAGTTTGTATTGTGCTAATACAAGCTATATCGGGCAGTCTTATCCTGGACAAACGTTTGATAGTTAGACAAACGTGGGTGGAATGGGATGGGCAAACAATATATGGCCCAACCCATGCAATATGCACATACACCATGCACCAAGTCCTATGTCTACACAAAATAAATTTTTGAAACAATTTTCTTTAGGAAATTAATTCCAAAAATATTTTCGTGAAGAGTTTTATTTATGGGATTTTTTTTTTTCGGTTTTAATAGTTTTACAACAGACAAAACCTGGTTTTATTAGAAAACCTAAACCTAAATTGGTTTACAAGTAACTCTCTTCTATAAATACAACTCTTAAAACTGTTTTCAAAATATCCCAGAACGGCTACTATCCATTCTTCTTTTCACCATCTTCTCCCTTTGTTTTGCTTTTGAGTGTTTATTTCCCTTCCTTCCCTGTTGCTAAGTTCAAGAGTGGGTAGTTTTTATTGTGCTAATACAAGCTATATCGGTGCAGTCTTATCTTGGAAAAACATTTGATAGTTAGACAAACGTGGGTGGAATGGGGTGGGCAAACAATATATGGCCCAACCCATGCAAAATGCACATACACCATGCACCAAGTCCTGTGTCTACACATAATAATTTTTTGCAACAATTTTCTTTAGGAAATTAATTCCAAAAATATTTTCCTTAAGAGTTTTATTTATAGGGAATTTATTTTTTTCGGTTTTAATAGTTTTACAAGAAACAAAACATGGTTTTATAAGAAAACCTAAACATAACATTGTTTGCAAGTAACTCTCTCTTATAAAAACAACTCTTAAAACTGATTTCAAGATATCCCAAAAGCGGACACTATCCTGTCTTCTTTTCACCATCTTCTCGCTTTGTTTTGCGCTTTTGAGTTTTATTTCCCTTCCTTCCCTGTTGCTAAGTTCAAGAGTGGGTAGTTTGTATTGTTCTAATACAATCTATATCGGGCAGTCTTATCCTGGACAAACGTTTGATAGTTAGACAAACGTGGGTGGAATGGGGTGGGCAAACAATATATGGCCCAACCCATCCAATATGCACATACACCATGCACCAAGTCCTATGTCTACACAGAATAATTTTTTGCAACAATTTTCTTTAGGAAATTAATTCCCAAAATATTTTAGTTAAGTGTTTTATTTATAGGAAATTTATTTTTTTCGGTTTTAATAGTTTTACAAGAAACAAAACCTGGTGTTATAAAAAAACCTAAACCTAACATTGTTTGCAAGTAACTCTCTCCTATAAATACAACTCTTAAAACTGATTTCAAGATATCCCAAAAGCGGACACTATCCTGTCTTCTTTTCACCATTTTCTCGCTTTGTTTTGCGCTTTTGAGTTTTATTTCCCTTCCTTCCCTGTTGCTAAGTTCAAGAATGGATAGCTTGTATTGTGCTAATACAAGCTATATCGGGCAGTCTTATCTTGGACAAACGTTTGATAGTTAGAAAAACGTGGGTGGAATGGGGTGGGCAAACAATATATGGCCCAACCATGCAATATGCACATACACCATGCACCAAGTCCTATATCTACACAAAATATTTTTTTGCAACATTTTTCTTTAGGAAATTAATTCCAAAAATATTTCCGTGAAGAGTTTTTATTTATGGGAATTTTGTTTTTTTTTCGGTTTTAATTGTTTTACAAGAAACAAAACCTGGTTTTATAAGAAAACCTAAACCTAAATTGGTTTGCAAGTAACTCTCTTCTATAAATACAACTCTTAAAACTGTTTTCAAAATATCCCAGAACGGCTACTATCCATTCTTGTTTTCACCATCTTCTCGCTTTGATTTGCGCTTTTGAGTGTTTATTTCCCTTCCGTCCCTGTTGCTAAGTTCAAGAGTGGGTATTTTATATTGTGCTAATACAAGCTATATCGGGCAGTCTTATCCTGGACAAACGTTTGATAGTTAGACAAACGTGGGTGGAATGGGGTGGGCAAACAATATATGGCCCAACCCATCCAATATGCACATACACCATGCACCAAGTCCTATGTCTACACAGAATAATTTTTTACAACAATTTTCTTTAGGAAATTAATTCCAAAAATATTTTCGTTAAGAGTTTTATTTATAGGAAATTTATTTTTTTCGGTTTTAATAGTTTTACAAGAAACCAAACCTGGTGTTATAAAAAAACCTAAACCTAACATTGTTTGCAAGTAACTCTCTCCTATAAATACAACTCTTAAAACTGATTTCAAGATATCCCAAAAGCAAACACTATCCTGTCTTCTTTTCACCATTTTCTCGCTTTGTTTTGCGCTTTTGAGTTTTATTTCCCTTCCTTCCCTGTTGCTAAGTTCAAGAGTGGGTAGCTTGTATTGTCCTAAAACAAGCTATATCGGGCAGTCTTATCCTGGACAAACGTTTGATAGTTAGAAAAACGTGGGTGGAATGGGGTGGGCAAACAATATATGGCTCAACCATGCAGTATGCACATACACCATGCACCAAGTCCTATATCTACACAAAATATTTTTTTGCAACCTTTTTCTTTAGGAAATTAATTCCAAAAATATTTTCGTGAAGAGTTTTATTTATGGGATTTTATTTTTTTTCGGTTTTAATAGTTTTACAACAAACAAAACCTGGTTTTATAAGAAAACCTAAACCTAAATTGGTTTGCAAGTAACTTTCTTCTATAAATACAACTCTTAAAACTGACTTCAAGATATCCCAAAAGCGGACACTATCCTGTCTTCTTTTCACCATCTTCTCGCTTTGTTTTGCGCTTTTGAGTGTTTATTTCCCTTCCTTCCCTGTTGCTAAGTTCAAGAGTGGGTAGTTTTTATTGTGCTAATACAAGCTATATCGGGGCAGTCTTATCCTGGAAAAACGTTTAATAGTTAGACAAACGTGGGTGGAATGGGGTGGGCAAACAATATATGGCCCAACCCATGCAAAATGCACATACACCATGCACCAAGTCCTATGTCTACACAGAATAATTTTTTGCAACAATTTTCTTTAGGAAATTAATTCCAAAAATATTTTCGTGAAGAGTTTTATTTATGGGAAATAGTTTTTTTTTCGGTTTTAATTGTTTTACAAGAAACAAAACCTGGTTTTATAAGAAAACCTAAACCTAACATTGTTTGCAAGTAACTCTCTCCTATAAATACAACTCTTAAAACTGACTTCAAGATATCCCAAAAGCGGACACTATCCTGTCTTCTTTTCACCATCTTCTCGCTTTGTCTTGCGCTTTTGAGTGTTTATTTCCCTTCCTTCCCTGTTGCTAAGTTC
>JAJJMC010033265.1:0-39730 GCA_023531435.1 Papaver californicum | reverse complement strand
AGATTACATCCCTAACCAATATAGAAGGGTTTAGCTCATCATGGGTTTCTTAAAACCCATGGAAAATAATTAAGAAATAAATTACTCAAACCCGGAAAGATTGCGATGAACAATTGTGGCTTCGAAGCGCAGCTGCAAAAATAGCCAGCAGCCTCCAAAACGCCTTCAGCCTTTTTTCTCTTGCTGTTTACGCCTGTGTTCTTCCCTTGTATTGTGTTAATCTTTCTCACCGTGATTTGATATCCTCTCCTGGATACTTCGTGTATCTTTTATAGTAAATATTAGCTAATCCTATCCAGCAGCAAACTCTCCCAAAAGAGCTTCCTACAGCCGTGAAAACTCTTAGCCCAGAAACTTGTTCGGCTGCCAACTTGTGGCTAACTTGGTGAGCCTGCCTTGTTAAGTGAACCTGACCTCCAATTGTCCCTTGAGCCTTCAATATATGTTATATCTACCCCTCCAATAGGCTTCCCACGAGAAAGGCCTAATTTCTTCATGTGGAATTCGAGTTAGCCACTTAGCCAATCCTAGTAGAACTAGGAAATGTGCTAAGTATCCATATTTCACTCCAACAAGGTATATCAGCTCCAAATCCTTTCCTAAACCCATATGATGTCTAAAACATAGCTAATAACCCACCAAGGCTATCCACTAGCCCATCAAACCATTCTAGCCCTTCAAATCATGACTTAGCACATTACCGCATCATGCTTCAGCCGCACTTGCGCCTGGCCGCTGGCAGCGTAGGCCAAATAAGCCACTTCGGGGCTTTGCCCATATCTTCCTCAACTTTGATCAGAATGACTTCATTCTTTCACCATTGGCTTTGTAATTCAATTCCCTACACTGTGGTATGTGAAAGGCCTATTTTAAGCAGAGTTTCACAGGCTCCTCGGTGATTCTAGCTCTTAAGCTCCATTTTGCGGGTTTCTGAACTGTAACCTGAAAAACTAACAAAACTACAAAAGTAATCAAAATACCTAGTAATTCACTCAAATATAGCAAATAAGGTTCAGGAAAAACTACTTTATATGTGTGAATTATGCACCTATCATTCATCAACAATATTCCAAAGTATCTGTGTGGGGGGTGGGGGGGGGGTTTAGTACTAACAACTATCTATTTGATCAATCATATGCCATCAAAAGTTCATAATATGAAAATATCATCAGGTGTTTTCCACCATCACTTTTCAAATGATCATACAAGATGCACAAGACACTCGAACGGACGGAAGGTGACAATTTTAATTTTGTATATTGACGACATCATAGTGATGTGAGTGAGATGGAACGCTGAAGGCAGGATTCGCTAAGGAATTCGAAACCAAGGATTTAGGACCCTTGAAATATTTCCTAGTTATGGAAGTTGCAAGATCAGGTAATGTCATAGTGGTAACACAAGGAAAGTATGTGGCGGATCTTCTTCATGAGACTGGTTTAAGTGGTTGTAAACTGATTGATATACCCATTGGTAGTACTTGAAAGAATCAACTGGACGTGGATTGTGAGATACTTGGAGGAGCAAGAAACAAAGTGTTATTACAAGAGCCGTACAAAGGATGGATTTAGAGCCATGGATAATGGAATCTGTGAACTAATATGGTTGAAGCGAATCGTGTAAGAACTATAGGTACATGTGAGTAGACCAATGAAGTTGTATTGCGACAACAAGGCAGCAATAAGCATTGCAAAAAATCCAATGGAACATGATAGAACAAAGCACATAGAAATTGATAGACACTTCATAAAGGAGAAAATTTAGGAAGGAGTAATTAATTTACTATTTATGTATACTGCTCAACGAACAATGAACACTCTTATAAACCTGTTTTTTGAGTATTTAGTACGCAAGTTGGACATGAATGATATGTATGCACCAACGGATTGGGGGGTGGTTGGGAGAGGGGGGTTGAATTTATTTTCTTAAATATTTTTTTTCTCTTCCTTAAAGTGTATGTTAGTCTGTTTAGTTAACAAGACGTTGTCTATTTATGTTATCTGTGATTGATGAATAAAAAGTGTTTTAAAGAACTGGGTTTAGAGATCACACAATGGAAAGCTCGTCGATGTCGAAAGTTGTCAAAGAAGTTGCCTTAATAGCTGGTGTAATATTACCCAAGCCCATGTAAACTGGATAGCGAAGCTACCTATTAATATAAAGCTCATGAAGAGATTACAGGCCCATTAGCACATTAGGTGGTTAAGATGGTGGCATGGGGTTGGGAGTAAGTTGCGTAGAATTATGATGTCGACTAATTGCAAGCTAGTTTGCATTAAACAAGTGCAGTGTGATATAACTTAGAAGCAAAAACGTGCAACAGGGTTTGGGCTTCATCACTTGTTGCTTGTGACAGAGTATTTAAAAGCCTAATTGGAAAAAATTTAGTATAAACTAGTAATTGTTTGGTGATTTAGTTGAGACATTGTTAACCAACCTAATTATTAAAGAAATACCACCTGACCTAATCTAATCTATTGCTTTCTCTGCTCCATTTTGTGGCTGTCTTGTTGCATCATGAGTCATGACTTGGTTTTGAAGCTTAATTATATTCAAATTCAACTGCTAATAGAATAGTAATTTTAATTTTAATTTTAACTCCATGCTGTATAGGTAAATCCAGATAATATACCTGTTCAGTTCATCACGTTCTTTCACAGGCAAAATCCAAAAACCAGTGCTCCTACACTGATAAATATATGCATGGGGACCTATAATCTATGCTCCTACAATGGTATGCATGGGGACCTATCACATTATCTTCTTCTTTTGTTTGTTTGTTCCTCAAGGTAAAAAGAAATCAAATCAAGGCAATGATCCGCCATTTCAACCAAATGTGAAATCATATTCGGTAATTTAAGTCCCATTTTCAAATAATCTGCCTTAAAAATGCAGTCGATCTAACCAATATCGGGGTTGGCTAAATTTTTTTAACAACGATAATTAGGATATAAACAAGTTTTAATATAAATTATATAAATTATATAAATTGCACTGTCTAATGATTTTACCACCCTACCGATGTCCACATTCATTTATTCATTCATTCACTAATTATATTTACTACATGTGGTATGCAATTGGATTTACTTGGTGATTGAGCCAAATATATTGTATCAGGTTGAAAGGTATAGTTACTATCCTTCATTATCTTTCATCTCTGTTTTTGTTGTTGAAAGAAGAGAGAGTGACGATTCCTTATCTCTCTGTCTCTTATTATGAGAAGGAACGTGCATCAACTTTTCCATTAAACAAAAACTTATTGTCAGCATCACCATTCCTTCATAATAATTAAACCACCATGACTCTCCATATCTTTAGATCCATCCATCTAACCCATATTCCATCATCATTATTCACAATTTCTCAACCCAATTAAGCAATCCTCTTACCAAATCCACCTGTGTTTCAACCACCTTTACCCATATTGTTTAACTCTTCTTCTATCTTCTTCTTCTTCTTCTTCTTCTTCTTCTTCGGCTTCAAGGAGAGTTTGTTTGGAATTGAAATGACTCAGTTGTTTCGTTCCAAGTCTTGTGTACTGAGGCACCAGAGTACTCTGTTTGACTCTCTTCCTCCAAGTCCATCTCTATATCTCAGTAACAATGAAGAGCCTGAAGAGGAGGAAATTCGGCCTTTCACCAATCCAATCTCTACTCCTCCTAGTGGTAGCGAGGATCAACATGAGAGACAGGGAAGTTACAGAGCGGGAAACATGAGAGTCGAGCCGCAACAGCAACATCATCAATTTTCAGTTTTGGATATTCTGGTTGAAGCATTGAGGAAATCGTTGGTGACTTGTACAAGTACTAGTTTCTCAAGAGAAGATGAATTTTACTCCTTGGATATTGGATGGCCGTCTGATGTTCGCCATGTATCCCACGTCACGTTCGATCGTTTCAACGGATTTCTTGGTTTGCCTGCTGAATTCCAACCTGAAATCTCCAGGAGGGTTCCCAGTGCCAGGTTATTAGCTAGCTACACATTTATCCATCAAGTTCAATTGGTTGTTATTCGCACGTTATTAGCTATCTTGCTAGCACAAATAGGCATGATTTTTCGGGTTCTTGGTAGCTATGGAAAATCCTCCTTAATTAGAAGTTCTAAATCTATAGAATAGAAAGAATCACTAGAAATTTATCTTTCAGAATGTTTGTGCTCTAATTGCTATATAAACATGTGAAATTAGGCTATTGCCAAAACTAGGATAATAAGTAAAACCTTTTTCTGAATCAATTTTGCCGCACCAGGTTCTAATCGATGACCTTTTAAAACTCAATTGTAATGCAAATTTCTATTGTGCAGTGTAAGTGTGTTTGGAGTGTCTCCTGAATCCATGCAATGTTCGTATGACCATAGAGGAAACAGCGTACCCACAATTCTGCTCATGATGCAAAGGCGCTTGTATTCTGGAGGAGGACTTCAAGTAAGTTCCTGAATGCTTTATCAAACTGCTGCACTATTGTGGTGAAATGACTACTTTGGTAACCTTATTTTATGGTTGCTTGAAGGCTGAAGGAATTTTCCGCATTAATCCTGAGAATAGCCAAGAGGAGTACATCCGGAGCCTGTTAAACCGGGGAATTTTACCAAATCAAATTGATGTGCATTGCCTGGCTGGTTTGATAAAGGTATTACACCTAACTTTCATAACGCTAACGCTCAATTAGTATACTGATCTAAACAAAAAGCCTTTTAGATTTGATTATTTAGTACTAGTGGCCGATTGGTCGTAATAATTGTGAACACATTTTTATAACAGAACTAACTTGAACACTAATTTAGTTTTCCTGATGGTTTTCATGTGTAGGCATGGTTTAGAGAACTTCCAGCAGGGGTCCTTGATTTCCTTACACCTGAACAGGTGATGAACTGTAATACAGAAGAAGAGTGCACTCACATTGCGAGCCTACTGAGACCAACGGAATTTGCATTGCTTGACTGGGCCATCAACCTGATGGCAGATGTTGTGCAGTTTGAACACCATAACAAGATGAATGCACGCAACATCGCAATGGTTTTTGCACCTAACATGACTCAGGTTTCTAAACATCTACCTCTAATATTTGTTATGTCGATCTCTTAAATATTGATCTAGTGTGCTGGTTGGGAGAATAGTGAGTAACGTTTTGTATTTGGCAGATGGCAGATCCCTTGACTGCATTACTCCATGCAGTTCAAGTAATGAACTTTCTCAAGACCCTGACAGTAAAAGTGCTACGAGAAAGAGAAAAATCATCTGATGAGGTTAGCTTGTTCTCTTCATGCTCAGACTCACCGAGCAATAAAAACGACCCCAATTTGTCAAAATCGAACAGTGAAGTTGGTAAAAGGTCCTCTAGTGAGCAAGCAATCGAATTCTGTGTTCGTGATGGACCATCAGTCTCGTGCAGTTTCCCTAGGAGCAGTAGCCAAGAGAAATCACAAAGCCACAATAATGAAAACGTCCATTGGACTTTGCAGGATAGGATTGAGAAGGGAGAGTCTCAGGAGTCTATCTGCGGAAACAATCAACATCTTAAATGCCATACCACCACGTACTCAGAAAATGAGTGCAGAGGAAATAGTGGGTCTGGTGGCATGGGAACAGAAGTGTTCTCTTCAGACAGGTCAAGTTGGAGAAATGGAGTGAGGAAAATTTGCAAGCACCCTGTGTTTCAGTTGAGTAGGTCGATTAAAAAACCTGCAGCTTTTGCCATCATAAGTACTACTAGGGGAGGAGCAGGTACCGAAGCTTGGGCATGAAAAAGGACTTTGGTGTACTCTCTACATAAATGTACTTGTATAAATATGATGCCAGTTACAAGTGGTGGTCTTTTATTCTTCATTTGTTGGTTGTTCTTGTTAAGTTGTGTGAGGAGTTCTTCTTTGAGAGCTATGGGATTCTAATACTAGTAGATTTTAGCGAGCGCTGTTTTTTTACTACGTTCTGCTTAGGCTCTAATTTCGTTTGGAATACAAATATGTCATTGAGAAATGCTATAAATACGATACTCAATTACCAGTCCTCGTATTAAGTTTAGTTCCATAAAGGCAAGTCTAGTCTTTGTACATTTTCATCAATTATCATAAGTGGTTTATGCCTGCGTGTATTTCTTGTAATTGTTCTGTTTGATGTTTTAATTCCTCTTGCATTTTCCAGTTTCGATGTAACATTCTATAACAATATCACGACGAGGCAACTTTTGTACGCGACATTATTATATTTTCTTGATTTTGTATAAGCTCAACGTGGTTGGTTACTAGACCTCAAATCAATTGATTTACATACCGAAGAAGTTCGCGCATTTTCTGCTGTTGTTACATTTTCTAATCTTGTTTTGCAGATCCCAGGACACTTTTCTGGAAGGCATTCAAAGTAATGAATTTTAAAATGTCCATAAGATCAAAAAAGAATGAACTGATCTCCAAAACAACAGCATACGGAGATCGTTTTAGTTATTTAAGAGTTGAGTGTCGGAAGATTGAATGCGCTGGCACCGGATTCAGGCACGTGATAATGAATGCTATATGGATTCTGCAAATATCAGGCAATACATATTTATCATTAGACTAATGTGTGCAAATCAATGCCCACCAACTCTGGTCAGTTAAATATTGATTTGCCAGCAAGATCCATTATTTTCCTGCTAATAAATGGGTGAACTGCAAAACCCAATCTTAATCGCTACTACCAAAGTGCTAAACATTAACATGGAAAACTGCAGCTTGCTCTGTGCTCCTTCATCTTCAGTAATATCTACACCTTTGAATAGGCCTGCTACTGCTGCTGCTTCAGCTCCAGCTGCAATACTGCTTAAGAAATGTGACAATCATCAGCAAATTACACCAAATAGCTGCAGCATCAGCATTGGATCCGCTTCCATTTGGTTATCTAAAGTTATCAAAGAGCTTGGAGAATTCCCTTGTGATGAAGCAGCTCATGCTTTTGCTGCTCAAGTACAAGGCTGCGGACTCGATGTTCTAGTCAATGATCCGATCTCCACATCAACTACTACAGAAGAAGACATGGTAAATTTGGGTTTCAGCTCGTCCTCGGATTTGGAAGAACCAAAATCAGATCTCATTCAAGGAGAAGCCAATGAGTCTGTAAAAGGTGATCATGTGAGTTCATGTGGAATAAATAACATCAACTCATCATTGTGCTCAATGAATGATTATTGCTCACAGCGTTTTGGTTTCCAAGGTTACTCTTCCATGGTTGCTGATGTTTGCGGTTTAGTCGTAAATGATGATGATGATGGCAAGATTATAGATGACATTACAACAAGGCCAGTACCAGATAATAAGAATAAGAGAGGGAGAAATAATACTAGTAGTTCTGGTGGTGGCCGATTGAGTCATACGGAGGCAGAGCGGCAGAGAAGGGAGAAGATGAACCAGCTGTTTTATGAGTTACGATCGGTAGTACCAAATGTTTCAAGGATGGACAAGGCCTCTTTGCTTTCGGACACGGTGTCGTACATCAATGTACTCAAGAGAAAAGTGGACAAGTTGGAGGTTGATCAGCCTAAAATAAGAGAATCCAAGGAGGAACTGGTCACTTTAGACAACAGTACTACTACAACAATGACGGAAGGAAGTGTCGAAAAAATAGTTGATGATGATGGAAAGGATATCACCGGTAAGACCTCGTCAATTGATAGTGCTGATGGAAGCAGGGTCGACATGACCTCGATGAAGAATATGGAAATAGATGTTAAGATGATGATGGAGTCGCACGCTATGATTAGGGTGGTATCAAAGGACTTGAAGCATTCTTCAGCTGGACTAATGAATGCACTAAGAGAACTAGAGTTTCAAGTACAACACGCAAGCATATCGAGAGTGAAGGATCAGATGTTGCAGGATGTCATGGTTAGGCTTCCTGATAATTCTCATGAGCACGGAGGTGTAGAGTCCGTTAGTACAGAGGAAGGTGTAAAAGCCGCCGTGTTTGCGAAATTAAAGAAGCAGCGCTTCTCATAATCAAACAAACACACGGTGATTATGCTAAATTATGTATTTGAAGCTAGTAATTTTTGAAGTAAGGTATGATGAAGGGAAAAATCGTTTCTGGTTAACAGATTCTTGAATAAATGGAGTTTAGACAATTCACTAAATTTACTCCTCCCTGCTGGAAAATAATTTGTTGTTTGATTTGTCTATCAAGTTGTGTGTTGTTTAAAATTCCTAAAAAAAAGCCGGTTCCTTTCTGTTTAGTTCTAGCATACACATGTAGATGCTAAAATGGTTCCTTGTTCAATCAAAATCCAATGCACTCCTCAAATTACACATGCAATTACATTTCAGCAAGACATGCTGTTTGCAAAAAGGGAAAGAGGAGCTAAATTTGATGCAGATTTCAGTTGAGAATTATTCCCCATTGACAATTGTTAAGGCCAAAAATGTACAAAAATATAAGAGTATGACCCTGACAATAAATGAGCTGGTCTGTAATAGACATGCTCCTATTCAAGGGGCCGGGGGTGGAGGAGCTGAACAACATTATTGAGCATTAGGGAACCAAGGACTTGTAGACGATGTCGGTACCAAGATGTGTAGCTCTGCGCCAGCAACTACTTGTGAATCTGGACTTGTACTTGATGTGGGTACCAAACATCAAGATGAGAGGGGGAGAGGGCTGAACTCCTCCTCCTCCTCCTATGTCATATCCTGGCCTGGATCACAGACTTTGGCATTCTTGTCATGTTTTCTGGGTTCACCTTCCGATTACTTGTACACTACTAACAGAAATAAGTTGATTTATGGAACTGTCAGCGGTTTTTCACAAAAGAAAGACTGCTAAAAGGTGTTACCAAAGTTATGGGATGCACTAAAATTCATACTATAAGATAAAATAACACCAAACATCGGATTGGTACACCCTAAAACAATTGGTGACCCCATGTAGCAATGATGCAAAAGAAACATCAAAAGTTTGCATTTTCTCATACTTTCAGTATGATTGTAGACGGGCAATTTTTTCATTATTGCTACAGGGGATACTATTTTCTGATTTGCTGGCACCCTGTGTTTTAGCCAAGTAGCTAGGCCGACTAAAAAGCCCGCAGGTTTTACCATCATAAGTGTTACTAGCCAGGGGAGGAGCAGTAGTTACTAAGCCTGATTTAATCGGGGTTGTCGATATTGAAAGGATCTATCATATAAAATAAAATAGAGTCATTTTGAAATAAATTCAAAATCCTTTCAACCAAATATTTTTATTAATAATAAAAATACTCCTATTTAATTCGACTTAATTTTACTTAATTAGGGGTTAGTTCTTTTTTATTTTTTTAAAGTCTTTTATTTCTTTCTATATTTGTATAAAAAGTCGTCAAGATATTAAATTATAACCATAACGATTTTTTATTAAGTCAATAATAATGTTGAATATTTTTATTATCAATTTTTATTTTAAAATTTACAAAAATCATTAAGGTTAAAATTTAGAACGATGCCGATTATAATGGGAAATTATACAAATCTAATTTTATTTCTAAATTAACAAAAATTATCACTGTTAAAATTCAAGACTATGACAACATAAAATAACCTTCCAAATTTTCAGGTATAGTAGTCATGTTTTTGGAACTATTGTTGTTCTACATTCTAGAATCGTCCTACAAGGCTAACTGGCTGGCTTCCTTATTCTAGCCGCACCCACATCGATCAACTGGTGTAAGACATGTTTGCCAAAATAGAGGAGCTGAGCATGGTGTGGGTAGGTACTAGTATGAAACCATGGAAAGCCCCTGGTCCGGATGGTTTCCAAGCTGGGTTCTACCAGCAAAATTGGGAAATAGTAGGTGAGGATATCATCAAAGCTACAAAAGCCTTTTTCGACATTGGGTACATCCTTAAAGAGCTCAACAATACATATATCTCTCTTATTCCCAAGACCAAAATCCCCCAAACCCCAGCTGATTTCAGACCCATTAGCTTGTGCAACATCACCTACAAAATTATCTCAAAGATTCTAGCTAACAGATTAAAACCCATCCTGAACAGAATCATTTTTCCTGCTCAATCTGCTTTTATCCCTACCAGAAATATCCAGGACAATGTTATTATAGCCCAAGAAGTGGTGGAAGCAATGAAAAGGAAAAAAGGTATTTCTGGCAGCTTAGGGATAAAACTTGATATGAGCAAAGCTTTTGATAGGATAGAATGGACTTTCATCTTAGCTATTACGAAGAAAATGGGGTTTTCGGAAAGATGGTGTAATCTTATAAACCAATACATATCTAGCTCCACCTATTCTATTATTTTCAATGGTACGCCTTGCAATTTTTTCAAGCCCACCAGAGGAATAAGACAAGGGGATCCCTTATCCCCGTATCTTTTCATAATTTGCATGGAGGCTTTATCCAAAATGATTGATAGTGCTAATGATATGTGTTTCTTGAGTGGAACGAAAATCTCCACTTCGGGTCCACCGATTTCTCATCTCCTCTTTGCTGATGATTGCCTAATTTTTTTCAAAGCAAATCAAGAGGAAGTAACCAATCTGCTGTCCATCCTAGAAGAATTTAGCCAATCGAGTGGCAAATGCATAAATTTCAACAAATCAGGTATTTTTTGCAGTAAAAATATTGAAGAGGTTTCAAGAAGATCTAGGTCGCTGGCTCGCTATGCCCAGAATGACGGACGAAGAAAAATATCTTGGATTTCTGCTCTTCCGAAAAAGAGCTAGAACCTTAACTTTTGACTCTATACTGAAAAGTATGGAAACAAGACTCCAAGGTTGGCAATCAAAAATGCTCTCTCAAGCCGGAAGAGCTACTATGATTCAACCGGTCATAAATACCCTCCCCAATTACCAAATGGGCTGCCTAGATATACCAAAAAAGTCAATAAACTTAATGGACAAAATTCAAAGGAACTATTGGAACACCGGAAAGAGCACTGCTAGGGGCTATTCCATGGAAGCTTGGGAATCCATTTGCCAACCTAAGAATACGGGAGGTCTTGGATTCAAGAATCTGGCTTTGTTTAATGAAGCCATGCTCACAAAACTGGCGTGGAGGTTAATGCATAATGAAACTGACCTTTGGGTTAGGGTCCTGAAAGCCCGTTACTTTCCCAACTCCAGCCCTTTGTCTGCCCGAAAACATGCGAAGGATACCTGGATTTGGAAAGGTATCCAAAAAGGCATTAATATCATCCGAGATAACCATTTCTGGTCCATCGGAGATGGTACCCAAGTGAGGATTTGGGAGTATAACTGGCTAAAAAGTATGAAAACTAATGAAGTTACTGATATCCAAAGGAATTCCGGGTTGTCTCGGGTATGTGAGATCATTGACCATGATACCCATTCCCGGAAAACCGCAATCATTAATAACATTTTCTCCAGAACCCAAATTGACGAAATTATGGCCATCCCTATCCTTCCGGGAGGACGGGATGAAATGGGATGGAGTCAAACTACCAATGGGGTCTTCTCAGTTGCCTCTACCTACAAAAATTTAGTCCAAAATAACATCCCCTCCGCCAGAATCAATCCTGTGGATCCGGGAGTTTGGAACAAGATTTGGCTAATCAAAACCCCATACAGAATAAACCTTTTTATATGGAAATTGATGAAGCAAACTCTGAAAGACCGAACGAAAATTTTCAAACATAAGGATGAATCGGATCAAAGGTGCCCAATCTGTAACAAGCACGCCGAAACTATTACCCACCTTTTTTTTGTATTGTGACCTAGCTAAGAAAATCTGGCAGACTCTTTGGCCCAATTTGTACACAAACATGTTGTCTTACAACAGCATTGTCGAGTGGATAAAATCTTGGCATAAGCACAACATCATCATTTCTTTCAAAGATAATGCTTCGATGCTTATGTTACCAACATTCTTTGGCGGATCTGGAAACATAGGTGTGACATTATTTTTGATAAAGCAAAACCAAACCCTACCACGGTTCTCCAAATCATTGCTAAAACCTTTACTCCCCCCAAAAACCAATCCACCAACATCATACATACAATTCCCATCATCCCTTCCACTCAACCCACTCCCGACTACACCACTCCCCAAATCATATCTCAGCCTCAGGGCACTCATAGACACCTCCCGTTAGGTAATGACAATCGCCAAGCTTCCATAACCATCGATCCCATGGCCACGGCCATCAACCCCCTTAAGGAACCTAACCCAGTTAGGAACCACACCTTCCATATCCCTACCAACCAGAATAACCCCATTCCCATAACCACCATGACCGATCCCATCAGAGCTAGAAATACCACCGGCCTATCTCTCAAAACTCAAACAAATCAGATGCAACACATCCCGAAGACCATCAGTTCAGAACAGGCTTTTTGGGGCTCCAGAAATATCAATTATGTTATAATAAATTTCGATGGGTCTTATTCTGTAACTGACTATGCAGCAGGTTATGGAGCCGTAGCCCGCACTCCAAAGGGCTCGTTCATAACAGGTTTCTCGGGAGTGGCTAGAGTTGGTTCTAGTCATCAGGCGGAAGCGACGGCCTTGAGAGAATCCATCTTGTGGGCTAAAGAGCAAGGATGGAATCATATTTTGTTCGGAGGTGATACAAAGATGCTCATAGAAGATGTTAACGATATCACAAACTCCAGTCCTTGGTCTTGTCACTCATTATTAGTAGATTGTAAAAGACTGCTAAAATTAATTTTGTCTTGTAATTTATCTTTTATTAGTAGAGAGGAGAACAAAATTGCTGACTCTATAGCAAAGCATGCTCGCTTAGAAGGTGTGGGGATGAAGTGGGGTGACCCTCAACCTTTCTTCAACCAATTATCGGTCGACCTTTGTAGCTTTCTTTCAAGTAATGGAACTTCGTTCTTTTAGTGGAAAAAAAAGGTACTAGTTTGATAAGAATGGCTCATTCGAGCGGCTTTGGGATGTCCGTCCGTAGCCTATAAATGGCGGGAGCCATTGTTCCCATTATTATATCATTCTTAATCGAAATTAATTAGTGTTAATGAGTTTTATTTAAGTCTTAAACCCAGCAGCTTTTTTGTCTTACCCTCCTCTATTCCTATTTGACTGTCAGTCTTCTCCTCCTTTCTCCTTTTGATTTCTTTCTCTCTTTCTAGGGTTTCTCCCAAGAGAAAAAAGAAAAAGAAAAAGAAGGAAAAACACACACACACACCTCAAAAACAATCTAGGTTCTCTGATTCTATTCATTCATTCTCACTTTTAATTATTTAATTAGGAGGAGGAAAAAGATAAATTAATTTTCAGGGTTCCTGTTTTGTTTAATGGAGGTTGTCTCTGGTGGAGGAATCTCCGCTACTCGCGGTGGTGGTTCACTCCCTATGCCTCCTTCTTCATCTACTTCTCAGTCATCTTCTCCTAGAAAGGAATGGCGTGCTGTTTCAGAGTCCCATTCCCCCCTTCGAAACCCTAACAACAATGAGGTACACCAAAAGAGCTTCCTTTTCCCCCTTTCTTCAATGGGTTTCTTTGTATTTGCTTATTAAGTTGTTTTTATTTATTTCGACAGGAGTTTGAGCGATCAAAGTTAGGGCAACAACAACAACAATCTGATCATGAAAGAACACTCTTATACGAGGTACTCAACCATCTTATTTTTTGGGTTTTTTTTTCTTCTTCAGGGTGTTAGTTATTAGGGGAACTAATGGAGTTTGTTTTGTGAATGCCGAGGTACAGCAAGGAACAGGACAGCAGCAACTTGATTTATGTTCAATGTTGATGAATGACAACAACAATGCTGAGCAGAAACTACACAGTATAGTTAGACAGAGACAGGAACTACTACAGATGGAGGTCGAGTTGAGAGCACAGTTCATTGCTAGATCTGAAATCATCGCAATGCAGAACGACTACAATGCCCAGATCAATGACCATGCCAATGCTGCCTCCCAGCTCAAGGTAATATGTTTACTTTTACTGTTATGACGGTTAGGATTTCGGGTCCGCGGAGTTTCGACTTCACGAATGGGTTGTTGGGTTTTCTTGGTTTGTAGCTAAGTTGCTTTACTAGTATGCAATGTTGGTAGGAACTGTATGTGCGACATGGTGATACGATGCAAGACTTAGTTTGATGACACATCATTTTTGTTTCTTATGTTCTATTGTGGAATTATTTTATTGCTCAGGAGCAACTGCGAGAAAGCGAACAAACGATACATGAGATGGAATTAAAGATGGAAGAGATGGATAGAGAGCTACATGCTGTTAAAATTGACAATGAGGCGGTATGTTTGACTAGCATTCATTCCCTATTTCTTATGTGGACCTTCTGGTATTTTTCCGTTACATCTTCCTCACAATTTACCATCCCGACAGGCTTGGGCTAAGGAAGGCCTTCTTAGGGAGCAAAACAAAGAGTTGGCATCCTTTCGGTATGTTCTTCTAGCATCTTTGAGAAAATACACCCATTTTACTTACTGTCTCAATTTACTAAGTTAATCTCAATTTAGCTAGATCAACTGATAAGTTCAATTTTTTAACTGTATTTTCTTATAGTATAATTTGTTCATTAACTGAAACTCCCGGCTTTTAGTTGGGAGTTTGTTAATTGAATATGGTAGGTCAGCCTCACAGACATCGAGTGACTTTAACAATTAGGATTTTGTTGCCTTGCAGAAGAGAGTGGGATAATTCTGAGGCTGAGAGAGGCCAAAATCTTCAGCAAATTCATGATCTCAAAGAACTCATCCAAGAAAAAGATAGGCTGTTTCTTGAATTGGAGGAGCAGGTTCTCTCATAACTTTTTCTTGACCATTTCAATTTCACCAAGTTCCGTTTTCTTTTAAGTGTCTGAGCATCTCTTAGGCAGAGAATAGATGTTTCAACATTTAAACCATCTTTCTCCATAGAAAGTACATAAGTGGATTGTCTAACATCTTTTGTGTTTCAGCATAGGGTTGCACAAGAGACCATTATATACAAAGATGAACAACTGAGGGAGGCTCAAACTTGGATCTCTCGTGTTAACCAAATGGACGTCTTGACCAATCAGTCCTTAGAGGCTGAATTGCGACAACGGACAGAACAGTTTAATCAGTTTTGGGTTGGATGTCAAAGACAGGTTGTTTCAACTTTTCCTTTTACACTCATGTGTTTATCATGCCTCCCCATTGATCAGCCACTGTTTTCGAAAAAATTGTTGTGTTCTTATCCACTACTTCCATTTTGCTGTTTCTTATGTTATTGACTTGTTTCTTTTAACGATGTTAGTTCGCAGAGATGGAGGGCCATCATCTGCAGGTTATACAACAGCTTCAATTAGAGCTGGTGGATGCAAGAGAGAGGAGTGGGGTCTATGCTGATGACTTGGTTCGTCCAGCTTCAAAAACAAATGAGACATTAACGCGTACACAAAACAAAGGGAACCAGATCAGTGTAAATGGAGGTTCCCCTCCAAGTGGTAATACTAGTGTCCACCCAAAGGGGAATGTTGAGGATTTTCAGGCTGCTGCTTCAACTGGCAATGGATCAACCAAGGTAGGTTCAAAGATGCTTTTTTAAATTGCTCTCAGACATCGCAGATGTAAACGTTAATGAGAGATATTTTCCTACACTTGCATTTTCAGTTTTGGAGATTCGACACTCATAATTAACACATCATATGTGATGAACAAAATTAATTGTTGGATAAATTTGCCTGTTGTTACGTCCAACTTAGTATCATCAATTTATGCTGGCATGGGTAGAAAATTTTAACTTCCCCCCTTTCTCATCAACAGCCAGATCAAGTTCCTGGAGTTCATATTGTTCCTTCGTCCCTGTTCGGAATTGGTGCCTACGGTCTACCTGGACAGGTTGCTGCGCTGCATCCCTTTGTTATGCAGCAGCAAGGTGCTCCACCATCTGTAACATCAGCCAACACGCACATTCCTCAATCTCATGTTGGCCAACTTCAGTCAGGCCCTGCAATTTCATTCCATCCACAGTGGGAGAACCAGCAGGTAACGGGTGCAGTAATAACACAATCTGTCATTCTATATAATGGTGCCTGTGATCTCTTAAACCATTTCGTTTCTATTTAGGCTGTAACAGAGAGCTCACAGGTATCAAGTCAGAGCCAATATCAAATGCCCCAAACTGAGCAAGGATCTGGTGCTCGTAACGAGTACGAGCTTACTGCTGGTGGTCTCATTCGTAAAATGAATCATTTGGAAGTTAATGTCAACCCAAGGCAGGAGCCTGATTCTATAGTCACATCAAGTGAAGAAGCACAGGTTACTTTCTTGGAAATTTTTATTCCAATGTAACACGATGCTTACTTGTTGACTTTGGCGCAATATGTTCATGACTATTGATTGTTTTCTGATTAGGTTCTTCAGTCAAATGATATAAATAACTTGGTGCCGCATCAACCACAACAGAGTTTTCAAGAAAACTCACAGTTTGATGCTGTTTTAAGATTGGACTCTCATGTACAAAGTGCAGAAAGCAAGGTTAGTTATTGAGTATTTTTACGGTTCTTAGTATGATACCTTACCTGGTGCTCAGTGCAAATATAGCTAATATCTCTGATCCTTACAGGTCCTAGAGGAAAGCATAGAAACTGCACCCAACCATTCATTAGAGGCTCAAGAGCGGACTGTGCGACAACTTTCTGCTGCCAATATGTCATCTGGTAGTTCGACACATTCTATAAATTCTGCTGAAGCTACAGAGTGCAATGCCAATGTTGTGGTTGCATCTGAAGCATCCTTTCCAGCTGAACGGGTGATAAATATGCTGCCGGTGAGAAAAACCCCGGAGCCCAAGCTATTAGATGAAAGGTCATTGCTAGTGTGCATTGTTCGTGCAATTCCTGCAGGATCGGGTGGTCAAATTAGAATTAGTTCAACGGTAAGATAGTCCATTTGATGTGCACTGCTCATGCTTCAATCATTGCCTTCTGTCTATGCCAGTTCCAATTTCTCATGTGTCTTGTTTATTCCTCGTCTTTGTCAATGTAGCTACCAAATAGACTGGGCAAGATGCTTGCACCTCTTCATTGGCATGATTATAAGAAAAAATATGGAAAGCTCGACGACTTTGTGGCTGGTCACCCTGAAGTAAGTTTGTTTGTTAGTTATTAAATTCATGTTGCTCTCTGAAGATTTTAATTGGGGTCTCAATGCTCAATTTTTCAGCTATTTGTTGTTGATGGAGATTTCATTCATCTTCGAGAAGGAGCACAAGAAATCATATCAGCTACTGCTGCAGTTGCAAAAGTTGCTGCAGCTGCTTCTGCTCCTTATTCGTCTTTCTTACCCTCTGTGGCTGTTACTCCAATTGCTCAATCTTATCGCCTGAAGAAGGTTCCATCAATTGAATCCGAACATGTTAAGATTGGTTCTGCGAAGCCTTCACTGAGAGCTGCATCGGCACAAATTCGTCCTTCAAACGGTGTTCATGGTCTAGAAAATGCCAATCTTTTGGGCAAGCCTAAAGATCCCAAGGAGTTGAATGGTGTTCATATGGCAGTTGGAAACGGGGGAATGCCCGTTCTCCAGGCTAAAGGACCAAGTAATGGGCGGAATGATTCACAAGGAAGGTAGTTACTCTTAGCATCTTAGTGTGGCTTCTTTGTCTAGAACTCAAACTGCTTGTTGCTTCTTAAAAAAACTTACCAAGTGAATTTTTCTTCTTTTGCAGCATCCCTGGAGCTGCATTAACTTCTCGACGATAGGAGGTATGCTCGTTTTGTACATACAATCTTGTTAATGATGTGTATTATTCATCTATTATATAGTCCATGGAAGACCTTGTGAGAGTTAAGCATCTTGATGGACTTAAAATGTGAAGATTTCAATTGTTGTTTTGCCATTTTGGTGTTTATATAAGTTGGAGTTTGAGGACACTTGTGCTTGGTTCCTACCGGACGGTTTGATTACTAGTATTCTTAGGCCTAGATAATCCTTACTGTGACTTGGTGTTTGGTTTTCCTGTAAAAGTTAGCTCCTTTGTTATGGCAGGGTTTACATGTCATTTGATTTGGCAATTATACAGTGGAAGTCTGGCTTTGCCATGTAATCCTGTCTTGCTTTGTCACACTTCTGATTCAATGGTTTCCTATTTGGCAGGGGACGTCATTGGATCTTTTTGAACAACGCGGTAACCTAAAGCAACTGTTGCTTGATAGATAACATGCAATCTTTCTTTTGCTAAAGGAGAAAAGCATCTAGTAGAAAGCGGCTCAAATGGTGTGTAAATCTCCAGCTGACATTTCTTACTGTTTTGCTCGGAAAAAAAGATGCCTTCTCAATCCATTTTGTATTTTCTTTGTGTTACTTTGGATTGTATGTTAAACTTGTCAGAATTTCATGCACATATTTGCAGCTTTAAAAAATATATAAACTGTTTCAGGAAACCAGGAAAAAAGAACAAGTGACGCTGCTTAATATATACTTAGAAATTAGAATGCCTTGGAAAGTAGTGCACCTTAAAGGGCATGATAGACTCGATCTGTTGGAAGTAATTGTTTATCAGTACTGCTACTGCTACTTCAACTATATAATTATAATGCATATTATTTGAAGGTTCAGATAGCATAATTTGCTGTGATATAGGCATGTTTGCTGTATGCAGCTTACGTATCTCTACCTAAATGATGGAAGTGGTGGATGTAGTAGCAGCAGTACATGAGGATGGGGTGATGATGAAGTGAGAAATAAAGATAGATAACCAGATGAAGATAGGTGTAATAGAGAGGATGAGACCTAAAGGAACCATCCACAGCTGAGTATTGTGGGGATGATGCTCAACTGTCCACCATACTAAAATCAGAGTTCCAACCAGGCTTGTCAATAGTGACCATAAACCATAAGCTACCGGTGGTGAAGTAGATGATGACATCTTCCCTGTGTCCTGAGCAGTAATGTGGTGGTAATACTTTTTGTTGCACTCTTCATTCGTCGTCATTGTGAGAGAGATCTCAAATTGAAATGTTTTCTATTCTTCTAGTCGCTGAGGGGTGGATCTAAACCGAACGGCAGCCTTAGAGGATCTACTTGTTATGTTTGTTGGACTATGATCAAGTAGGTTACAGAGCATCACTTCCTGAGGTTACATATAGCAGAAGAACGAGATGTAGTAGTATCATGAAGATGAGAAAGGGAATAGACATGAGATTAAGACCATATTTTGTTTTGTCTATTGATATAAATAAGAGGGTGGAAAAGCAGAATAGGATACGTGATTTTGTTGTCTGTTCATGAAATGACTAGTATATATATTCTCCATCAACTGTGCCTGCTTACTCAAATAAGTTGTTTACTGCCAATTTGTATATATTAATTCAAAGTTTCAGACTGATTGGCTGGCTGCTGTCCTGGTTATCAACTTCCCTAGTAAAGAACTGAATATCGTCGTCATCTTTATCTTCTTCTGCTGCTGCGTACGTTCTCTTTCAACTCCAACTGAACCTGTCTTAGATAGTTACTACTACTAACTCAGTATTATATGGTACATTAACTCAAATCTTTCAACTCATTTCATCTGTCTGTGTGCGTGCTTAATCTTAACCCAATCTTATTTTGATCAATTAAAATCTAAAAATATATGCTGGGCCTTGCAACAATTACTGCAGTCTGCAGCCCCCTCCTATGTTAGCTTAACAAGTCTAAAACCAGCTGGGCTTTCGCTACTATGTTTCTCCCTACAAGAGAAGAACCGTTATCTGGGTATTATCAAATAATGAACGATTTTTTGGGACCCCTCAGCATTTGAGGGTACCATCTTTCCCATTTTACCAAGGTCATTAGAGGTAATTTCTGGCTTTTCCTATCCATATAATTTTAGATATGACCAAAACATTTTTACTTAATTCAAGTTAATAATTAATGTTAGTTCAATTAGTTAATTGTTAGTATTAGATGAGGTAAATATTTGTGTTAGAGAATTAGAATTATTGAGAGAGAGGTAGAAGGAGAAGAAGAGTTTCGGGAAAAAAGTCTTGAAACCCTAGAATTGGTGAATGTTGGAATCAAAATGAGTGATTCTAGTAATCATCAAAAATCTTGAAACCTAGATTCGTTGAATATTGTTAAAGTGTTTTTGTTGCTTGGATTGGTTTAAATTTGATGAAAATATCAAATTTAATAGCCTAGATAGATTCGGGCAGTTCGATATAAGTTCGTCAAGGACATTAAAGAACGCAGGTAGCCGAACTCTAGTTAATGGAGGCTTGGACTAAGTTCGGCTACCTAATTGAAGAACACCTAATGTTCGGCTAGTTTGAGCAGAAACAGAGTTTTGTTCAGCTAGTTCGAGTAATATCAAATCTAGCCGAACTTATAAAAAATTCCAGACTCAGTTTGTCGGAAGTTCGGTTAGGACTAGAATATTGTAGGTAACCGAATTTCTTAAATTTGACAGGGTTTTCTGGTGACAGAAGTTCGGTTATGACTTATTTATAGCAGGCATGCGAACATTGTTATGATTTAACCATGTTTTTTGGTGTCAGAAGTTCGGCTAGTTTTGAAATTATAATCTCTAGCCAAACATTACTATGGATTGTGCAATACCTAGCTGAACTTCTTCTACCTAGCCGAACATTACACAAGAGTTTCATTTTTTTTTTTGTTAAATATGCTACTAACACTGAATTACAAGGCTAGAAACCAACATTCTACTAACACGCAATTAGAAATATAGAAATCAATTACATTTTTAGCATCTTCAACACCCCATACGTGTTATGAGAAACTTACGAAAGATGTCATAATGAGCTTCGTATTCGAAGTTCTTTCCTTTCCATCTTCTCCATTCCTCTCGAGCTTGCACTACAACATCAACATTGGTTTCACCCCTAAGTCGATATCGATTGACAACCCGAATTAAAGCTATAAACTGTTCAACTTGTTTTCTTATAGTTTAAAATCTACAAAACAACGTCGGATAATCCCTGTTATGAGGATTACCTGTTTCGGTCCAGAAGGTTTCAAGAATTCTACCCCCAATAACTCATACTAACTAGACTATTTTGACGTCGTTCTTCACCCTTCTTTGGATAAAAAAACACGTAGTTTGTGCAAAAAGATAAATCTTCATCTAGAGTGAAGCTAGCATTAGTGACTGACAATTTTAAGTGAGTTTGAGGTGAATTCATTACTAGTTATATATAGAGTAATGTTCCTAACGGCTATATTTTTTAAAAAGATGTGCAAATAGTTCATGGTTCGCCTGATATTTGGGTGTTACGAATCTGTCGAACATTCATATTTTCAGCCGAACTTGGAAGTGGTACGTAAGATAATAGTAGAGTTCATTTATAAAAGTTTCCATTACATAACTTTTTTCATATTACATCCCCTTAAATATCATTACATTATACTAAAATCAAATACCTTTGCATCTAGTAGCTAAACCATTCTAACTATTAATCTCCACGGATAGCTCTTTATCTCCATTCGGCTTCTAGTTGTCTAAAGAATCTCTAGGCATATGTCTTCAAATACGTATAACATATCTCGTGCTCGAATGCTCTTCCACCATGACGTATTCCCCAAAGAGATTGAACTCTAGCGCTCTAAAAATGAAAGAAAATACAAGTTAGTATTAAAAACCAATAATACTCCATTCACAAGATAAAGGATCGTGTTTAAATACTCACTTTCTCTTCAGGAGTAGCTCTACGATGATATCGTTTTACCCAATGGAGTATTCTAATGTATTCTTGCAAAGTATGTTATAGCATTTCAAATCTTTCGGCTAATTCTAACTATTTAGGTTCTTAGGATTCCATCCAATTCGAAATGTAATTCTTTAACTTTCGTCCAAAACATCGAACGAATTTCATTAGGCCTTTCACGGTAAGCCGGAATGAAAGCTTTAACAAGTATTACATCATCCTCAACGATGAATGGTTCCATTTGCAACTAGATTTGTAAAAATGAGAGGAAGAAATAACTGGTGGAAGAAAATTAAATTTAAAAAGGTTGAGGTGGTGCAAAATAAGTAAGATAGTGCCAAGTTTATATATAGAGAGCCCCCCAAAAAAATTTATTTTATTTTTTGAAATTTGGGATTTGTACTATGATAAGTGAAAATTTCGGCTGAAATTACAAATGTAAAACCAGTTGAACCCTAGAAGGTTCGGCTGAAATTCGTTTTATAATATTAGCCAATCCATACCAACGACTAGTTCCTTTTTCAACGAATAGAGTCGTTGGGTCTTTCATGCTTATAAAAGGAACTTCTCTTTTACCCCAAACTTCCAAGTTTTTTTGATTACACATTAGACTATTTCTCATTTCTTCCAATCGTATTTCTTTAGCCCTCAACCTAATTCTCATATCTACCTCATCTAAAAGATAAAAATGGTTCGCTACACCATAGAAGAAGATATTGCCATAGTTCGAGCGTGTCATGCGTGCACGAGTCATGACGAAGATAGGCGTACTAGAAACCCCGAAGAGTTTTGGAATCGTATATTCTTAATCTTTGTTGTGTTACATGGTAACGGAAATGGAAGAAATTATGACGGGATTAGGCGTAGATACTTGAACCGTATATGGTCAAGATGCGCAGGTTTTAGAGCTTATATGCGAGCTATAATGGAAGAACAACCAACATTGGCATATGATACGCAAAAACAATTGGCTCGGACCTGGTATTTTCAAGAGTCGCGAAGATCATTCGAGTTTATGGAATGCTACGATTTGTGGAAAGATATTGTCTTACCACTCTATTACTGAAAAAACTTTATTATAATTTTGTACTCATTCGAAATTTCTATTATTGGAAAAAATGTAATTCACTTTCAATTCAATGCAATGTAATTTTAGCTTAATGCACTTTCAATTCAAACTCTGATTCTTCATCAGAAGAAACTTCAACGTAGTTGAGGGGATTGTTAGCATTGTTCTTCTGATCCTTTTCCTTTTCCATTTCTACCGCCTTTACCTTTTTTTGGAGCCTAAAGAAAAAAAATTGTCCACAAAAATTAAAATGTTCGGCTATTAAAAATATTCATTGAATTAACCGAACACAAGAATAAAAAAATTCGGCTAACATGACTCCAAAGTTACCAAAAACAGAGTAATGTTCGGCTTAAAAAAAAAATATTGCGCAACCGAACATTTTGTTCCCATTTTGGGATTACAAAGTTCGGTTAATAAGATTTATTATCGATTTAACCGAACTCCTACTATTTTCACTAAACAAAAAAATTTGGTTGGAAAATCAATGACAAACTAAACATTCGGCTAGACACTAAAAAGTTCGGTTAATAAAATTTATTATCGATCTAACAAAAGTTCGGTTGAAAAATCAATAACAAAAATAAAAGTTCGACTAGATACTAATTTAGTTTGTCAACCGATCTGTTCTTGGTGTTCCTCCTAGCAGAAAGTTCGGTTGACTCGATATGTTGATCCTAACCGAACATTTTACTGATACTGCTTTTTTAACAATAATTTTCATGATTGCCAGTCGAAAATACAATCTAACACCGTATGAAAAGAATGGATTTGTCGGGAATTACCTTCTTACATTAGAACTGGAAGATCCAGTCTTTGCTTCTTTCTTTTAGGTTTCGATTTTGCCTCCACCGTCAACAACCAGTTTTCTTCTTTTTATGGTACAAGATCTTGAACCACTTCATCAATCAAATCTACGGCAATTTGTGCAAAACCATGGTTCAGTTTAGCCATTGGAACAAATTTTTAGTGAATGATTATAGATTAGGTTATGGGAGATGAAAAGAGAAAAAAAGAAATAATTTAGATAGAAATAGAATTAGATTTAGTTTAGATTTAGGTTTATATATCATTAGGATTAGGATTTAATATCAGATTAAATAATGATAATTTAATCATTTTAACATATTATAATATCCTTTGGCTTTTATCTTAGTAGATAAGGATCCTCAAAAATGGGTTGGTCCCAAAAAAACGCTCCAAAAAATCGGATGTTGTAGTAATTTCAAAAATCCCATAATAATAATAATGATCAGTAGTTATATTTTTTTATTAGAATAGATTTAAACTTAAGACCAGAGTTAGTTTCTGAAGAGGATAAGAAATCGATTTTCCGCGGGAAGTTTAATCAAGAAACATTGGAAGTGCCCAGGAAGGAATGTCACTTAACATGTCATACATACTAAAACCAAATTCGGGGCAATTTAGAACGTAAATAGTTTGCAATGATTGTTCATGTCCGTGTGGATTCCGTAGGTTTGTTTGTGTGACGTGTGTGCCAGACAGAGATAGAAAACAAAGGAAGGAAATTGCTAAGAAGGCTGTTCTGTTGTTGAGTCTGACCTCACTGACAACATTATCATCATTTCTATTTCTTCTTCTTCTTCTTCTTTCCAGATATTCTGTTTCTGAACGTAATCTGTAACCACATGTGGGTGGGTATTCTTTGATTTCGTTTTGGCCTCGCCTTTTTTGGTTCTTTGAATGATATTTACTCCTCAGGATAGAATAGTGGATACTGTCTATTTTGGAGCCGATCGAGTTTGACTTGAATACTACTACTAATTTACTTGGTGTGTGTGGCTCATGTTTCACTCACGCCCATCATATTGGCTGGCTCACGTCTATTTCTCATCCATATATTTCTGATCACAAGAATTTGGGTGGTGTACTTTTGTTTTGATTTCCTTTGTCGATTAAAACAGACGTTTCCATCACAAATATGGCACTCTGAATATTCGTATATACTTGCTGACATTTCTTATATATTACTACCTTCAACTGTAAATGAGGTTTTGTTTGGTTCAATTTTCACCTCTGTAATTGGTTTGTCTGTGTTTTTATTCTCTTACAATTCTTAGCGGTTAATCTCTACTTTTTATCGCACCAACTCAATCAATCAGCTCACAAATTGCATTATTGAGAAGGAAATAATTGAGGAAAATAAATGCCAGTCACACACGTACAGATTCACATGCCATTCCATCTCTTCTATGAAGATAAATACGAATATCATCAAGTTATTACTACCATGGGTGGGTCCTGCTCTAACTGAAGAGGGACCCACAAATATCCTTCCCATTCTGATGATGATGATTCGATGAATTCAATATAAGTAGTTCCCTTTGAATCATTAGTAAACACAGAAATTGTACTTTGTTTGTTTCTCAGAAGAAGAAGAAGAAGAAGAAGTTCATCAGATCAGACACATACAGAGAAAGAATGAGTAGTAGTAGTAGTCACAGGAGTAGGAGAATTGCACCTGCAGCTGCAGCACCCAGAACTAAAACAAGGATCGGGAAATATGAGATGGGGAAAACATTGGGAGAGGGAAGCTTTGCTAAAGTCAAGTATGCTAAGAATCTCGAGACCGGTGATAGCGTTGCTATTAAAGTCCTTCAGAAGGATCAAGTTCTCCGTCATAAGATGGTCGAACAGGTATATATATATATGATCATTTCGCCTGATTGATTTCTCAATTTACAAAATTAAAAATAACAGGTTTTGAATTGTTTGGCAGATAAAAAGAGAAATTTCAACCATGAAGCTGATTAAGCATCCTAATGTTGTCCAGCTCCACGAGGTACATAGACATCTAGTAGCAGGAAATTCGTTCATTTCATTCATTTGTTAGATTAGATTACTGAGTGGGATGTATTCAGGTCATGGCAAGCAAGACTAAAATATATATAGTGCTGGAATTCGTTAACGGAGGCGAGCTCTTTGACCAAATAGTAAGTCTTGATTCAATTCATCCATCCATCCATCGTTACTAGCTATACATGTTCTCATTAATTGCAACTTCTTAAGGTTCACCGTGGGAGGCTTAAGGAGGATGAGGCTAGGAGATATTTCCACCAGCTTATCAATGCTGTGGACTACTGTCACAGTAGAGGCGTCTACCACCGGGACTTGAAGGTTCCACCGATTTCCCTTCCGTTTCAATGTTTATAATCTTTGACAGTGTCTGTTCCTCCTGCTCTATGTTGCTAGTGTATATTTTCCGTAATTTATATAATTCATGGTTTTTGCAGCCTGAAAATTTGCTTCTGGATTCACATGGAACTTTGAAAGTTTCAGACTTCGGATTAAGTGCATTCTCACCTCAATTGAAAGTAAGTAGCACATCTTCACTGCAAAGACAATTGATAAAAATGTGCATTTCTTTTTACAATATTAGTGTTTCTATGATGGCAATTTCATATATCAGCAAAAATCCGGAAGTAGTCAAACCACAATGTCAGGCTAGTCTGGAAACTAATGAGTGTTTAAATTCACATTGCTATGCTCCACATATTATTCGTAGACGAGAACCTGACAAACGGTTTGATTGTTGTAGGGTGATGGGCTTCTTCACACGGCATGTGGAACCCCAAATTATGTTGCTCCCGAGGTATTGTTTTGCATATGCTTCATTCAAAGAATTGATTTTTCTTTTGCATCACACATATATATGGCATTGCATACCGACTCATATCTCTTTGGCTCAATGCTTATTGTCAGGTTCTGAATGATAAAGGCTACGATGGTACAACAGCTGATATATGGTCTTGCGGGGTTATCCTTTTTGTCCTTATGGCTGGTTACTTGCCGTTCGAAGAGTCTAATCTTTCAGTTTTGTATGAAAAGGTAAGTCGTATACCTTCTTATTCTGCTTCTGAGAACCTAAATCAGAGACTAATGGAGACTGACTTTACTCAAATTGCAGATATTCCGTGCTGATTTCACATTCCCTTCATGGCTCTCCTCCGATGCTAAGAAATTGATTCAGCATATCCTCGATCCAAACCCTGTAACTGTGAGTCCGCAAAACCAACAATACTCTGATTGTTTTTTTTCACTTTACCCTCTTTCTTCTGCATTTTAACTGCCCAAAAAGAAAATCGATAATGATGAACTTTTTTTAGCTAGTATGGTATCATTCAGTCCAGTATCCTCTTAATTTTTGTGTAATGTGTTAATTATGTGATTTCAGAGGATAACCATTCCAGAGATTTTGAAAAATGAATGGTTCAAGAAGGGATACAAGCCACCAAGCTTTGAACATGAAGAAGACGTAAGCCTGGAGGATGTCAATGCTGTTTTTAATGACGCAGCGGTAAGACATTGCACCTCCTTCTGCCTATCGTCAAGTTTTTGCACCTAAAAAAGCTACTAATCTTGCACCACCACAACCTTTACAAATGAGTAACTAGGAGTTCTGCACAGCAAATGTTGTTTCCTGAGGTTCTTTATTCCTTTTTGTGCAGGATTTTCTTGTAACCGAAAAGAAAGAGAAGCCCGTTTCAATGAATGCGTTTGAGCTTATTTCAAGGTCTCAGAGCTTCAACCTTGAAAATTTGTTCGAGAAACAAGCGGTACGTATGTTTCTTTTAAGTAATCATTTTTGTAGTTGCGAAGCTGCAATGTTTGGCAACTTGTATCAAAATGTTGCTGATTGCAGCTTTTAATTCCTGTGGCTGCTCATGTAAATCCTTTTACATGGACAGCCACTTCTCTGTATCGTTACTGCCTGTCAGTCGTGCATTGATGATTCAGTTTTTTTTTTTTTGCATAAGTAGGCAAATTTAGGAGTAAACATACTCGTTTTCGTTATAAGGAGGGGGTTTGGAATTATTCATGCTAATTGTTTATGTTGTTTGTTGGGATTCTGAATTACAGGGTCTTGTCAAGAGAGAAACATGTTTCACTTCGCAGCGTCCTGCAAACGAAATAATGACTAAAATTGAGGAAACTGCGAAGCCTTTAGGTTTCAATGTGCACAAACACAACTACAAGGTAGATGCCTAACATTTTACATCTTCACTGAGTTGTAGTTTGATGCTAGAAATGTATATAGGTGCAAACTAATGGTCTGGGATTCAACTGTTAAAATTGTAACAGATTAAGTTGCAAGGCGACAAAACAGGAAGAAAAGGCCACCTTTCCGTTGCTACAGAGGTACCGCTAGTGTTTCCGAGCTCCACCTTTTCTTTTCTGTAAAAGTGTTACATTATTCATGTTGCCATGGTTTGATAATACCTGCGAAAGATCAATTATAATAAGTTCAATTCTGCACATGAACGCAGGTATTCGAGGTGGCTCCATCTCTGCATATGGTGGAGCTTCGGAAGACCAAAGGTGACACCTTGGAGTTCCACAAGGTATGTGTCAAAATTGAAATCATTTGAGTTTTGATAAACATCTTCATGACGATCTTGAGTTCTCTTAATGGCGAACTCACTGGAATTTTGTTTTTTTGTCTAAAAAAATCTTTGAACTAATTTATGACAGTTTTACAAAAGCTTCTCGTCTGGCTTACAAGATATTGTTTGGTCCTCTAAAGCCATCACAGAAGAGTCTAGGTGATTTACAGATTCCTGGAGAACATTTGGATGAGATGAAACCGGTGATGGTGCCACTAACAGTTGCTGAAGAATTCCAATTAAGCTGCTTCACTTCTCTGCCTGGTCACCTGTTGTAACTCTTTTGTCTGGGAGAGTTGGTAGTAGTACATACATTTCACTGATCCATGTAAGCCATGGATGTGCGGCATCATTCTCTTATTTTCATTGAGAAAGCCCCTTCTGACTGAATTCTGAAGATCAGTATATTGTGTTTCCGAGTTTCTTTCTGAAATGGCAATACACGTGAAAATCTTGGAAACATAAGAAATAACAATACTCTTGGAAATGATGGCTCCTTGAATGTCTTACAATCTATTAATATAGAATATCCCGAAAAATCTACAAGAGAATCAGGCTCATTCTTTCATAATTTTTGGTCGAAATTTAAAAAATCACTTCTTCTTTTTTTTTGATCTTTTAACATAGTATATTTCTACGTATTTTTTAAGTTTTTCAAGGCGCCATAATTCATGCACTTCTAACTTGATTTGAAAGGCATTACAGTAAATTTAGATAATTTAGCAATTTCCGAAAATTCACAAAATTCACTTAAAACGAGCCAAAATATTTTGGGGATATTTTAACATCATATGTTTCTGTAGATTTAAAGCTTCTAGTTCTAACTTTACTTGAAGGGCGTTACAAATGAATTTAGAGAATTTGACAATTTCATTAAGCGTTAGCACGCCAAAAATTCACTTAAAAAATCTCAAAATTTATTGTGGATTTTTTGACATCATATATATCTATTGATTGTTAGCACACCAAAAATTCCCTTAAAAAATCTCAAGTATTAGGAAATGAAATGCTTCCTATCCTAAATACAAATTTTTGTGAATTTTTTGACATCATATATTTCTATTGATTGTAAGCATTCAAAAATCTATAATTTATTCAGTTCTGCCTTGAATTAAGTGGTGATATTGTGAATTTAGTGAATTTGATCATTAGCAGAACTTAGACGGGGTATGTTGGAATGGTATGGAGCTACGTATGGAAACTACGTTTCGATATCATGCTTGAAAAGACAAATCTATATATATTTACCTATTTGCATAGTGTGAAGTGAAACTTTAGTCATATTTTCTTCATTTCAAATCAGATGTTTCTATAGATTGTAATCTTTCCAAGGATCCATATTTGTCCAGTTCTGATGTGAATTGAGAGGCGTTATTGCTAAGTTAGTGAATTTGGCAATTTCACTAGGTGTTAATACACGGAAAATTTACCTAAAAGGAGCCAAAAAAGTTGGTGGAGTTTTTGACATCATATGTCTCTAGCGATTGTAAGCATTTCAAAGATCAATAATTTGTACAGTTCTGCCTTGAATTGAGTAGCGCTATCACAAATTTAGTGAATTTGACGATTTCCTTAATGGTACATGAAAAATTCACTTGAAGAATCTTAAATTTATTGTGTATTTTTTTGGCATAATATGTTTCAGTATATTGTAATCTTCCCAAGAATCCATAATTTTCTAGATCTTATTTGAATTGAGCTTTGCTATTGCAAAGTTAGTGAAATCGACAATTTCCCTAGGTGTTAGTGTACAAAAAATTCATCTAAAATGAGTCAAAAAAATTAGTGGGTTTTTTTGACATCATATGTTTCTAATGATTGAAAGCATTCCAAAGATCAATAATTTTTCCAGTTCTATCTTGAATTGAGTAGCGCTATTACGAATTTAGTGAATTTGAAAATTTTCTTAAAGCAAGCACATGGAAAGTAGCCTAAATTCATTTTGGATTGTTGACATCATATGTTTCAATAGATTGTTAGATTTCTAAGGATCCATAATTTAGCTGCGATATTCTGAACTTAGTTATTTTGGAAATTTCCTTAAGTGTTAGTACACAGAAAAAATTCACTTAAAAAGATCCCAAGAAGTTATTGGATTTTTGACATCATATGTCTACATTAATTGTAAGAATTCCAAGGATCAATAATTTGTTCAGTTCTGCCTTGAATTGAGTTGTGTCATTACGAATTTAGTGAATTTGAAAATTTCCTTAAGGATCGGTACATGGAAAATTCACTTGAAAAAAACTTAAATTTATTGTGGATTTTTTGACATCATATGTTTCTATAGATTGTAAACTTTCCTAGGATCCATATTTTTTCTTGTTTTGACTTGTATTGAGGGTGTTATTGCATGTTTGGTGAATTTGGCAATTTTCTTAAGTGTTATTACACGGAAAATTCACCTAAAATGAGCCAACAAGTTTTGTGGATTTTTTTTTTGACATCATAAATTTCTATAGATTGTAAGCTTTGAGGATCCATAATTTATCCAGTTTTTGAAATGATTTGAAGGGCATTATAGTAAATTTAGATTATTTGGCAATTTCTGTAAGTGTTAGCACACGGAAAATTCACAAAAAATGAGCCAAAATATTGTGTGGATATTTTGACATCATATATTTCTATAAATTGAAATCTTCCAAGGATCCGTAATTCGCCGTGTGCTGATTTCATTTGAAAAGCGTTATAGCGAATTTAAAGAATTTGTTAGCACATAAAAAATTTACTTCAATAAGCCAAATATTTTTATGGACTTTTAACATAATATGTTTCTATTGAATGTAAGCATTCTATTGATCAATAATGTATTCCGCTATTCCTCGAAAAGTTGAATTCCATGACATTATTGTAAATTTAGTGTTGATAGTTTCTATAAAGGTTAGTACACATAAAATTCACTTAAAAAAATCCCAAATTATTGTGTATTTTTTAACATCATACATTATTATAAATTGCAAGGTTTCCAAGGATCCATAATTTGTTTAGTTGTAACTTGAATTAAGTGGCTCTATTACAAACTTAGTGAATTTGGTAATATATGTAAAATACATTTTAAAAAATCTAAAAGTTATTATGGAATGTTTCTATAGATTCTAAACTTTCCCAAGATTCATAATGGCAATTTCCCTAAGGGTTAGTACACATAAAATTCACTTTAAAAAAAACTAAATTTATTTTGAATTTTTTAACATCATATATTTCTATGGATTTTAAGATTTCTAACGATCAATTATTTATTCCGTTTTTCCTTGAATTGAGTGGCACTATTACGAACTTAATGAATTTTGCAATTTTCTTAAAAACGTACACGGAAAAATCATTTAAAATGATCTAAAAAAAATTAGTGGATTTTTTTACATCATACGTTTCTATTAATTGCAAGCATTCCAAATATCAACAATTTATTTGGTTCTTCCTTAAGTTGACTTATGTTATTACGAAATTTGGTGAATTTGACAATTTCCTTAAGTACACGTAAAATTCATTTAAATGAGCAAAAAAAAATTGTGGACTTGTTGACATCATATGTTTCTATAGCTCTTCAGCAAGAGATTTTGAGTCTCGCGTGTCTACCAAACATGATAACTAACTTCTCGGAAGAGTTTAATAAGTTTTCGTAGAAACCACTTAAAGATCCAAACTTTCTCTAAATGAAGGTAACATCACGTGAAATCATTTAACCCAAGTACTAATTAGTGTTTAGTCTTCCAATTAACATAAACTATGACTGTCTGTCTGTCTGTCACCACATTTATCAGCAAGATTCCATCTCTCAGTTTCTTTGAAAAACTATTTACTTGGTGCTCAACTCTTTTCTCGAGGTTAATGGTGATGATGATAACTCAAGATATATCATCATTGTTTTGCACCATTTTCATATGTACATCTTTTGCTCTCTTCTATTCCATCACCACCACCAACTTCCTCTTCTCTTACATTGATACTGTCACTACCCATGCCAATTCTCTACATCGTCTCTTCCCTCCCACCACTATCAACGACGACACTAAAGTAACAATCAGCTCATCCCCTATTCCACCTCCACCATCACCATCGTTTCCACTACCCCCATCACCACCGCCTCCAACGCTATCATCTCCACCACCGCCACCTCCATCATCACCAATGCCTCCGATGCAATCACCTCCACCTCCACCATCACCATTACCGCCACCTTTACCATCACCAATCGCCACCTCCTCCGACCCTGCCATCTCCACCATTGCCGCCACTTCTATCACCGCCACTTCCAGTGTTGTCACCTCCACCATCGTCACTGCCTCCAACGCTATCACTGCTGTTACCGGTATCACTACCGCCTGTAACACTATCATCAATGCCTCCAACATATGTGAAATCACTACCATCACCGCCACCACTGTCACCACCAGCGCCACCACCTCCACCAACACCCGAAGAAAAGGAAGACGAAAAGCTTTTCCAGTTGGCTGCCAAGGTAAACTCAACTCCTACACCTAATGCACCCCAAAAAATAGCCTTCTTGTTCCTCACAACAACACCTCTACCATTAGCACCACTTTGGGAACTCTATTTTAATAAAAACAAAACTCAAAAAATCAACCAAACCATGAATCTATTCAACATCTACATCCACGCCGATCCATCTCATCCATACAATCCACCTTTTTCCGGTTACTTCTTCAACCGAACAATCCCTTCATCGAAACCAACCCAACGTGGCTCTCCATCTCTAATCGCATCAGCTCGTCGCTTGCTCTCCGAAGCCTTACTCGATGACCCCTCCAATGCTAGATTCATCCTTCTCTCTACTTCGTGCATTCCACTTCATTCTTTCAGCTTCACTTACAACATGCTTTTTCAAACAAACAAAAGCTTCATTGAAATCCTTAAAGACGAACCAAAATCATTTATCCGGTACTCTGCTCGTGGTGATGCTAACATAATGCTTCCTGAGATACCTTTTGAAGATTTCCGAATTGGATCCCAGTTTTTTATATTGAATCGTCACCACGCAAGATTAGTGGTAAAAGATGAGAAACTATGGAGTAAATTCAAGCTTCCATGTATATTCCCGAAATACTGTTACCCTGAAGAACAGTATTTTTCGACTTTACTGAACATGGAAGATTCAAGTTCTTGTATACCTGCAACACTTACACATGTAGATTGGTCCAAACGATTAGGTTCTCATCCATGGACTTATAGGGATACCGAAATAGGATTACAACTTATCGAATCGCTACGACAACGAGAGATCAGGTATGGAAATGGCGGTGTTGAAAATCAAACTGAAGCTCGGGATGATCATAACCATTCATTTCTATTTGCAAGAAAGTTTTCACGAAATTGTTTGAAACCATTACTGGATATTGCCGGTGATCTCATTTTGAAAAGCTGATACTGAAAAGTGATTTTATACATAAAGTTTTGAGTACTTATTCATCATGTAAGGAAATGTTGTCAATGTTTTTAAAGCTGGCAAAGAGCAAGTAAATAAATAGTCCAAATCTATTGGTTGAAAAAAATATATTTCATCTTATCCTCTTACATATAATACCAGTATCAATGATTTAACCTAAATTACAGGATAGAAATCAAAGATCCTGTAACTACTAATTTTCCTATAGTTTAGGTAATAAAGATCAGTTAAGTGATCGATAAATCTTTCAATATGTGTATATATTTTGACTGACTCTGCTAGACAGCTATGTTAGCGTGTGAATAAGTAAAGCGTATTCAATTAATTACGCGCAATGCGATTGAGTAACGTAAGAAAACGGAAAGATATTTGTACGTACTTAATTGTTAATCTAATTAAGGAGCATATTAATTGTTTTTCTTTTTATATTGAACGGAAGCCATGGGTAAATGCTAATTCAAGTACATCCTATGGATACAATACAACCTATATAAGTATAAAAGTAAAACATTATAACAATATAAGAATTCTAATACAACAAAAATACATAGCTGTTTAAAGAAATAATAGATGGAATTCGAGATGTTTTGGTTAAGAGGAAATTTGGTAGGATTTTTATAAATTTTAGTTTTTTGTGAGGACAAAATAAGTATAGTAAAATGGATTCTTTTTAGAAAAATGATTTGACCAATACACGTGAAATTGTAGGGGAAGGTGTTAGTGGATGAGAAAGATAATAATGTAATTAGCAACGTTTAATTTAAGTATTAGCAACATAATTATTTCCGCCACAAATTACAAACAAATATAAGGGCTGCTAATATTATGCGGTCCAGATTCAATGTTCACATAAAAATTTTATGGCGGCCGATTTTTTTAGGAAATCTATTCTACGATTCTAGTCTTTTGATCAACTCATTTTGGTCAACCCATTTAACGACCGTAATCTTTTCCAAATCAAAATTAAACTTTTTTACTATTCATCTCCATATTTGGTTTAAAGATAAAATGTAATTAAATAAATTTTTATCATCATTTTTCAAGCATTTTTTAGTTCACAGAGGAGAAGATAAGGAAAACAAAAAACGACATGGAAACAAAACCACTGCTCAAACCTTACAAAATGGGCAATTATGAACTCTCCCACAGGTTTGTGTACTCTGGGGGAAATCTCAAGTTTATCTTTTTCCCTTTAGTTTGTTTCTTTTTTTTTGGATAAAAATGTTAGATCTCGTTTTCAAGCCTACATACTCCCAAGTGTTCATTCATAGTTTGTTGATCAAAGGATTATTAAGAATCTCAGATCTTATTAGTTAACAATAATAATAGTAAAACTGAGTTAATTCTCATGTGTTTAAGTTTAACTACCTCTTTTTTATCCATTTTTTTTTTGTCAGTGATCCTCCTGATTGATATAACAAGTTTTTTAATGTTGATTGGGTAGGGTTGTTTTGGCACCTCTAACAAGATGCAGATCTTATGGAAACGTACCTCAACCACATGCGGTCTTGTATTATTCTCAGCGAACCACTAACGGAGGCCTTCTTATTTCTGAAGCTACCGGAGTATCCGAAACGTCTCGGGGGTACGTATATTCTCTTAGGACAATTTGCAAATTCACTGGCTAAGATAATCTAATTATTAAATAAAAATGTTGGATTATTAATACCAATATATATAGAATGAATAGATGGTCATTTTGTAGATAATTTCACAAAAATTGAATTTTGCCAGGTATCCAAACACGCCTGGAATTTGGACCAAAGGACATGTAGAAGCATGGAAACCAATTGTAGAAGCTGTTCATGACAAGGTGGTATCTTTTTTTGCCAGATTTGGCATGCAGGCAGAGTCTCCACTTATGGTATTATTAATCCTCCTTTTATATACTTCCACAATAAATAATAAAAAAGAACTGTTAAATTGTTGGGTAATTCTAGAGAGTAGAGACACCGCGGTTTTCAACGGCGTTTTCTTCCGAGAGAGGATCTGACGGACGGACGGACGAACGAATAGATTGTAGCCATGGATGTGGGCCCGCTTGTTTTCTCTCACTCGGGAGATTTTTCGGGAGATGTTTTACCTTTAAAGTTTTACTAATTCAGAGTACTTACCGACTGATCCGTTTTTAAATTTTGTTTTATTTAGACTTCCAACCAGATAGGAAAGCTCCAATCTCTTGCACCGATAAGGGATGTACACCCGACCTCGATGGAGTGGATTGGTCGGCATTGATGAAATCCCACAAGTCATCCATGATTTTGGGCTCGCTGCAAGGAATGCGATTGATGCAGGTAACTATTATCTTTTATCATTGTTCGAATCTAGAGTGATACGATAATATGCATGCGCTAACTCAATGATGCTTATATAAACATGGCCATGTTATTTGTATATGTTTATTTAGGTTTTGATGGAGTCGAGATCCATGGTGCAAATGGTTACCTTCTCGATCAATTTATGAAGGATACAGTGAATGATAGAACAGATGATTACGGTGGAAGCTTAGAGAAGCGATGTCGGTTTGTTCTACAAGTTGTTAAAGCCGTGGTCGAAGAAATTGGAGCGGATAAAGTCAGAATAAGGCTGTCTCCTTTCGCGGATTACATGGAAGCAGGAGATTCAAACCCTGAAGCTCTCGGAGTTTTCATGGCTGAATCACCAAAAAAAATTGGAATTCTATATCTCCACGTGATAGAGCCAAGGATGGTCATCCAGCAGGGAGATCCTCAAGATACTTGTTACACTAGTTTGTCAATGAGGAAAGCTTTTAAGGGAACTTTCATTACTGCCGGAGGCTATAGAAATGTCGACGGCAACAAAGCTATCAATGAGGATGGTGCTGATCTAGTTGCATATGGTCGCTTGTTTTTGGCTAACCCAGATTTGCCTAAACGGTTTGCCATTGATAATGCACCTCTAAATAAGTATAATCGTGATATTTTTTACACACCTTCTGCGAATGACCCAACTGTTGGTTACACCGATTATCCGTATTTAGATCAATCAAGCTAATATTCAGTTCAATTGTAATTTGTTTTTTGTTTTAACTTTTTTTTATTTGTGTGTAACTTCTTTTTGAAATTGTTTGGCTTTAATCTAAAATGCACTCTGCAATGTTTTTTTATATACGGCACAGCTGGGTCCAACTCCCCTCAGCCTCTCTTTCTGTTCACTTCATATGTGTATATTTAGTCCCTCTCCAGCTAGCTCAATAGAGTGTGTTTGTGTGTGTTAAGAAGCATCAATCGCATCATGCTTGGGTATCCCCTTCTTTCTCCAGTTATCTTTAATAGGCTGGTGTTATTATTATCAAGAACAGAAACACCACCACTGGATAACTCCCTACAGAAGAAATCTAAATTTGTGGTCTCAGCAACATCATCAAAAGGAGGAGGAGGAGGAGGACGCAATTCATGGCATAGAAAAAGACCAGAGGTGCGGATAAAAAAGAAACAGAAACAGCAGCAACCATAGCAACAACAAGAACAGCTAAATCGCTAAAATCAGTACCAGCGTCAACAACCACATTGTTAAACGGGTCTGACGTACTAATGGCTTTACTCAATAGTAGTAGCAAAAGCAGTAACAGGAAGAGGAGGAAGGGTAGGAGTACTTCATCCACGAAGAAAGGCGATGTACTCAAGTAGCTCGGAGGAGGAAGATGAGGACAATGAGGAGAATAACAGTCTCATGAGACCCTTGCACATAAACAAGGAATGGGGTTCTAGATTAGATGAATTGGGACGCTGCCTGGAAGAACTAAAATCAATTTGATCCATACTTTTACTACTCATACTTGGTTTCTTCACTGTCAATTTTTGATGCCGGAAAGAGGATGACTTTAGGACATTTTTTCAGGAGAGATCCAAACCCAATGGACACGATCAATCACTCAGCTCAAACCTTTACGTGGCGCTTCGTTCAGCCTCAAATTTGTTACAAAGCTTGAGATAAAATTCTGCTCAAAACCACAAAATTTTCCTCCGTGTTGTTTTCATTTTAGCCGTTTACTCGTGTATGAATCTAAACTATTATTACCATACAACAAAGTAACCATATCCACAAAGAACAAGGTGTGGTCATAATAAGTCTGGACATCTCTTATCATATATCTTCTCTCATCTCATCTCCTCTAGCTGTAACATATATAAGCATGTCCGCAGAAATTCTCGTTGCTTTTTTTGGTGTCTCATGCATTGTCAGAAGTAGACACCAAAAGCTATTCCATTCTAAGAAATTTTTCTTAGTAGCTAGTTAAAATGGAACAATTTCTTCTCAACACTATTACAAAGATACTATAGACATGGTTGGGCCAGGATTAATGCCGTTCACACACTTCTTTTGTGTACCTTAATCTACCAGAGTGTTGTTGAGGGAGGGCCATTAGAATACCACACCTTGCAAGTAGAGCTCTTTTCAGAACTTAATTGACTATCCCCCCCTTGATTCATCTATCATCTGTATATCTAGAATAAAGGGCGTGTGGCGTGCCTTATACATAGCTAGTAGCTACCGGGTTGTAGATTTATATATACCATGGAAGTCCTCAATTTGCAGACTGTTCAACTCCGTTATCCACCTGGCGTGAGTAATAGTTTGAACCATTGCGGTATACGTAAGATTAAGTACAATAGTACTAACAGTAGTAGTGTTCGTTATACAGTAATTCGTTGTGGAATTGATGAACCATCTGGGAAGCCAGCTCCATTTGGGCAGAAAACGAAATACAAAGATGGTATTTTCGAGAAGATCTTTATGGGTCTTTTTGCACGCAAGATGGAGAAGTTTGCTGCTAAAGGAGGTAGCAGATCAGATTCAGGAGGAGAACTTGGCCTGCTGGATTATAACTATGACATTTTTGTAGATGTATCTAAGAGAGTAATGCAAGGTAGGTCTCGGATGCAACAACAAGAAGTCGTTAGAGAGGTCCTCATTTCTATGCTCCTCCCGGTGCTCCAGAACAGGTACGTAGTTAGAATCGATTAACGTACACTGTTAGCTATCCTGATAAATGAGTTTCATATTGTACACCAAGTAAAGAAATAATGCATGATTTGATTGGACTTGTTGCAGTTCCGAAAATTGTTTCCACCAACAAAGTGGGCTGCAGAGTTCAATGCAGCACTTACTGTCCCCTTCTTCCACTGGCTAGTTGGACCATCCGAGGTAATCATTGCAACATTTCTGAAAGTTTTTTCACTAGTTTCTTGGTTAGTTTGCAATTACAAGCTAAGAATCAATAACCTCTTGAATTAAGGTTGTGGAGGTGGAGATAAATGGAGAGAAACAGCGAAGTGGAGTCCTTATAAAGAAGTGCAGGTACGGTTGGTTCTACCGGAAATTATGGCTACTTGAGTGCTCGTGTAAATTATGAGGACTAGAATCAGAATAAAGATCAATGCATGACCTCTTGTTTTATGTATGAATGAATGAATGAAGGTACCTGGAGAACAGCGGGTGCGTAGGACAGTGTGTAAATATGTGCAAGATTCCCACACAAGATTTCTTTACAAATGAATTTGGGCTTCCTCTAACCATGATCCCAAGTAGGTTTCCACCACCACCATTCAATTCCTGCTATTTCTAAATGCTGAACTTTCTCATGATCAAGTTTTGCGAAAAAGCAGATTTTGAGGATATGAGTTGTGAGATGGTGTATGGCCAAGTTCCACCTCCATTTGAAGAGGATCCTGTCTCCAAACAGCCTTGTTATGCAAATATTTGTAAGTCGGCACTATCATTCGTTTGTGAAACAACAAATAAGCTTTACATATATTGATTTTAGTGTGTAGTTAGCTGGTAATTGTCTGCTATTCCATGCAGGTACTATAGCAAATCCAAATTCTAGTATGTGCCCAAAACTGCAGGCGTGAGAAGAAGAAATAAGAGAGCCAAGGGGTGATTTTGCTGAACACGCTCAAATGCATACACTCCACGATACGTATATAAGCTATACATTCACAAACCAAAAGAGATATTCATTTTCTACTTATTTCAATTTTGGTCACTCTAAGCAAAGAAACTGAAACTTAAGCTATTAGTTGGACAGGAGAGTTGATCTAAGAAAGCCCATCGACAAACAATTGGGTTAATTTCTTCTTCTTTTTTCTGGCATAAGAAGCGAACAATGCATTATGTAAAACTGAAACGGAGTGCAGTTTATCTGTAACCTGAAATGAAAGAGTAGTACAAAACTGCACAATTTTAAGAAAAGTACAAAAACTCCTACAGACTCTTGGCTACATTACTCCATCTGCAATATTAAAAATAAATAAAACAAGA
>JAJJMC010033258.1:0-13856 GCA_023531435.1 Papaver californicum | reverse complement strand
TTCTGATACATCTAACGCTGCTGTTCATTGTTGCAAGATTTCAACACCATCATCAAAAAGGAAAAGAAAGCCTAATTCTAAATATCAGTGATGTTAAGTGGTTCAGTGGTTAGTCATGGTTTAAGTTGTTTCAATCTTTGTTCAACAACTTTTTTTTTGTTTGTTTTTATTTCCTAGATGGCAGACATATTCGTTAAACCTTTTTATTGAGTTGACAGTGGTTTCAATTACTTCAGTTATCCTTTTTTTTTCCAGTTATTAGATGAATAGCGATCGGCATGATATGCTGCACGTGAATCCCTTGTTTCAGTTATGTAAGTTATTTTCTTTTCCTTCAGTTTTTCATCCGGTAAGAGCATCTCCGATCATCGATCAAAACGTCGATCAAAGATTAAATTTGATCGATGATCGGTGAAATTCAACCACAGCGGTGCGATTAGATTTAGTTTATAATCGTTGAAAATCACTGTTCAGGATTAAAAGAAGTCGCTGATCGACGATCAAAAGTTATAGTCGAGCGAAACTCTACTCCCTCGCTTGTGAACAGACGACGGACCAGCATCCCGCTTAAAAACACGGGCGAAGAGTTGACATTTCGCCAGCTCAAGCGTTATGCTAAACTTTCGCTCCACCAGACGAGTAACCAGAAGCTCGCCTACTCATAAACGAATAGCAGAGATTTCGCCTAAAATTTCCAAACACGGGCGAGATGCTACCGAATCGCTTGAAGTTGGGCGGCACTACAAGGAACCGCTTGGACCTGGGCGAGGCTCCAAGGCTCCGCTTGGAGTTGGGCGAAACCCCAAGGCTCCGCTTGGAGTTGGGCGAGACCCCAAGGCCTCGCTCAGGTGTGACCGTTAATTTGTGTGACCGTTTATTTCCGTTGATATGTTACCGTTGGCAGTTTAACGGCTATATATTTACCCTATATATATGGGATACTAAACCAATGGCATTTTACTAAACTCATACATTGTGTAGTTGAAAATTCTAAAGTTGGTTCTTATTTCATAAGTTTTGAAATCGATTAGTAACATGGCGCCATCAAAACCACGAGGTCCAAATTTTTCGTCTTTTGAAGATGTTACGATGTGTACGATTCATTTGTCTATTTCTCAAGATTGTAGCATTGGTACTGATCAATGTGAAGAAAAATTATGGTCACGTATACTATGTCGGATGAAAGAAGCTATACCTTCTATGCCAGAACGTAGTTGGACCTCCCTTCAGAAACGATTTCAAATTATAAGTAAGGATGTGGCGCTTATGTCTGCAAAGGAGGCTGAAGTCGAAAGGGAATATCATACTGGATGGGGCCCCGAAAATAAGGTAACAACTCGCTTAATTATGCTTATTACATTAATCTATATGATTGTATATCCTTTAACAACATTAAATTGAAACACCAGTTCGCAGAAGTACGTAGGCTTTTCAAGGAAGCAACTGGTCGAAGTTTTAAACATGAAGATTGCTACACAGTTATGTTAGATAATATTAAATATTCCAGAAGGTCGACATCTGTTTTCGATTCATCACAAGGAGAGTCTGATTACGACAACGAATCTCAGGACGTACAGGACACACCAGACTTAAGCCTTGATGGTCCCAGCGCCTATGAAGACCTTGGAGATATCCCCAACACATTAATCCGTCCAATGGGGAAAAAAGAGGCGAAACGACAGAAGACAAAAGGCAAAGCAAAATTTGATGAACAACAGGAAATGATGCAAAATATTTATAGAGAGCAACAAAGCTTCAACGCCAAATGTACCGAACAAAGAGATATGAAGATGGCACAAAGAGAAGCTGAGTTTGCAGCAAAATTAGCTAATGATAAAGCAAAGTTTGAAGCTAAATTAGCTGATTCAAATGCAAAGTTTACGGCAATACAAGCTAGGCAAGAAGCAGAAGAGGAATTCCGTATAATGACGATGGATATCTCCCAAATGGATGATGTATCAAGACAGTACATCGAACTGAGGAAGGGAGAAATTTTGAGGAAAAGATTATACCAATCATAACGTCCGGATTATTATTTACCATTGTCATATTGAGTTTTCATTTTGATCAATTTATTTAGAATTTTCAGTATATTTTCTAACCAATAGATTTTTATGTTTTTAACGACTCCTAATTTAAATTAAAAATTTAATTTAGAATTATTTTTTAAAATTACTTCTAATACTAGCTGGACTCGAAGAACAATTAAAATATAACGCGACTAATAAGTAAAGATAAGATAACTCTCGCTTTAACCACGGGTCCACTAACAACACATTTACCCCCAAAGCCCATATAAAAGTTCACTCTTCCCCAACAGATGACCATATATGTTCGATCAGGTCATTTCTCAAACGAACCCCAGTTTGTTTATCGAATATTGCACGTCCGCGTTGGTCCTTTACCATTCTAGAAAGTTGAGCAGTGTTGTCCCTTGAAATAACAACTGGAGCACCGTGGCTGCGTTGCTCATAGTCATGCGGCCAATCACCGGGAATACGTTCATCCTCCACTATCATATTATGTAGAACAATGACAGTTTTCATTATATACGCTAACACGTCCGGATTCCACATTCGTGCGGGTTGTTTGATGATAGCAAATTGATTTTGTAGTACCCCGAACCCCCGTTCTACATCTTTTCGACAACCTTCCTGCATCGCCGAAAATTTCTGTTTCTTTTGGGAGTCTGGATGTTTAATGGTAGTTACAATAGTTGTCGTCTCTGGGTATATTCCATCCCCAAGATAATACCCCATATTGTATTGATTTCCATTGACTGAAAAGTTTACTGCCGGTGCTTTACCGTTGATAAGCTTTTTGAAGATATACGAACGGTTCATCACATTGATATCATTGTTTGAACCCGGCATACCAAAAAATACGTGCCAAAACCAAAGATCATACGACACAATTGCCTCAAGGATAATACTTTCGCTAGCCGTGTAGGCGGTATAAGCACCGGATTCCTCCGAAGGGCATTTGTCCCATTTCCAATGCATACAATCAACACTACCAAGCATCCCTGGAAATCTCCTTTTTTGGTTTTCATCAAGAAGGAGTTCAACATCACGCTGAATTGGTGTCCGCAAATATTCATCCTCGTACAATTGGACTATCACCCTGCAAAATCTACAAGTTGCTTCCAAAACCGTAGTTTCCCCAATACGTAAATACTCATCGATTGCATCGCCCGCACATCCGTAAGCTAACATACGAATAGCTGCAGTAATTTTTTGGTGCGGGGTTAATCCTAGAATACCACAAGCATCTCTTTTTTGCACAAAATAACTATTTGCCGCCACAACATCACCCAAAATACGGTTGAATAATTGTCGACGCATTCTGAATCTTCTTCGGAATAGATTGGGAGGAAATGTCGGGTTGCTGCAGAAATAGTCTCTCCATAGACCTTTAGCACCTACATCACGTTGTCTTGGTATTTTTATACGTGTTTGTGGAGGGTTCATAGTTGACAACATTAAACCAGCAGTAACTGCTAGGTTATTACTGTTCGCTTCAAGTGAACTTTCATCTGATGAGTAGTAACTTGTGTTATCATCATCGTTTAATGAACCAGAAGAAGAAGAAGTATAAGAAACATAGTGAGGAAAACTAGTAGAGGAACCATACTTGTCTATATGATTTACATAGTTTGCCATTTTGTTATGTGTTGGAATTTGTAAGGAGCAAGAGATGATGATAAAACTCGGTTTGTATTGATGGAGAAGAAAGTGTGGTTATTTATAATAAAAAAAGGAGAATTTTGGACACAAATATTATTTATCTTAGATATTTTATGTATCTTGACAAGGCAATGACATGAATTGACAATACACCGACCACATTTCAATGCAAAGATTTATTTTCAGATTTGTCAGAGATATTTTATGTATCTTGACAAGGAAATGACATGAATTGACAATACACCGACCACATTTCAATGCAAAGATTTATTTTCAGATTTTTCAGAGATATTTTATGTATCTTGACAAGGCAATGACATGAATTGACAATACACCGACCACATTTCAATTAAAGGATTATTTTTCAGATTTGTCAGAGATATTTTATATAACTTGACAAGGCAATGTTATTAAATATATTATTGTTCTCTATTTAATCACAATACCTTCTTTGTTTACTTCATAACTTACCTACACCCATGTCAACATTTCATTCAGCCGAAGACTTGGCTATAACAAAATCCTGGTATTACGAAACCTTACGTGAAGATGTTATAGTCGGAATTGTTGATCCAGAAACTGTATGGGGGAGGATCCACAGACATTTTTGTGAGGAATATGGAAATTCAACCCAGAGATCTATTATACAGATTTATGATAGATACCAAGTTATTCGAAAGGGAATAGCTGATTATGTATCTATACAACAACGGATCTTTAACGACACCCATTTAGGATTATTGATCCAACAATTTGTAAGTATCCATACCATTACAAAAGTTGTCTCCTCTATCATTAACAACAATTACAAATAACAAATTATTTAACTGTTTCTTCCCTTGTGTAGGAGGAAATTGCTAAAATGCACTACTTTCAGGAAAAGGGGGAAGAATTCATATTTGTAGCAAGCTATGAGTTCATGAAATCCAAAATGTAATCGCAATTAACTCCTAAAATTATCAATTGAAGTTAAAGTTCAACGGTTCTTTATTTTTAGAGTTTCAATTTTTTTAATGCTAATGACCTCATAATATCCCCTGAATCGTCGTTAAATGAACAATAACTTAAGGTACTACAATACTTTTATTAAATCAAAAAAGACATACATGAAAGGGAAAGAAAAATAAACTCCTGATACAGATAAATAAAGTAAGAAATAAACCTATTAGTGAAACCGAAATGATTGGCTTGTCGGACGAGTTGACGAAGTTCTTCCCTACTAGGTAGATAGATCAACACAAAAGGGTTGAATTCATCCATTACCCTTAAGATCTCAAAATGAGGTTTGTACTGGAAATCACTTCGTTTCCATCTTGTCCATTCCTGTAGTGATCGAGCAACAACTTCATCATCAGTTTCATTCCTAAGACGAAATTCATTGACCCGAGCAGTTAAAGAAGAAAATTCTAATACTTCCTTAGTAATTTCCACATATCGACAAAAAAGGCCTGCTCTGTTCCGGTTGTTGGGATTACCGGTTTCATCGCAAAAGTTAGCATGTGTGTGTTCCAACCATTCCATGGTCATACAACCATTGATATCACGTTCCTGACCCCTTGCTGGATAATGTAATACTATGTTTCGACATATGGATAAATCTTCATCTAAAGTAAAATTGGTTGCATTAAGGTTAAAATTTTCGTAACCAGACATTGAAAAATAAAATGTGGGAATAATAAAATGAGTTGTGTAGCTATTGAATGTTATTTATAGTAGTATAAACCAAAAAAAAAATAGCCGTTATGCAAGGACAAAAAAACGGTAATAAAACGGTAACATAACGGTAACATAACGGTAATAAAACATCCATTTAAATTTCGTAATGAGCTGTAAAATTATCATACTACATAAACGGCGTACTAAAAAATAACATTTCATATAACCGTAAATCAACAATAAAAATAACCGAACACGTTCTTTTAACCGTCATTCGAAATTTTAATTTTTTGTTTAACCGGAGTTTGATCTTGGTGGAATAAATGGCGGGAAAGATGGTCTGACGTTCTGCGTTGGTCGAACTGTTGATGAAGATCCCGGAGGTGTGGTCATAGCATATGAGGCAAATCCAAGAAGTTTTTCTGCACGAAATTGGGTAAGCTGTCTGGTCAACAACGTATTTTGATCTTGTAGGAGGCTCATTTGAGCGGCTGTCTGACTCCGAAAATTGTTGAACTCAACTTCTTTGCGAATCAAGTAGTCCATCCGATCCTTAGTTTCAGCTAAGGTAAAATCACGCAACTCTTGCGTAAAATCTGCAAACTCTTGCACTAAATCATAAGCCGCCACCTGGGATGAAAATAATTTAGAATAACCACAGAAGCATAAATGTGTAATCTGTATTCAATTTTTCAAAACTTTGTTAAAAACTTACATATGGTAGTTGTTGGGGGGGAGGAATGGGCACATGATCACGAGGCCGTGGGATGTTGTGTTTCATACGGTCACCTGCAAAGCCATACGTTTCAACCTCCAAATCAACTTGCGCGACATATTTGTAGAGGTTGGTAACATGTCTCCAATATTCATAATAAACATTGTACTCCACGACACGTACGTATTCACTAGCATTGACGTGAGAAATTACTGTCATGTCCTCAATCTCATCGTCGACGAAGTTGGAGATGCAAGCAGGGGGGGTTTGCAGGAATACCCCAAGTTGGGTTGTTCTGCCTCCAACAACGATCTCCGAGATACATATTGTGCTTTATCCAAGAAAATGATAATAAATAAATACATACCCATTCACAACAGTACGAGTTGGAAAAAAAAAGTATGAGAAAAGGACTAGGAAACATACAGTGCCCAGCCAGGTGAATGTTATTCTTTTTCCAGAAAGTTCTATTGCTTTGCGACCAATATCTTCTGGTATGTAGTTAACTGTAGTAAGCCATGGTTGCCACGTCACGGCGTCTACGGATAACTGGTTCAGTTTAGTCCTTGTCTTCACTATGTCAACACCCTTCTTCCGGGAGGCAACCCACCTACGACATCTAGGCCATTCATGTTCACTTTCAGCCGAAGGGATATTTGGACGACATATCCCCAGATATTCGTATCCCCAAAACTACAACAATTTTTTTTTCAAAATGATTTAACAACATAACAATTAAATTTTAAGAAAATGAATTTTGAATAACGTTAAATAAATTACCTCCAAAATTTGGAACGGCCCGGATACTGATTTTTGTCCCCTAGAAGCCGTGGCAAGACCCGAATACAATTTTGAAAATGCAGGACCACCCCAGTCTTACTGATCAACTTCATTTAGATTATCAAAGGCAGCCAACCATCCTGCATCAATGTAGGTTTTTGCATTTGGGAAAAAGAAATTCCCCAGAACATACATATAGAACGCCCTGGCTACTTGATAGACACATTTTAGTGTCTAAATTGCACCTTAATTTCTAGTGAGTTAGTATTCGATTGTGTGTCTATTACGTGTTTTTATGCTTTTGTAGGTACATTAGAAGAATAAAGATTTATGGAAAAATTGGCTCAAAAAGTGTTCAAAGCACCCGGGAAAATGGATCAAGGCACCCACACTTTGGATTGGAGCACCCTTGGATCGGGATGGGCTGGATCGGACCAACTCAGCGGGTCAACTCAGCCCAGTCAACTCGGTCAAAGCCAGTTGACCGAGTCAAACCCAGTTGACCGGGTCAAAGCTTCATCGGCAAACAGGAACCCCTCTGACTCAAATCAAATCACAAATTTGATGGGATTTCAGCCAAATTGATAGGTACCCAATCTAATTAAAGGTTCGTAAAATCAATTGGAAGCTCTAGAAGCCGAAGATAAGGGTCAGAGGAGCATGAATTTGGACGGGAATAGGAGTACATCCCTGTTTTGGATTGCTATTGATTTCTCATCAAATCACCGAGTTATAATGGGATTAGAACATCCTAAAAGATTCACAGGGCCTATATAAGGAGTTTACAAGCCTCAGAAATCATTCACGAAGCTCCATAACCATTTTTGCCTTTTTCCGTTCAAGTTCCGACGCCGGCCGGTTACTGCTGCTGTTCCCGGTGATCGGCTGTTCTTCACCACCATCGCTGAGGAAGAAGACTAAGTAACAGTTATATCTGTATCTAATTCAAACAGCTCCTGTTACCATTTCTTCTCTCTCTTTTCTTGCTTGAACCTGCTGTAACAGTTGAACCCTGTTCCTGTGACGTTTATACCCGTTGCTGTTTGACTGTTGCACCATTATTCAACTTTGTAATCGACTTTTTGAGCAATGAAATCAACTTTTGAGCAATCTTTTTCCACCATGAGCTAAGTCTATTTACTGGGATGATGGATAAGGTAATTTTCTCAATTTTATGTGATTTAATTATTTTCTAATAATTATTTATAATTCTTTTATCATTAAAATTGCATAGTTTTGAATAGTAAAAACGGTTTTCTTTCAACAGTTGTGCTTTTGCTTGATGGATTATGCTTAGTTAATTAATTTTGATAGTCCATGCTTGTGATTTACCTCTGTTTGTTAGCATAACAAAACCAATTTTGGCAATTATTTGTGCTTCAATTAATTTAAAAAGAATTATCCGATTAATCACATAGGTTGTTAGAATTACCTGATTCCTGATTCCTAGTGTTTTTAAAATTATTCAAAAATCATATTTAGGTTATTTAGTCTTTTTATTATTCCTGGAGTTTTCTAGAGTTAAGTAGAATCATTATTTTCTAAAATCATTACCTTCACAAGTTCGAGTATCGAACCTCTTTTTACCACTATATAAAATCACATCAATTTTTGGCGCCGCCGACGCGGACTTGTTTTTAGGTTTAGGGTTTTAGATTTATTTTTAGGTTTTTTTTTTTTTTTTACTTTGTTCTATTTTACGTTTGTTTTGGTATTTTTCCTTTTTACTACAGGTTCGATTTTGGATCGAAAAGAGATTACGCCCAAGTTTTGGAGTTAAAGCTAAAGACTTGGAATTAAAAAAGGGAAAAGCTTAAAGAACGAAAAAGAAGATCGAAGATTTTATTTTTTTTAAAATTAGATTTTTAGTTTATTTTAATTAGTTTTAATTAGTTTTAATTAGTTTAGAAAATTGTATTAGGGTTTTTATTAATTCTGTAATTTTTATTTTATTTTTGGACACTTTTGGACATTTTATTTTTAAACCCTACGGAAGGGTAATTTTGAATATCAAACTGTGTGCAGGGACGGACGACAATTACGATATTGTCTCGGCCCCTCGGGTTCGCACACTATTAAAAAGGATATTAGTGGCCCGAGTCGACTTCAACGGTTCGTCGCCCGTCTAGAACGGGAGGTAAATTTCGATCAACCCACGAATCTCCTGTCAGTGGGTTTTCTGGACGCCTTTGTATGCATATATGCTGAGGACTGAATACGTAACTTAATTTCTGCATAGTAAAGGGCAAGGCCTGGCCATACAAGATAAGGTTTCGGATTTCATCACCGTCTCCTTCTTGCCCGCCTTAGGAAAACGAAACCTACATGAACCTAAGCTTAAAATATTGACTAGAAAGAGACCGATAAGGTAACGAGCTTATAGGAAAATCGGTTGGAAGGACTGTATTGGTTTCCTTATTAGCTTAACTCAAAAAGCAGGAAGATTAAATTAAAGTTGATTAGAGCCGCCTTGTAACCCAGGGAAGCGTTGCCAAAGAGACAGGGGTATCAAAGCTCCATTGAGCTTCTCCTGTTTCTCTTCAACTTGATTTAACTCGGATCGCTCAGAGAGATTCGCTAAAATTGTAACCAGTTGCCTTCTAAAAGAATAGAAGTTGGTCTAGAGACAATCTAAGTGGAACCATCATGCTTGTTGTTTGCTAGATTTAGGTTTGATTTGGTTGAGTCAGGGCACGATTGTGTTTGATTTAATTTTTGCATGCCAAGAACGCCCTTAAGGCGAACTTGGAATAGAGACCCTCAAGGTAGGTTAATCAGTGGGAGACTTGTAGTTCATCCTGACCTTGAGAACCCAACTGAGAGTGAACTAGTCACTCCCGAGACTGTGTCAGCAATGACATCTCTGAAGGATTTGTTGAATCCAACCCGGACCTCACGTCCATCTTGCATCAAGTTAGCCGCTACTGAAGCGAGCTACGAACTGAAACCAGGGATTATGCAGATGCTCCCATCATTCTTAGGAAAAGAAAACGAAAATCCCTATTTTCATGTTAGGGAATTCGAGGAAATATGTAGCACGATCAGAATTAGAGACTTGAATGACGAGTCTATTAAACTTAGACTATTTCCCTTTTCACTAAGAGATAAAGCCAAGTCGTGGCTGTATAGCTTGGCTCCTCAGTCAATTGAATCCTTTGCCCAACTTACTTCAGCATTTATTCAGAAGTTCTTTCCTAGGAACAAAATTTCGTCTGTTAGGCAGAAAATATGCACGTTTTCCCAGCTAGAGGGAGAGTCTTTGTATGTGTATGTAGAAAGGTTCAATGACTTATTGTCCCAATGCCCAGACCACGGAATAGAGGAATTAAGGCTAGTTCAAATCCTCTATGACGGTTTAGATTATGCATCTATAACCTTGGTCGAGTCTTTGTCAACCGGAGGGTTCGACAGTAAGACTCCTGCTGAGGCGATGAAACTTCTGAGGGATATCGCCGAGAAGACCCAGCAGTGGGAGAGTAGTAGAGAGCCAAAAAGAACAATTCTTCTAGGAAGAGGAAATGTTAATAGGGTAGAAGGATCTTTCGATTCAAAGGCCCAAATAGAAGCCTTATCTAGAAGGCTAGAACTGGTCGAACTGAATCAAGCTAGTAGTTCAGAACCCAACCAATTCGAAGAGCAGGCTTTTGCTCTTTATAATAACACTAGATTTGATAACCAGAGAAAGTTCGACCCATATTCGGAATCTTATAACCCTGGCTGGAGAAACCATCCAAACCTTTCCTGGTCGAAAGGCCAGGATCAAGGTCAGTTTAGTAATGCTAAAGGTCCTCCAGGCTTCAGTTATAAGAATTCGGCTGGTCCAACTCATCCCAGCAATGACGAAAAGAATGAGCAGAGATTCCATACCTTGGAAAAAGCTATCTCTAGTTTACAAACCCAAGTCAGTGACATTGCTGTGGCTCTGAGAGAGCGAGAACTTGGTAGGTTCCCTAGTCAACCCGAACCAAATCCTAGAGGATCCAATGGAATGTTGACTGGTGAGAAATCATCCAGTCATGTGAATGCAATTAGTACCCTTAGGAATGGTAAGGTAGTGGATAACAAGGTAACTAGGCCTAATAGTGAACAAACTGTAGTTCACCCTGACCCAATAGTTGAAGAGACTGATAAAGCCTCTGAAGAGCCTGAGGCAAACCCTCAGAGAACCGATTTCATGCCTAGAGCCCCATACCCAAGGTTGTTAGCACCTACTAGGAGGGAATCCAATTTTAATGAAATAATGGAAGTGTTTAAGAAAGTCACTATCAACCTTCCATTATTAGATGCAATTAGGCAGATTCCTGCTTACTCCAAGTTTCTTAAGGACATGTGTACGCGAAAGCGAAAACTTAGCGTACATAAAAAAGCTTTTCTAGCTAGTCATGTAAGTTCAATTATACAGAGTAGTATGGCCCTTAAGTACAAAGACCCAGGTTCCCCAACCATTGCTTGCACGATAGGAAACTACCGTGTAGAAAGAGCTTTACTCGATTTAGGAGCCAGTGTGAACTTACTGCCGTACCATGTGTACCTTCATCTAGGACTAGGCGAGTTGAAACCGACTCAGATGACTTTGCAGTTAGCTGATAGGTCTGTGAAAACTCCTCGTGGTGTCATAGAAGATGTTTTGATTGAAGTGGATAAATTTATTTATCCAGTGGACTTTGTTGTGCTTGATACCAGACCTGTGCCTGATCTAGAGAATCATATACCAGTTATACTAGGTCGCCCGTTCTTAGCAACATCTAACGCGATCATTAACTGTCGTAACGGTGTTATGAACTTGTCTTTTGGTAACATGACTATTGAGCTGAATATCTTCAACATTAGTAATCAACCACCTGAGCTTGATGACCCCACCTTAGAGACCGTCAACATGATAGAGACCCCAGTTCAGGAGTCATTACCAAACACTTTGATAGAAGACCCGTTAGAAGAATCTCTAGCCCACTTTGGATTAGAGTTTGATGAGTTAGGCCCATCAGAGACCTTACCTGTGATTGTAGCTTCAGAGTTGGATAGTGACCAAGAGAATAGGCTAGTAACCATGCTTCAGGACAATAAGAAAGCCTTAAGAGGAACCGTAGCAGATATTAAGGGAATTAGCCCAACAGTTTGTATGCACCAGATCCATTCAGAGGAGGATTCCAAACCGTCTAGGGAGATGCAGCGTAGGCTCGACCCATTAGACGATCCATTAGAGAAATGCCTAGCCGACTATGGAATTGATAACGATAATGATAGTGTTATTAGTCTATCTAGAGACACTGAAAACTCTAAGTTTGGGGGTGACTATCATTCTTCATGTGCTATGCCATTAACTCTTAGGAAGGTCCCTAGCTTGGGACCTGACATATGCAAATCTGCCATGGTACAAAATCATCGTCAAGCTAGATCCAATGATCCTCCTGTTCAGAAAAAAATTAAGTTGCCAAAAACCCATCCTCTGGTCGATGTGGTTTACCTAAATAGGGATCAAATTGTGTTCAGATTGTTTATCTTCGTAGCTTGCTGCTGTTTTCTTCTATTGTGGATAACACTATTTGATTCAGATGATCCACAGTTGTTCCGATTATTGCTATATGATTTAAAGAGGTAACTTATGCTCATACGACAGGGTAACATCTTTCCCTAATTCATTTTCGTGCAGTGTTTAGAAACATTGAGGACACTGTTTAATTTAAGTTTGGGGGTATTGGGAGACTTTTTAAAGCTTTTTAAGATTTGGAATTTAGAAGCATGTGAACAATTTAGGGTGACACTAACCACTCTAGGTAGATGGAAACTTAGCCATTTCGCTATAAGGATTGGTGTGCCCAGCTAGATGGTCTATTCATAAAGGAGACAGAGTTCAGGTGTTAGAAATAACATGATAGTTGTCACCACCATATCACGTTCTGTTTTATTATTTGCAATTTCGTGTTTCTCTGAGAGTATTGGTGGGTCCTAGCATCGACGTGTTAATTAGCGCTGGAATGACATTTAGTGTGTTGAGATCATGCCCCAGTTTGAATAATATGTTATTGTTTTAGAGTTATGTGTGTGGTCCCCCTGTCTCCGTCGCCTAAGCAAGCGTGGAATGCAGGATCCATGGGATTACACATGTACTAGGTAAAAAAAAAAAAAAAAAAAAATGAGAAAAAGAAAAATATAGTATTTGGTATTTTTCAAGTTCTCCCTGTCTCCGTCGCCTAAGCAAGCGTGGAACGCATGATCCATGGGAACTTGTAAATATTTTAGTTAGTAGTAACCGTTGAAAATAAATGGGGAGTATCTCGACACACTAGGTTTCATCTCGGTACTGACCTTCAGACAGATATGGGAAACACCGTGCGCCTCAGTCAACATTTGCGACCTTCTACAGTCTACTTTCATCTTCTAAGTCTTTTCATGTGATGTGTGGATAGATAATTGTCTGAGTAGAACTCTGTTGTCTTATATATGAATTTTAATATGCTTGAGTTAAACATTCGTGTACAGTGATCGGATCCATAAAGGGTAATGGTCCTTATAGCCGAATATCTGAGTAGCCAACTAACTAGCTTGTTTATTGTCTATCCTGAATCATTCACGTGTTGCTAAAATCTAGATCCAGGTTTTGTGGGTATACCTCTTGTAAACCCTCACGAGACAAAACTCGTCCACTAGGGACACCTAGGGGTTTAACGGCTTACTGCATATGCTAAATGTAGTCGCGATTCCTGCGAAAGTGAGTTAGGATTTTTACTTTATTTTTAGAGTAGTTTGCTCGAGGACTAGCAAAATAGTAAGTTTGGGGGTATTTGATAGACACATTTTAGTGTCTAAATTGCACCTTAATTTCTAGTGAGTTAGTATTCGATTGTGTGTCTATTACGTGTTTTTATGCTTTTGTAGGTACATTAGAAGAATAAAGATTTGTGGAAAAATTGGCTCAAAAAGTGTTCAAAGCACCCGGGAAAATGGATCAAGGCACCCACACTTTGGATTGGGGCACCCTTGGATCGGGATGGGCTGGATCGGACCAACTCAGCGGGTCA
>JAJJMC010033256.1:0-14138 GCA_023531435.1 Papaver californicum | reverse complement strand
GGATCATTGCCCGTTATGGTCCAATCGCTGTACACGAGTGTTAACTCAAGCATACTTAAATTCATATCTAAGACAACAGAGTTCTACTCAGACAGTTATCTAACCACCCATCACATGAAAAGACTTAGAAGATGAATGTAGACTGTAGAAGGTCGCAAATGTTGACTGAGGCGAACGATGTTTCCCATATCTGTCTGAAGGTCAGTACCGAGATGAAACCTAGTGTGTCGAGATACTCCCCATTTATTTTCAACGGTTACTACTAACTAAAATATTTACAAGTTCCCATGGATCCTGCGTTCCACGCTTGCTTAGGCGACGGAGACAGGGAGAACTTGAAAATACCAAATACTATTTTTTTCTCAATTTTTTTTTTTTTTTTTTTTTTTTTTTTTTTTACCTAGTACATGTGTAATCCCATGGATCCTGCATTCCACGCTTGCTTAGGCGACGGAGACAGGGGGACCACACACATAACTCTAAAACAATAACATATTATTCAAACTGGGGCATGATCTCAACACACTAAATGTCATTCCAGCGCTAATTAACACGTCGATGCTAGGACCCACCAATACTCTCAGAGAAACACGAAATTGCAAATAATAAAACAGAACGTGATATGGTGGTGACAACTATCATGTTATTTCTAACACCTGAACTCTGTCTCCTTTATGAATAGACCATCTAGCTGGGCACACCAATCCTTATAGCAAAATGGCTAAGTTTCTATCTACCTAGAGTGGTTAGTGTCACCCTGAATTGTTCACATGCTTCTAAATTCCAAATCTTATTAAACCTAAAAAGTCTCCCAATACCCCCAAACTTAAAATAAACAGTGTCCTCAATGTTTCTAAGTAAAGAACATTACCAAAAGAGTATAAGTAAAGGAATCAGAAAGATAGTACCTGAATGAAGCGTAGCAATCCTTCTAAGGAGAGAAAAATAAAGATGTAAAAAGAATCTAATACATACATACACAAACGGCTCTGATGGTCAATCAGAGTACGCTGGGTCCTCCAGAGGGACCTCCTCAATATTACCTGTAGGGGTAGACTCTAAAAACGGTTTCAGTCGTTGACCGTTGACTTTGGTGATATTTCCACCATCCTGAGTCTCAATCTCAATAGCTCCATGAGGAAAAACAGTGCGAACCACATATGGACCTGTCCACCGAGAGCGTAACTTCCCGGGGAACAGATGTAACCGTGTGTCATACAGAAGAACTTTCTGACCTGGAGAAAATGACTTTCTTAAAATATTTCTATCATGCACGAGTTTCATTTTGTTCTTATACTCCCTAGCACTGTCATAAGCATCAATCCTAATTTCTTCCAACTCATTGAGCTGGAGTTTCCTCTGAGCACCTGCCTTGTCAAGTGAATAATTTAGCTGTTTTACAGCCCAATATGCTCTATGTTCTAACTCAACAGGCAAGTGGCATGCTTTGCCAAAAACCAAACGGTAAGGGGACATTCCTATTGGAGTTTTAAACGCAGTACGATAAGCCCATAAGGCATCAGTAAGCCTTGTTGACCAGTCTTTCCTATTTGGGTTGACTGTCTTTTCTAGAATGCGTTTTATTTCCCTATTGGAAACCTCTACCTGACCACTAGTCTGGGGATGATAAGGGGTGGTCACCTTGTGAGTTATACCATATTTCTTCATCAGAAGACTAAACGGTCTATTACAAAAATGTGACCCACCATCACTGATTATAGCCCTAGGTGTACCAAAACGTGCAAAAATATTATCATTCAAAAATCGGACCACTACCCTATGGTCATTAGTTTTACACGACACCGCCTCTACCCATTTAGACACGTAGTCTACGGCAACAAGTATATAAATATTACCTAGAGAACTAGGAAAGGGACCCATAAAGTCAATACCCCATACATCAAAAATCTCAATAATCAAAATCGGGTTCAGGGGCATCATGTTTCTACGGGTCACGGTTCCTAGCTTCTGGCATCTGTCACAAGCAACACAGTGGCTGCGGGAGTCTTTAAACAGTGATGGCCAGTAGAATCCACACTGCAATATCTTAGCAGCAGTCTTCTTGGCACTAAAGTGACCTCCACAAGCCTGATTGTGACAAAAGGAGATAATATTGGACTGATCAGTCTCAGGGATACATCTCCGGATAATCTGGTCTGGACAATACTTAAACAAGTAAGGATCATCCCAAAAGAAGTGTTTCACCTCAGCTAAAAACCTAGAACGATCTTGTCTACCCCAGTGTTGGGGCATTCGACCAGTAACAAGATAGTTCACTATGTGTGCATACCAAGGTGACTCAGAAACAACAAAGAGTTGTTCATCAGGAAAACTATCCCTCACAGGAGGGGAATCGTCTGGAGTGTCTAGGACTAGCCTAGACAGGTGATCGGCCACTACATTTTCTGCACCCTTCTTATCCCTAATCTCTAACTTAAATTCCTGTAGTAACAGGATCCATCTTATCAGTCTAGGTTTCGAGTCCTTCTTAGACAGAAGGTACTTCAGGGCCGCATGGTCTGTGAAGACTATAACCTTAGATCCTAAGAGATAAGACCTAAATTTGTCTAGGGCGAACACTATGGCTAACAACTCCTTTTCCGTGGTGGTGTAGTTCAACTGGGCATCATTCAGGGTTTTGCTAGCATAATAGATCACGTGTAATAGTTTGCATATCCTCTGTCCCAAGACTACGCCTATGGCATAGTCCGATGCATCACACATGATCTCAAATGGCTGAGTCCAATCAGGTGCCTGAACTATAGGTGTAGTAGTAAGTAGGGTCTTGAGCTTCTCAAAAGCTCCTAAACAGTCATCATCAAAGGTAAATTTGGTATCTTTTGCAAGTAAGTTGCAAAGAGGTCTAGCAATCAGACTAAAATCCTTGATGAATCTACGATAAAATCCTGCATGCCCTAGGAAAGACCTGATGTCTTTGACGGTTCTAGGAACCTGAAGAGTCTTGATAATGTCTACTTTGGCTTTGTCTACTTCTATGCCCTTGGCAGAGACTATGTGTCCCAGAACTATTCCTGACTTAACCATAAAGTGACATTTCTCCCAATTGAGTACTAGATTCTTTTCTTTACACCTAGCTAACACTAGCGACAAATGATACAAGCACTCATCAAACGAAGAACCAAACACAGAAAAGTCATCCATAAAGACCTCTAGAAACCGTTCCACCATGTCAGAGAATATGCTCATCATACACCGCTGAAATGTGGCCGGTGCATTGCATAACCCAAAGGGCATGCGTCTGTATGCAAAAGTGCCAAAGGGGCAGGTAAAAGTGGTTTTCTCCTGGTCTTTTGGGTCAATAACAATCTGATTATAGCCAGAGTAGCCATCCAGAAAGCAATAATGGCTATGTCCAGCTAATCTTTCTAGCATTTGGTCAATAAAAGGAAGGGGAAAGTGATCCTTCCTTGTGGCCTTGTTCAATTTCCTATAGTCTATACAAACACGCCAACCCGTGGTCACTCGGGTTGGGATTAATTCATTATCCTCATTCTTGACTACAGTGATACCTGATTTCTTGGGTACAACCTGAACTGGGCTGACCCACTTACTGTCTGAAATTGGGTAAATAATACCCGCATCTAGCAATTTAAGCACTTCCGTTCGAACTACCTCCTTCATGTTTGGGTTGAGTCTACGCTGCATCTCCCTAGATGGTTTGGACTCCTCTTCTAAATGGATTTGGTGCATACAAACTGTTGGGCTAATTCCCCGAATATCTGCTATGGTCCATCCTAAGGCTTTCTTATTGTCTTGAAGCATGGTTACTAGCCTATTTTCCTGGTCCATATCCAAATCTGAAGCTACAATCACAGGTAAGGTCTCTGATGGGCCTAAGTACACATATTTCAGAGTATCTGGTAGCTGCTTGAGGTCCAACTTTGGGGGTTCTTCAAGGGAAGGAACTAGGTTTGACTTAGGGACTGGTAAGTGTTCGAACTTAGGTGTCCACCTATTGCTGGTGTTTAACACGGGTACTGAGTCTAACACAGTACTCACCTCATTAATTTCCCTATCATCAAAATCTAATCCAAAGTGGGCTAGACATTTCTCTAACGGGTCTTCTATTAAAGTGTTTGGTAATGACTCCTGAACCAGAGTCTCTATCATGTTGACATTTTCTAAGCTGGGGTCATCTAACTCTAGTGGTTGATTACTAATGTTGAAGATATTCAGCTCAATCGTCATGTTACCAAAAGACAAATTCATGACACCGTTACGACAGTTAATGATCGCATTAGATGTTGCTAAGAACGGGCGACCTAGTATAACCGGTATCTGATTTTCTGGATCAGGCACGGGTTTGGTATCAAGCACAACAAAGTCCACTGGATAAATAAATTTATCCACTTCAATCAAAACATCCTCTATGACACCACGAGGAATTTTTACGGACCTATCAGCTAACTGCAAAGTCATCTGGGTAGGTTTCAAATCGCCTAGTCCTAGCTGGAGGTACACATGGTACGGCAGTAAGTTCACACTGGCTCCTAAATCGAGTAAAGCTCTTTCTACACGGTAGTTTCCTATCGTGCAAGCAATGGTTGGGGAACCTGGATCTTTGTACTTAAGAGTTGTACTATCCTGTAGAATGGAACTTACGTGGCTAGCTATGAAGGCCTTCTTTTGCACACTATGCTTTCGCTTTCGTGTGCACAAGTCCTTAAGGAACTTGGCATAGGGGGGAATCTGCCTAATTGCATCTAATAATGGAAGGTTGATAGTGACCTGCTTAAACACTTCCATTATTTCGTTAAAATTAGATTCCTTCCTAGTAGGTGCTAACAACCTTGGGTATGGAGCTCTAGGCATGAAATCAGTTCTCTGAGGGGTTGCCTCAGGTTCGTCAGAGACTTTATCAGTCTCTTCAACTATTGGATCAGGGTGAACTACAGTTTGTTCACTATCAGGCCTAGTTACCTTGTTATCCACTACCTTACCATTCCTGAGGGTACTAATAGCATTCACATGACTGGATGATTTCTCACCAGTCGACATTTCAGTAACTCCTCTTGGATTTGGTTGAGGTTGACTAGGGAACCTACCAGGTTCTCTCTCTCTCAGAGCCGCAGCAATGTCACTAACTGAATTTTGTAAACTAGAAATAGCTTTTTCTAAGGTATGGAATCTCTGCTCATTCTTTTCATCATTGCTGGGCTGAGTTGGACCAGCCGAATTCTTATAACTGAAGCCTGGAGGACCTTTAGCATTACTAAACTGACCTTGAGCCTGGCCTTTCGACCAAGAAAGGTTCGGGTGGTGTCTCCAGCCAGGGTTATAAGATTCCGAGTATGGGTCGAACTTTCTCTGGTTATCAAATCTAGTGTTATTATAAAGAGCAAAAGCCTGCTCTTCGAATTGGTTGGGCTCTGAACTACTGACTTGATTCATTTCGACCAGTTCTAGCCTTCTAGATAAGGCTTCTATTTGGGCCTTTGAATCGAAAGATCCTTCTACCCTATTAACATTTCCTCTTCCTAGAAGAATTGTTCTTTTCGGCTCTCTATTACTCTCCCACTGCTGGGTCTTCTCGGCGATGTCCCTCAGAAGTTTCATCGCCTCAGCAGGAGTCTTACTGTCGAACCCTCCGGTTGACAAAGACTCGACCAAGGTTATAGATGCATAATCTAAACCGTCATAGAGGATTTGAACTAGCCTTAATTCCTCTATTCCATGGTCTGGGCATTGGGACAATAAGTCATTGAACCTCTCTACATACACATACAGAGACTCTCCCTCTAGCTGGGAAAACGTGCATATTTTCTGCCTAACATACGAAATTTTGTTCCTAGGGAAGAACTTCTGAATAAAAGCTGAAGTAAGTTGGCCGTAGGTTTCAATTGACTGAGGAGCCAAGATATACATCCAAGACTTGGCTTTATCTCTTAGTGAAAAGGGAAATAGTCTAAGTTTAATAGACTCGTCATTCAAGTCTCTAATTCTGATTGTGCTACATATTTCCTCGAACTCCCTAACATGAAAATAGGGATTCTCGTTCTCTTTTCCTAAGAATAATGGAAGCATCTGGATGATTTTGGGTTTCAGTTCGTAGCTCGCTTCAGTAGCGGCTAACTTGATGCAAGATGGATGTAAGGTCCTGGTTGGATTCCACAAATCCTTCAGAGTTGTCATTGCTGACACGGTCTCGAGAGTGACTATTTCACTTTCAGTTGACTTCTCAAGGTTAAGGTGAACTACCGGTCTTCCACTAATTAACCTACCCTGAGGGTCTCTATCCCAAGTTCGCCTTAAGGGCGTTCTTGGCATGCAAAAATTAAATCCTAACAAGAAATTAATCAAACACAATCGTGCCCTGACTCAACCAAATCAAACCTAAATCTAGCAAACAACAAGCATGATGGTTCCACTTAGATTGTTTCTAGACCAGCTTCTATTCTTTCAGAAGGCAACTGGTTACAATTGAATCTCTCCGAACATTCCGAGTTAAATCAAGTTGAAGAGAAACAGGAGAAGCTCAATGGAGCTTTGATACCCCTGTCTCTTTGGCAACGCTTCCCTGGGTTACAGGGCGGCTCTAATCAACTTTAATCTAATCTTCCTACTTTTTGAGTTAGGCTAATAAGGTAACCAATACAGTCCTTCCACCCGATTTTCCTATAAGCTCGTTACCTTATCGGTCTCTTTCTAGTCAAGATTTTAGGCTTAGGTTCGCGTAGGTTTCGTTTTCCTAAGGCGGGCAAGAAGGAGACGGTGATGAAATCCGAAACCTTATCTTGTATGGCCAGGCCTTGCCCTTTACTATGCAAAAATTAAGTTCCGTATTCAGTCCTCAACATATATGCATACAAAGGCGTCCAGAAAACCCACTGACAGGAGATTCGTGGGTTGGTCGAAGCTTACCTCCCGTACTAGACGGGCGACGAACCGTTGAAGTCCACTCGGGCCACTAATATCCTTTTCAATAGTGTGCGAACCCGAGGGGCCGAGACAATATTGTAATTGTCGTCCTTCCCTGCACACAGTTTGATATTTAACTACCCTTCCGTAGGGTTTAAAAACAATAAAAAGTCCAAAGTCCCAAAAATAATGTCCAAAAGTGTCCGAAAATAAAGGAAAAATTACAAAAAATAGTAAAAACCCTAATACAATTTTCTAAATTAATTAAAACTAATTAAAACTAATTAAAATAAACTAAAAAATCTAATTAAAATAAAATAAAATAAAATCTTCGATCTTCTTTTTCGTTCTTTAAGCTTTTCCCTTTTTAATTCCAAGTCTTTAGCTTTAATTCCAAAACTTTGGCGTATTTTCTTTTCGATCCAAAATTCAACCTGTAGCAAAAAGAGAAATACCAAAAGAAGCGTAAAATAGAACAAAGTAAAATAATAAAAATAAAAATAAAAACCTAAAAATAAATCTAAAACCCTAAACCTAAAAACAAGTCCGCGTCGGCGGCGCCAAAAATTGATGTGATTTTATATAGTGGTAAAAAGAGGTTTGATTCTCGAACTTGTGAAGGTAATGATTTTAGAAAATATTGGACTAATCTAAAATAATAAAAATCAGAAAAATAAACTAGAGATGATTTTTATAAAATATGGGGAAAACCAGGAATCAGGAATCAGTTATTTCTAACAATTTATGTGATTAATCGGGTAATTCTTTTAAATAAATTAAGCTCAAATATTGCCAAAATAGGTTTTATGCAAACAAGTAGAGGTAAATCATAAGCATGGGACATCAGAGGTTGTCAACCCAGCATGACCCATCAAACAAAAACACCACTACTGAAAGAAAACCGTTTTTCTATTACGAAACTATGCAATTTTAATAAGTAAAGAATTATAATTAATTAATTAAAAATAGACTTACCACATAAAATTGAAAGAAAAACCTCCTCCATCATCCCAGTAAATATACTTAGCTCATGATGAAGAAAACTTGTTCAAAAGATCTTTTCATTGCTCAAAATATTGATTACAAGGTTGAATAATAGTGCAACAGCTGAACAACGCGTTTATAAGTGTTACAGAACAAGGTTCAGCCGTTGCAAAAGGCTAAGGCAAAGAAAAGGGGGAAGAAATGTGAAAGCTAAGGCAACGGAATAGCAACAGTTGAAAGTGTTGTTGTGTCTTCTTCTTCGGCAGCGATGGGATGAAGAACACGGTCACCGACGGTGACCAGTGCAGCAGCAGTTGGCCGGATCGTGGGTAATTCCGGCAACAATTCCGGCGACTCCGAAACTTCAATTCTAAGCTATCTCCCCCCGTTCTTCTTGGCTTCTCTTGGTATATATAGTCTCCAGGGATCCTTTTGAGTCTTCTAAACCTAATAGAACTCCTTAAAACACTCCCAAATTCATCCAAATCCGAATCAAAGTATAATACCCTTTTTCCGGCGAAACTCGGATTTGGGGCTATTTTTCCGGCGTAAACCTCTAATTCTTCACGTGTTTAATCTTGTATGGACCTCTAGTATATTGTATATCAATTTGGGAGCAAAATATTCCAAAAATCACGTGAATCAAAGTGTGCAGCAGTTCCGTCCCGATACTGACTGGCAGTTGACTCGGTCAACTCGGGTTGACTGAGTTGACTCGGTTTTGACCCGATTTTGACCGAGTTGACTCGAGGGTGCCCCTTATCCACTTATAGGGTGCCAAATAACACTTGTCCTTGGGTGCCTTTATCACTTTTTGAGCCAATTTTTCCACAAATCTTTATTCTTCAAATGTACCTACAAAAGCATAAAAACACGTAATATTTGCAAAATCGAATACTAACTTAATAGAAACTAAGGTGCAATCTAGACACTAAAATGTGTCTATCAGCTAGGATTTTTACATTTTAGTGTCTAAATTGCACCTTAGTTTCTATTAAGTTAGTATTCGATTTTGCAAAATATTACGTGTTTTTATGCTTTTGTAGGTACATTAGAAGAATAAAGATTTGTGGAAAATTGGCTCAAAAAGTGATAAAGGCACTCAAGGACAAGTGTTATTGGCACCTCAAGAATGGATAAGGGAAACCCTAGAATCGGCCGAGTCGACCCATCGAGTCAACTCAGCGAGTCAACCCAGCGAGTCAACTCAGCCGAGTCGCCGATCCAACTCATCGGGTTTCCTGTTTCAAACAGGAAAAGGAATTGGTTATCAAAAGTTACGGATTTTGTGGTTGTTTTCGATTATTAAGAGACCCAATTACAACTAGAGTTCAGAGCAATCGAGAAACAGCAAAGAATCCCGAAGAATTAGCTCGAAAATCATGAACTTGGCCAGATTCCTGTTTCGATCAGGAATTGAATTTGGGAGTTGTTTGAGAGAGTTCTATTAGGTTTAGAACTCTCTCTAGGGTTTGTAGACCCTATATAAACCAAGAGAAGCGAAGAGAAATTATCACGGAGCCCCAGAAATCAAATCAGAGAAATTCCGCCCACTTCCGTCACCGCCGATCACCTGCTACTGTACCGGCCGGCGTGTTCTTCATCCACCATCACCGGGGAAGACGACTCAGCAACATCTACATCTGTTGTTGATTCAAACTGTTTTGTTGCGTTTCCTCTTTACCTTTCTGTTGCGTTAATCCTTTGTGTAACAGCTGAACCTTCTTCTGTAACGCATATACGTGTATCAAATCAGCTGTGTCACACCTATTTCACCTTGTAATCAATATTTTGAGCAATGAAAGAGTATTTTGAGCAAGTTTTCTCCACCATGAGCTAAGTTTATTTACTGGAATGATGGAGGATGTTTTTCTCTCAATTTTATGTGGTAAGTCTATTTTTAATTAATATATTTATAATTCTTTACTTGTTAAAATTGCATAGTTTCGAAATAGAAAAACGGTTTTCATTCAGTAGTGGTGTTTTTGTCTGATGGGTCATGCTGGGTTGAAAACCTCTGATGTCCCATGCTTGTGATTTACCTCTACTTGTTTGCATAAAAACCTATTTTGGCAATATTTGAGCTTAATTTATTTAAAAGAATTGCATGATTAATCACATAAATTGTTGGAAATAAATGATTCCTGATTCCTGGTTTTCTCCATATTTTCCATATATCATCTCTAGTTTATTTTCCTGATTTTTATTTAATTAGATTAAATCCATTATTTTCTAAAATCATCACCTTCACAAGTCTAGTAACGAACTCTTTTTACCACTATATTTTATCACATCAATTTTTGGCGCCGCCGACGCGGACTTGTTTTTAGGTTTAGGGTTTTAGATTTATTTTTAGGTTTTTATTTTTATTTTTATTATTTTACTTTGTTCTATTTTACGTTTCTTTTGGTATTTCTCTTTTTGCTACAGGTTGAATTTTTGATCGAAAAGGGAGTAAGCCAAAGTTTTGGAATTAAAGCTAAAGACTTGGAGTTAAAGGGAAAAGCTTAAAAAACGAAAAAGAAGATCGAAGATTTTATTTTTCTTAATTAGATTTTTAGTTTATTTAATTAGTTTTAATTAGTTTAGAAAATTGTATTAGGGTTTTTATTAATTCTGTAATTTTTTCTTTTATTTTCGGACACTTTTGGACATTTTTAAACCCTACGGAAGGGTACTTTTGAATATCAAACTGTGTGCAGGGACGGACGACAATTACGATATTGTCTCGGCCCCTCGGGTTCGCACACTATTAAAAAGGATATTAGTGGCCCGAGTCGACTTCAACGGTTCGTCGCCCGTCTAGAACGGGAGGTAAATTTCGATCAACCCACGAATCTCCTGTCAGTGGGTTTTCTGGACGCCTTTGTATGCATATATGCTGAGGATTGAATACGGAACTTAATTTCTGCATAGTAAAGGGCAAGGCCTGGCCATACAAGATAAGGTTTCGGATTTCATCACCGTCTCCTTCTTGCCCGCCTTAGGAAAACGAAACCTACACGAACCTAAGCTTAAAATATTGACTAGAAAGAGACCGATAAGGTAACGAGCTTATAGGAAAATCGGTTGGAAGGACTGTATTGGTTTCCTTATTAGCTTAACTCAAAAAACAGGAAGATTAGATTAAAGTTGATTAGAGCCGCCCTGTAACCCAGGGAAGCGTTGCCAAAGAGACAGGGGTATCAAAGCTCCATTGAGCTTCTCCTGTTTCTCTTCAACTTGATTTAACTCGGATCGCTCAGAGAGATTCGCTAAAATTGTAACCAGTTGCCTTCTGAAAGAATAGAAGCTGGTCTAGAAACAATCTAAGTGGAACCATCATGCTTGTTGTTTGCTAGATTTAGGTTTGATTTGGTTGAGTCAGGGTACGATTGTGTTTGATTTAATTTTTGCATGCCAAGAACGCCCTTAAGGCGAACTTGGAATAGAGACTCTCAAGGTAGGTTAATCAGTGGAAGACTTGTAGTTCATCTTGACCTTGAGAACCCAACTGAGAGTGAATTAGTCACTCCCGAGACTGTGTCAGCAATGACGTCTCTGAAGGATTTGTTGAATCCAACCCGGACTTCACGTCCATCTTGCATCAAGTTAGCCGCTACTGAAGCGAGCTACGAACTGAAACCAGGGATTATCCAGATGCTCCCATCATTCTTAGGAAGAGAAAACGAAAATCCCTATTTTCATGTTAGGGAATTCGAGGAAATATGTAGCACGATCAGAATTAGAGACTTGAATGACGAGTCTATTAAACTTAGACTATTTCCCTTTTCACTAAGAGATAAAGCCAAGTCGTGGCTGTATAGCTTGGCTCCTCAGTCAATTGAATCTTTTGCCCAACTTACTTCAGCATTTATTCAGAAGTTCTTTCCTAGGAACAAAATTTCGTCTGTTAGGCAGAAAATATGCACGTTTTCCCAGCTAGAGGGAGAGTCTCTGTATGTGTATGTAGATAGGTTCAATGACTTATTATCCCAATGCCCAGACCACGGTATAGAGGAATTAAGGCTAGTTCAAATCCTCTATGACGGTTTAGATTATGCATCTATAACCTTGGTCGAGTCTTTGTCAACCGGAGGGTTCGACAGTAAGACTCCTGCTGAGGCGATGAAACTTCTGAGGGACATCGCCGAGAAGACCCAGCAGTAGGAGAGTAGTAGAGAGCCAAAAAGAACAATTCTTCTAGGAAAAGGAAATGTTAATAGGGTAGAAGGATCTTTCGATTCAAAGGCCCAAATAGAATCCTTATCTAGAAGGCTAGAACTGGTCGAAATGAATCAATCTAGTAGTTCAGAGCCCAACTAATTCGAAGAGCAGGCTTTTGCTCTTTATAATAACACTAGATTTGATAATCAGAGAAAGTTCGACCCATATTCGGAATCTTATAACCCTGGCTGGAGAAGCCACCCGAACCTTTCCTGGTCGAAAGGCCAGGATCAAGGTTAGTTTAGTAATGCTAAAGGTCCTCCAGGCTTCAGTTATAAGAATTCGGCTGGTCCAACTCATCCCAGCAATGACGAAAAGAATGAGCAGAGATTCCATACCTTAGAAAAAGCTATCTCTAGTTTACAAACCCAAGTCAGTGACATTGCTGTGGCTCTGAGAGAGCGAGAACTTGGTAGGTTCCCTAGTCAACCCGAACCAAATCCTAGAGGATCCAATGGAATGTTGACTGGTGATGTAATTTTAGAAGTGGTAAATAAAGATTCGATTCTCGAACTTGTGAAGGTGATGACTTTAGAAAATAATGATTTAACTAACTCTAGAAAATTCCAGGAGTAAGAAAAAGACTAAATAACCTAAAGATGATTTTTGAATAATTTTAACAATACCAGGAATCAGGAATCAGGTAATTCTAACAACCTATGTGATTAATCAGATAATTCTTTTTAAATTAATTGAAGCCCAAATAATTGCCAAAATTGGTTTTGTTATGCTAACAAACAGAGGTAAATCACAAGCATGGATTATCAAAATTAATTAACTAAGCATAATCCATCAAGCAAAAGCACAACTGTTGAAAGAAAACCGTTTTTACTATTCAAAACTATGCAATTTTAATGATAAAAGAATTATAAATAATTATTAGAAAATAATTAAATCACATAAAATTGAGAAAATTACCTTATCCATCATCCCAGTAAATAGACTTAGCTCATGGTGGAAAAAGATTGCTCAAAAGTTGATTTCATTGCTCAAAATATTGATTACAAGGTGAAATAATAGTGCAACAGCCAAACATCAACGGGTATAAACGTCACAGGAACAGGGTTCAACTGTTACAGCACAGTTTCAAGCAACAAAAGAGAGAAGAAATGGTGACAGATAGATTTGAAACAGCAACAGTTAAAACTGTTGCACTGTCTTCTTCTTCAGCGGCGATGGTGAAGAACACCGATCACCGGGAGCAGCAGCAGTGACCGGCCGATGTCGGAACTTGATCGGAAAATAGCAAAAGTGGTTCTGGAGCTTCGTTCCTTGATTCTGAGGATTGTAAACTCTTTATATAGGCCCTGTGAGTCTTCTAGGATGTTCTAATCCCATTAGAACTCGGTGATTTGACGAGAAATCAATAGTTATCCAAAACCGAAACATGTTCCTTTTCCCGTCCAAATTCATGATTCTCCAGCCCTTATCTTCGGCTTCTAGAGCTTCTAATCGATTATACGAACCTTCAATTAGATTGGGTACTTATCAATTTGCTGAAATCCCATCAAAATTGCGATTTGATTTGAGTCCTGTTTTGCCGATGAAGCTTTGACCTGGTCAACTGGGTTTGACTCGGTCAACTGACTTTGACCGAGTTGACTGGGCCGAGTTGACCCGCTGAGTTGGTCCGATCCAGCCCATCCCGATCCAAGGGTGCCCCAATCCAAAGTGTGGGTGCCTTGATCCATTTTCCCGGGTGCTTTGAACACTTTTTGAGCCAATTTTTCCACAAATCTTTATTCTTCTAATGTCCCTACAAAAGCAATAAAACACGTAATAGACACAAAATCGAATACTAACTCACTAGAAATTAAGGTGCAAATTAGACACTAAAATGTGTCTATCAAATACCCCCAAACTTACTATTTTGCTAGTCCTCGAGCAAACTACTCTAAAAATAAAGTAAAATAAAATCCTAACTCACTTTCGCAGGAATCGCGACTACATTTAGCATATGCAGCAAGCCGTTAAACCCCTAGGTGTCCCTAGTGGACGAGTTTTGTCTCGTGAGGGTTTACAAGAGGTATACCCACAAAACCTGGATCTAGATCTTAGCAACACGTGAA
>JAJJMC010033252.1:0-10037 GCA_023531435.1 Papaver californicum | reverse complement strand
TGGGTTGACCCGATCCAGCTCAGCCCGATCCAAGGGTGCCCCAATCCTAAGTGTGGGTGCCTTGATCCATTTTCCCGGGTGTCTTGAACACTTTTTGAGCCAATTTTTCCACAAATCTTTATTCTTCTAATGTACCTACAAAAGCATAAAAACACGTAATAGACACAAAATCGAATACTAACTCACTAGAAATTAAGGTGCAATTTAGACACTAAAATGTGTCTATCATGCTACAAATCAATTCTCATGATATCCAGCGGAATCTTTGCATGATTCTCAATCAAATCAGGAACACAATCTCGGGATATTTGCTCGATACTGTTTACTGATGAGAAGAATGTTCTGAGAGATATTATACTCGGAAGAATCAAGAAATAATAAAAAAAAATATATTCTAGAGTCATGACAAGATAGCAGAATCATCCAAGAATCACAAAAAAATCATCGGGATTATTATTTATTAATGAATATCCTTTTGAGAATTAATGGATGGATTTGGAAGTGTTATGAAACTATAAAAAGGGGTTTCAGGTATCATAGAAGGGGGGTCTGGAGAGACCAGAAGCTTATAATCAAAAATCAGAAATTCTGCTCGTGATGATCATGATGAAGAAGATGAAGAAAACGCTGCCAAAAGTTTGAATAAATCGTTCTCGTAGCTGTGTATCCATGTCGCCTATTCTTTTGAATTCAACTCTTTTGTAACATCTAGCAACAAATATCTTTTCTTCTCTGTAACGTTTATATTTGTAGCAAACTTTCTGTGTCAATTATTTTTCCTCTTGTAAACACCTTTTTGAGCCATGAATGAGTATTTTGATAGTGTTTTCAACATGAGAAGCTAAACCCCATTGCTGAGGTGTTGGAGGAAGCCATTGTTTCAATAAAAGTGGTACATTTCTATTTTAATTAATTTTTGCATTTTCTTTTATGATTGTTTGCCTTGGTTAAAAATTTGATTTAATGATTTTTATTAAGCAGTTGTGATTACGTTAGATGGTACATGATTTGGCTTAGGTTTTAGATGTTCTATGCTTTTGTTATACAGTTGTATTTTAGAAATCTGCTTGTTGCAATATTTTAGAATCAAATTAAACGAAAGAATTGCATGAATATTGAGTAGATTGAATCACCTTAATTGGTTAATGGTGAAATCCATAACCTCAGTAATTTGTGAATATCATTTTCATCTTTTGTGCATATTTGTAGTTTAAAAAATTAGTTTATTAAAATCTAAATTCAGTCTTCACAAGTTCGAGAGCTTGAACCTTATTTACCAATATTCTAAATAACATCAATGAGCTTAAGCCCCATCTCTCTCGATGCATTACTAACTATCTCCTTGGACAAACCTTTCGTCAAAGGGTCCGCGATATTCTCCTAAGACCTCACAAAGTCAACAGAATAACGCCAGTTGAGATTAGTTGTTTTAAGGAATTGTGTCTTCTACGAATATGTATAGACTTCCCATTATAGTTGTTGTTTTTAGCATTAGCTATTGCATCTTGACTATCAAAATGTATAGATATAGCTGGCACAGGCCTATGCCAAAGAGGAATGTCTTCTAAAAAACATCTTATCCATGCGGCTTCTCTCATGATTTATCTAATGCAATAAACTATGATTCCATAGTGGATCGAGCTATACATGTCTGCTTGGAACTCTTCCAAGATACAGACCTGCACGCTAGAGTGAAAACATATCCACTCGTAGACTTAGACTCCTCTGAGTCCGATATCCAGTTTGCGATCACAAAATCCTTCAAGGACCGCAGGGTATCTCTCATAATTTAAACAAAAGTTTAAAGTGTACCTTAAGTACCTTAACACTCTAATAAGTGCATCCCAATGTTCCTGTCCCGGATTACATGTATACCTACTCAACCTACTCACAGCATAAGCAATGTCTGGTCTGGTACTATTCATCAAATACATCAGACTTCCGATAACACGTGAATATTCAAGTTACGAAACTCCATTACCCTTATTATTTTTGAGTCTACAACAAGGATCATAAGGAGTACAAGCAGGTTTACAATCAAACTGGTTATATTTTCTAAGCACAGATTCAACATAATGAGATTGACTAAGACTATATCCATTAGAATTTCTTCCAATCTTCATACCTAATATTACATCAGCGGGGCCTAAGTCTTTCATGTCAAAGTTCTCATTTAGCATGCTCTTAGTGGAAATAATTACATCCATGTTTGTACCGAGTATAAGCATATCATCAACATACAAGCATACAATCACACAGGCATCATTCACAAGTTTAGTATAAACACACTTGTCAGATTCATTTATTTTAAAACCACTAGAAATCATGACATGACCAAATTTTGCATGTCATTGTTTAGGTGCTTGTTTCAAACCTTACAAAGATTTTTTCAGTTTACAAAAAAAATTTTCACAACCTTTCACTACAAAGCCCTCAGGTTGGTCCATATAAATTTCTTCATCTAATTCACCATTTAGAAAAGCTGTTTTTACATCCATTTGATGTATATCTAAGTTATGAATGGCAGCAATAGAAATTAACATCCTAATGGAAGTAATTCTCGTAACAGGTGAATAAGTATCAAAGAAATCTACACCTTATATTTGTTTATAGCCTTTAGCTACTAGTCTAGCTTTGTATTTTTCCACAGTTTCATCTACTTTACGTTTCCTTTTGAAGATCCATTTACAACCTATGGGTTTACACCCTAGAGGTAAATCTACAATCTCTCAAGTATCATTTTGTATAATGGAATCCATTTCACTAATGGCAGATTCTTTCCACCATGGAGATTCAGAAGAAGTCATGGCTTCTCTATAAGTCTGTGGATCAGTCTCATCTAGGCATGTTATGAAGTTTAGCCCAAAATATTTTTTAGTTCTAAGTATTTTACCTCTTCTAGGCTCAAATTCATCTTCCTATAAAGGTGATGTCTGACTAGTGGAAGGAACGTCTAGGGGATCCACACATATCATGCGAGATTCAGATTTCAAAGGAAAAATATTTTCAAAAAACACAGCATCCCTAGATTCCATAATAGTATTCACACCAATTTCAGAAATTTCAGAACTTACAACCATAAATCTATATGCAGTAGTATGTTAAGGATACCCTATGAAGACACAGTCAACAGTTTTGGTTCCTATCTTGGTTCTCTTGGGTGAAGGAATGGACACTTTATCCAAACACCCCCACACTTTAAAGTATGCATAAGAAGGTTGTCTACCTTTTCATAACTCATATGAAGTTTTTTCTGATCCTTTAAAGGGTACTCTGTTCAAGACATAACAAGCCGAGAGGACGGCCTCCCCCCACAAGTTTGCAGGTAGTCCTGAACAAATTAACATGGCATTCATCATCTCCTTAAGGGTTCGGTTTTTCCGTTCAGCCACACCATTAGATTGTGGTGTATAAAGAGGAGTTACTTCATGTATGATGCCATGTTCTATGCAAAAGTCTCCTATAGGGATTACATATTCACCACCACGGTCAGACCTAACAGTTTTAATGGTAGCATTCATTTGGTTTTCAACTTCTAGTTTATATATTTTAAAGGCTTCTAAGGCACCATCCTTTCCCTTAAGTAAATATATGTGACAGTACCTCGTACAGTCATCTATGAAGGTGAAAAACCATTTCTTACCACCTCTAGTTTGGACTGATTTCATGTCAACAAGGTCTGAGTGAATTAATTCTAAGGGTTTAGAATTTCTATGAATAATTTTTCTATAAGATTTCTTAGCATATTTTGATTCAACACATCACATTTATGTTTATTTTCCAATGTAAATTTGGGAATGCAGCCTATGCTAGCCAGTTTATTCATTGACTTATAGTTTACATGACCAAGTCTACCATGCCAAACATTCAATGACACACAAACATAAGCAGAAGAATAAAATTTATTCATTTCAACAGAGGTTACATTAAGTTTGTAAAGACCCTCAGTCTTATAGCCCTTTCCTACATAATCCTTACCCTTAGTGACAATAACTTTTCCAGATTCAAATACAAGTTTAAAACCCTTATCATCTAAAACACCACAAGATACAATATTTTTGTAGATGTCCGGAACATGAAGAACTTCATTCAATGTGAGAGTTTTGCCAGAAGTGAGCTTTAGCCCAACCTTGCCTTTTCCCGCAACCTGTGCTCCGGACGAGTTACCCATGTAGAGTTTTTCTCCTTCCCCTACCTTCTGATAGGAGGTGAACATATCTTTGTTTCCGCATACATGCTTGGTAGCATCGGAGTCTACCCACCAGTCTCTCACATTGGTTACCAAATTGACTTCAGACACCGTGCCAGAAAACTCGTTCTTGTTGTTCTCAACCAAATTAGCATTGTTTTTCTTGTTATTAAAATCCTTACATTTTCTACAATGCATTTCCATATGGCCAGGAAGTCCGCAAACATAACAAGCACCTTTAATTTTACCAATGCCAGATTTGGGTTTCGAAAATGTACCTTTCTTATGCGGACCAGGTTTGTGGTTGCTGCGGTTCAGGCTTGCGGAAGACTTGTGTTCAGTTACATGAGCTTTGCTGGACACGTCCCTTGCGGAAGATACGTTTTTGTCTTTTGAACACAACAATTCTTCCACTTGAATCTTCTTACCCAATTCAACCATATTGACTTCACCAGTTTCATGTCTCAATTTTCGTTTGTATTCAGACCATGAAGAAGGTAATTTCTCAATCACCACAGACACTTGAAACGTTTCCTCAATCACCATACCTTCAGCAATAATTTCATTAATAATGCGCTGAAGTTCAAGGAATTGATCAACTACAGATTTATCATTAGACATTTTTTATTCCAGGAACCTAGCAACCAAAAATTTCTTGCTCCAGCCGTTTCCGCTTGATATTTTGCTTCTAAGGCAGCCCATAAATCATAAGCAGAAAAGTTCTTTTTTGCATATAGAAATCATACAATGCATCTTCTAAATAGTTAAGAATATGATTCTTTGCCATATAGTTCTGTCTACCCCAACTCTCCAACTTTCTTTCGTTTCCAGCATCATTCAAACTATCATCAAAGGATTTCAAAACTAGTTCATCTAACATACGAAAACCCAGAAAGAAGAGCATCTTGGATTGCCATCTTTTGAAATCTTTGCCACTAAATTTTTCTGGTCTGTCTACCCATTGTTACAGAAGAAATTGATATTGTGTTAAGATTGTTGGATCTGCAACAAAATGGAAAACACTAAACAGAAGAAATTTTTTAAGGTTAGGAAATCTCTGATGATGCACATACAATGGAAGGAGCCACCTACTCAGCAAATTGTCCTTAAGACAATAGTCCTCGGGTACTCCTCAAGAATGAGAGATGATATACCCCAACAGAGGAGATGTGTCCAGGATAGAACTGCCCGTTACGATTAGTATAAGCACAATACTAATCACCCTCAAGAACTTAACAGCAAGATAAAAGTGGAAGGAAAATAAACAAGCAATGTGCAAACAAAGCAAGAAGATGGGAAAAGAAGACAGGATAGTAGCTGCTTCTGGAGTGAATTTTAATGGAGAAATTCGTTTTCTTTTTATAGGTAGAAGAAGAATACAATGTGGCAATAATCACGGACATTAAGTTTGAAAATTAATTCCAAGCATTAATCATGGAGATAATGGTTAAAACGGATATAAAACGAAATAATTATCTCCTAAAAACTCGCCGGGTCATACGCCTCCATAATTAAAACAAGATTTGAAATAGTCAAAAAACGTAAGTTTTGGTTGGTCCGCAGCCTCAGCTACGCCCGCAACACACACTCAGACCCGCAGCAGCAGCCACGGTCACACCCACACTCACAAGCGCACATGTGTGAAAAACATGTGTACACCAACTAGCTCATTGCCTTAGTCCTCCCCCAACCACAAAAACTTTTAAACCCTAAGGGCCCTCCCTTAGTTGCAATTTTTTTGGTAATAAGGAGAGAACTCATCTCTAGTCTCTCCAATGTGGGACTAAAGGTTCTTCATTCACAATAGTTAAAAAAGAGTTATTCACCCTTAGTGACATCTAGGTCCTAAGGTCCGTTCCCACCAAGACAAAAATTTATTTTAAAGTTCATTTTTTCCCAACAAGTTTTAATAATATAAATTTCTAAAAATATAAGTGTCTTCTTCTCCCGAATACTTAATGGGTCAATATCTTGGTCGGAATGATCGAGCTTGAGATGATGAAGCCACAATTCAGGATAAAATTATGAAAATAGAGGAAAAAATAGAAGAGATTTATTTGAGATTAAGGAGTAAAGAGGGTGTAAGATGAATTGAATTTAGAAATGGGTAAATATAACAGATGGAAAGCTATTTCGGCTAAAGCTTTAACGCGTATCGGCATCTCCCTGATCGTGCAACATACTTTCCATCACACGATAGAGGCCTTGTCACAGGATAGAAGCATTGCCGTGATGAAGCATTTTTCAATCATATTTTGAGATTTCCCATCTCATAGTCGGCTCAAATCGACAAATTTGTAAATTTGAGCATCCCATAAGATTCCTTGCACCATAATTTTTTCGTATGAAAATACATGTAGAACATCATTTCCGATTATCGCTTCTAGGGTGCCAAATTCACAAGGGGCTGGCCCCAACTTCTATAAGAACTAACAAGTATATGCTTCGAATCCCATGATAATTATTTGTGCAACATTGTTAATAGGGCTATTAATTTATTTGGTAATGTACCAAATTCCACAAAGTATTTTTCACCTTTATACTATACACCCGGAAGCAAATTGGTAATCCCCCGGAGATGAAACTTAATTTGAAAAGAGCGTCATGACTCTGATATGCATATTGTAAAAGTGGTCCTGTGTGAAAGGGAAATTTTTTAGTTCTTTCTTAACTACGGAAATTTGAATTTTGGTCTGTTTAAGTAAATGTGATTAACTATGTCGACGTTTTTAACTGTTCCTGTCAAACGTTCCAAGAGAAAACAAACGAATTAACAGTCTCTAATCTATGTTCTAGTGTGATCGGACGTAAGGAAGGAGGGAAAAGCGACATGGCTGCGGTGGACAAGGAGACCAGTAACAAAGAAACAACAACTAGATAACACATGCATGTAGGATCCACGCATTATTAATCTGCCCAATTCACTTTCGGTACGTGCTTTTCAGATTACTATACAAATAATCCCATCTAGCTATAGCTCATTCAACAAAATAATCTTTTGTCTGTTGGAAGAAGGGCATCTGATAAGAATTAGACAATGTAAACCTATATGTATCTGCATGTATGTTCTAATCACTAATATGAACATACAATAATGAAAAGCGGAAATAAAAAGAGATCGATTACAAATATCTTTAGCCATTGTAATTTGAAATTTTAATCCTTGAGTATGCCCTAATTTCTTAGTTGATATGAATTTTGGTTCCAAACCCTCCTTCTCACATTTTACATGGTGTATTTTCTTATGAGAGTGCATTTGGTGACCTTTATAGAATAGTTGCATGATAGAATGTAACGGATGGTTTTCTAAAATGAAAAAGAATCATAAGAAGTTACCTTGATCAATTACAACTTCCCACTAAATAAATCACATTCTTTTTCCCTTAACTAATTAAATTAATTATTGAAAAAATGTCTAACAGACAAATTGTATGAGTTTATATTTGAGTAAATGTATTTTATAGCTAGACAGTGTTGTACTCTTCGAAAGAGTCTGTTCATTTCCTTTTTACCATCAAATGGGATTTCATTTAATTACCTGTTTCTGTTGGCATGCAGTTGGAAATGGATTCTTTGTAAAATCTAAAAAACAGTTTATTTGTAACATATTTATCAAAAGAGAGGTCGACTAGCTACCCTTTGAACATCCAAAATGGGTACATAGTTAGAGAAAGAAAGAATCCAAAATCCAAACATATTTTGGGGATGTGTATTGTATGTAAAGATAGAGATAAGAAAGAACAAAAATAAAAGAATCCAAGAAGAAACATGTGTGAACATATTGTTATTTGTAATAAGCAGGCAAACAAAACCAAATCCCGGTTGTCAATAAGTTTTTGTGTTTTGTCATATTCCTTTTGTTTTCTTATTAACCCTAAGGGGCGGCACAGTTTAGCATGTTCTTCTTCATCTTCAAACTCAAAACTTAAGTAGTGAGTTAGTGATGACAACGCAACGTTATATTAGTAGGTACTTTGGACTTTAGAATTTGAGGGCGGATTTTTCAAAGTTTTCTTTTGGAGAACGTTGAAAAAAAATGTTTTAGATTTCCTTAATTTTATGACACCCCTTATAAAAACAAATAGTATAACTGTTGTATTGTAAGGGGGGATCTGTCTTGTTTATGATACAAGGCCTGAATTCTGGATCAGATGCGAAGATGGTTGTTTTATTTTTGACATGTCTGATTTGATTTTGGAAATATTCAGATATAATGTCTAATTAAAGATTTGAATTTATTCCGTCTAACGATGAAGCTAACTAAAAAATTTATCTAACTCGAGCAAAATGTAAAATATGGTCTTTGGCAGGACGAATCATAAGTTGAGACGAGAATTTTATTGCTTCTTATTTTTCTTGATACTTTAACCGTACAGCCAGACTCCCTTATATAATGAGAGTGGTTTTTACATAAGGTAGGAAATCTAAACAAATCCTAAACATAACAGGAAATCTAAACAAATCCTAAATATAACTGGAAATCTACTTAAATCCTAAACAGAATATATTGTTAACAAATCCTAAAGACTATGAGTTGGCATTTGTATCAGGATTGGTTTTCTGACTGGATTCAGAATTGGTCTTCTGGCTGTATGGTTCAACTCTTCCCCTCAAGTTGAAGGGTAGCTGGCGAATATTCAACTTGCTTCTCATGATTCGCTTATCTTGCTCATACAGGCCCATGGATTGGTTTTCTGACTTGTCATCACGTCGATATGATCTCATCTTAATTTTGCTTTCTTGTCTCCATAGATTTTGTATGTCTTCTATAGCTTGCTTGGTAACGGTGGATACTTGTCCACTTTTCTAGTTTTTATGAAGCTCGATCGTCGTAGATTCTGAGGCTTCGCTTGCTGAGTTGTCACGAAAGTTAACCATTTAACAGGTTCAGAGGTTCCGCCTTAAACCGAAAATCTTCGCGTTGGGTCTTTACGAAACTTAACCACTTAGTTGGTTCAGAGGTTTCCACCTACCCAACCTCAGAAACGTCTGGGTTGATGATTCTGAGTGGTCTACCTGTTGAAGTATTAGAAGTAGAAATAGTAGATGCTGGTATTTGTTTTGTGGTTCTCTATTGGTTAAGAGACTCAAGATGTTGTTGGTGTTCTCTGTTGGTTAAGAGACTCAAAAAATTTGTTGGTGTTCTCCGTTGGTTAAGAGACTCAAAAATGATGTTGGTGTTCTCTGTTGGTTAAGAGATTCAAATTGATATTTAGAAGCTGGTGTTGATGGTAGTATAGTGCTGTTGTGCTGTCGTGGTCGTGAACTTCTGTGGTTGCAATGTGTTCTGTATGGAGTGGAACTGAACTGGTGGTGATGCAAAGATGGTATGCAAGGAGATGACGATGTGAATGCAAAGTGAAAATACTGGTGGAATGGTATGAGCGTGAACTAGTGGTGATGGTTGGAGAGGAGCAAAGCTCCTCCCATAGGATAGAACCCGCTCTGATACCAAGTTGAGATGAGAATTTTATTGCTTCTTATTTTTCTTGATACTTTAACCGTACAGCCAGACTCCCTTATATAATGAGAGTGGCTTTCACATAAGGTAGGAAATCTAAACAAATCCTAAACATAACAGGAGATCTAAACAAATCATAAAAATAACAGGAAATCTACTCAAATCCTAAACAGAATTGTTAAAAAATCCTAAAGATTATGAGTTGGCATTTGTATCAGGATTGGTTTTCTGACTGGATTCAGAATTGATCTTCTAGCTGTATGGTTCAACATCACACTCATATGATCACCTTGTTAGTTTCGATCTGATTCAGAATATAATTATGACTTGACATGAGTCATGATGTGATTTTATATAGTGGTAAAAAGAGATTCGATTCTCGAACTT
>JAJJMC010033249.1:879266-902791 GCA_023531435.1 Papaver californicum | reverse complement strand
GTATACGTGACCATAATTTTTCTTCACATTGATCGGTACCAATGCTATAATCTTGAGAAATAGACAAATGAACCGTACACATCGTAACATCTTCAAAAGACGAAAAATTTGGAACCTGTGGTTTTGATGGCGCCATTTTACTAATCGATTTCAAAAAATGAAATAAAAATCAACTTTAGAATTTTCAACTGCACAATGTATGAGTTTAGTAAAATGGCATTGGTTTAGTATCCCATATATATAGGGTAAATATATGACCGTTAACTGCCAACGGTAACATATCAACGGTAACATATCAACGGTAACATCCAAAAATTGTCTCACCCAACCCCAGGCGGTGCCTTGGGGTCTCGCCCAACCCAAGCGAGACCTTAGGGTCTCGCCCAGAACCCAGGCGGGCTCCTGGCTCCCCGCCCAGTCCCATGCGAGTCCTTGGGATCTCGCCCAAAACTGAAACGCTATCTTGAGGGCTCGCCCAAAAGTAAGCGTGGTCCTGGTACCCCGCCCACTTCCATGCGAAATCACTGCATCTCGCCCGTGTTTGGAAATTTTAGGCGATATCTCAGCTGTGCGCTTATGAGTAGGCGAGCTTCTGCTCAGTCGTCTGGTGGAGCGAAAGTTTAGCATAACGCTTGGGTTGGCGGAATGTCAACACTTCGCCCGTGTTTTTAAGCGAGATGCTGATACCTCGTCTGTTCACAAGCGAGGGAGTAGAATTTCGCATGACTATAACTTTGATCGTCGATCAGCGATTACTTTTGATCATGAACAGTGATTTTTCAACGATCAAATACTAAAAAAAATCGACGACTGCGGTTCATTTTCGTCGACTATCGATCATTTATAATCTTCAGTCGTCGATTTAGTCGACGACTGTGGACGCTCTAACAGAGTAAATACCCTTTGAGTTGGGTTTCCAAACAACTTGATCCTCAAATGAAGCATCCAATGAAACTTCTCATAGACGATCTTTGATTTCTAAAATATATGCACTGATAAATGTTGACTAATGAGGTATATTCCAGCTGGACCAACGCATAGCTGACTTTTGACTTATAATTCAAGAGTCAACCTTGAATTGCATCTCAGACTAGCTGGGAAAACTAAATATAAGGACTAAATTTCCTTTTTATAAGTGTCAAATGTTTATTAAGGGGCTAAATTTGTTTCTCACCATTTTCTGCTTAGAAAAGAGATGGGAAAAGAACGGAAGACAAAAAAGTTGTTTAGAGATGATGTGATGAGATGAGTATTATTATTAGAAGGGAAAGATCCAATGTAAGGAGGGAATTCTTTCTATTAAAATCTAATCAATCTATGATCAAAAACAAACTCCATCGATTTCTGAAAAAAATATTACTATCTCTTTTTTATTTTTATCTAAAAATAATTTAATTTAAAAAATGATAATAATTTTTTTTTAAAAGGTAATATCATTCAAATATATAATATTTTTGTAAATGCTAAACTTATCCTTTTTATTTTCCTCTGAAAACAACAAACAAATGATGTAAAATGACTCAAAGGAAAGAACAATTAGGTTAGTTTAAGACAAAACATGACCCAATTACTAGGGTTAAACATACATAATTGTTCTCTACAAATATATATTCTCGAAACTTGTCAAATAATGATTGTCAATAAAACTTACAAAAAAATTAATACCCAAATTTCTACCTAGCTTTTGGTTGAGAAAACGATGATTCAATTAGTTTTCTCCTACCACCATCAATATATGTTCACCAAGCTTGTTTAAATAATTTGCATCAATAGACACAAAATAGTTAAAATCTCTATATAGTTTCCTTTAAGGAAATAAAATTGATTAATGATTTGGTGTCATTGCATGCTTACGGAAGAAGATATAAACTCAAATGATATAAATTTTGAAATCAAAGTTTTTTTTTTAAAATAAAAAAACATTAAAGCTTTCGATTGAGTAAGGCAAAAAAGATGCAGATACATATTTGGGGACGGTTTGATAGGCTAAGTTTAAGGGATATTTTCAATATTTTAGTTAGATTTTATAGAGTTCTTTCCTCCCACAAAATTCTAATTCCCTCCCCTAATCTTTCCCTCATTACATCCATTCTTTCCATCCTATTAATATCATTCGAGGAGATTTAGACGGAAAATCAAGTTGTTAAAAGATAATTTAGCCTCCTAATAATATCATTTGAGGAGATTTAGGCGGAAAATCAAGTTGTTAGAAGATAATTTAGGATCATTTGAGAAGTATTTTTTTTTTTATAAAGAAACATTTCTCTTAAAAACTTCCATGGTCCAGAAATTAGAGCTACTGAATACGATGGAAGTTTAAGATTGAGTGTGGGAGGTGATGGTTTTGTAAATAGTGGTAAGAAAAGTTCGTTCGCTCGGACTTCTGAAGATTGAATTTAGATTTAGTAAATTAATTTTAACTAAAAATATACACAAAATATGAAAATAATATTCACAAATACTGAGGTTATGGATTTCACCATTATCCAATTAAAGTGATTCAATTCAATAGTTATGATTATGCAATTCTTACGTTTAATTTGATTCTAAAATATTACAACAAGTATATTTTCAAAACACAATTGTATAACAAAAGCATGGAACATCTAAAACCTAGGACAAGCATGTATCATCTAACGAAATCATAACTGTTTAATAAAAATCATTAAATCAATTTTTAATCAAAGCAAACAATCATAAAAGAAATTACAAAAATCAATTAAAATAGAAATATACCATTTTTCTTGGAACAATGGCTTCCTCCATCACCTCAGAAAAGGGGTTTAGATCCTAATGTTGAAAACACTCCCAAAATACTCATTCATTGCTCTAAAAGGTGTTTACAAATGGTGAAAAGGAGTGACAATAATAAAAAACAGTGAATTTGCAACGTTTATAAACGTTACAGACTCACTGTTACAGAGGGATAACTGTTTCCTGAAGATAAACGTTGCAAATGAAGATATCGGTTGCAAAGTTAAAAGCTTTAGCAACAGAGTCTTCAAACTTTTCTCCACGGAAACTTTAACCCTATGACAACGTTTTCTTCATCTTCTTCATCATGATCATGAGCAGATTTTTCTGGAATTTTGATTTTTGCGCTCTGGCCTCTCCAGATCCCCCTTCAAAGCTTCATTCGTCTCCTCTATTTATAATCGACAATCCAACCACTGCCAAATCTTCTCGAATCCTTAAAATATCTTTCTTCCCATGAATTCATTCTTCGGAGAATAATTTTTCTCCTCGGCTATTAACTCTTGACCATTTTGTTCGATATTCTTCTCTTTGTCTCCCTGTTTTACCGAGTCACACAGCTGATGAGATATTCTTGGTTATTGTAGAGTCTCCCAGATTTCTACAACTTCTTTTAATATGGTAAGTAAATAGATTTGTCCTAACTCTTGCATATATCCCAAGATTCTCGTCCAAAAATTCTTCATATATACGCAACTAAGAAGTTAACTCTTCCCGCCCAAATTTTCATTTGAAAAGAATGGGTGCCTGAGGTGCCCCTATCCAAAGTAATGTTCCTTTATCATTTATTTTTGGGTGACTTTAGTAAATTTCTCGGGTGCCTTTAACACTTTTTCGAGCCAATTTTTCCAATGATGTTTATTTCCCAAAAATACCTACAAACACAATAAAATCACATTATAAGTACACAAATGAGTTCCAACACTATACAAATTGAAATCAAATAAGACACGAAAAATATGTTTATCAAATACCCCCAAACTTATTATTTGCTAATCCTCGAGCAAATCTAATCTAGAAAAAAAAATCCTAACTCATTTTCGTAGGCATCACGATTGCACTTAGCGTGTGCAATAAGCCTTTAAACCCCTAGGTGTCCCTAGTGGACGAGTTTTGTCCCGTGAGGGTTTACAAGAGATATACCCACAAACCCTTTACTCCAAACCCTAGCTACCTGTGAACGATTGAGGGTAAACACTAAACAAGCTATTTAGTTGGCATACTAAGTTTTTCGGCTATGAGAATAATTACCCTATATGATTCCAGTTGCTGCACACGAGTTTTCACTCAGCGTACTAAAATTCATACAAGAATTCAAAACTCTACTTAAATAGTTGTTCAACCACGATACTCAGAATCTATCAAAGTACAATCACATGAAAAGATTTAGAAGATGGATATAAACAAAATAAAGTTTGCACATGTTGACTAAGGTGAACGGTGTTTCCCATATCTGTCTGAAGGTCGCCGCTTGGATGAATCCTAATGGATTGAGATACGCTCCCACTAGTCTTACTCCTTATACTAATATCGACTTAGTTGGTATATACAAGGTTTCAACGGTCGATTTATTGAAAATAAAACAATTATTTATTTAAATGTACTGACAATATGATTGGATCAAATGAATCCAAGCGCATGCTCTTTATTAGCAGATTATATGATAGTTCCCATGGATCCTGCATTCCACGCTTTCTTAGGCGACGGAGACAGGGAGTTCACAGACATATTGCTATCAAAGTGTCAATACATTTATTTTTTTATTTTTTTTTATTTTTTTAATAATGCTCTAAATAATACAATAATGGGGCTTGATCTCAAACACTCAACTTCATCCTAATAGCTATAACAATTCGATATTGGTGCCCTACCAAATCACTTAGAGAAACACAAAAATTATAAAAGATAAAAACAGAAGGTGATATGGTCGAGATAGAATTCGAGATATGGTGACAACTATCATGTTATTTCTAACACCTGAGCTAGGCATCTTTTTATAAATAGACCATTTAACTAGGAACACCAATTCCTATAGAAAAAGAGCTAAGTTTCCATCTACCTAGAACGGTTAATGTCATCTTGAATTGTTCACAAGTTTCTAGACTTTGGAGTTTCATGTTTCACTAAAAGTTTCTCCCTTACCCCCAAACTTAAATCCAACATTGTCCTCAATGTTCTAAAGATGAATTATTAAATATATGAACAAAGAGAAACTGTTACCAATCAAAGGAAAGGAGATAAGGAAAGATATTATCGTGTCGCACGAGCATGGGTTACCTCCCAAGAAGTGCTAAGTTTAAAGTCTTCAGCCAGACTAAGAAAGAATTAGTCACCTCATAAAATCATATAGCAATAGTCGGAACAACCGTGGGTTATCTGAATAAAATAATGTTATCCAAAATAGAAGGAAATTACAGCGGACCCAGAAAGTGAACAAACAAAGTACACCCTTATCCCTATCTAGTGTCTTTTTTAAGACAACTACATTTAATCGAGGTTCAGGTTCGGGCTCTATGAAAGGGTCTAGATAAAATATATTCATGGGTTGGATTTCCTTACAGGCGGGATCAATAGGATCAGGTTGTAAAGTCTGGAGTAACTCAACTAATAATTTGAAGCACATAATAATGACCTGAATAATTGTGGATCCTCAAAGTCAATCAGATTTGACCCACATAGTTGACTACAATGAAGGTGGTCATTCTTAAGCAAATGTGTCGATTCTAATTTTCTAAAGTAATTAGGCTTAGTCTCAAAACTTAATAACTGACACATTTGAAATTCAAACGTTCCCACATATGGAAGAATGTTTTGGTGGGAAAACAAAGTCAATCTTGGTATTATTTCCTAGGTAAACCACATCGACCATAGGAAGGGTTTCTAACAACTGAACTTCTTTTTGGACATCAACATGCTCAGAGAATCTAGTTTGAAGATGATCTTGGAAAATGGTAGAGGTGCATATGTCAAGTCCCAAGTGAGGGACTTTAAGTAGGGATACTTGACAATCACAAGAATCATCTGTACCCCCAAACTTAGGGTGGACATTACTCTCAGATGGACTAAAATTAAAATTCTCTATGAGTCTATCGAATCGTCTTCGAATCGTCAAACTCTAAATCACTAGTCTCAGGACAAACTCGTTCCTCTAAACCATTATCGGGTTCAAAACAACAAAATTCTACACCGTCTAAAATAGTGGTATCTCTAGTCAAATCCTCTTCCTTTTGAATAGGTGAATAATCATTAAAATTATTTGTATTTGAACAAGAAACAATACTATCATCATGAAGCACAATTGGAGTGAGAATTTCCCGATCACTCTGCCTGTATATTTCAAGTTCTTCACCAATACTATCCTCATCGTCATAATAATATGAAGATGTTTGAACCTCGTCTAAATAAGTAGTGTTACCAATTCTATCCTCGTCCTCTTGACTAGGTGAATAATTATCAAGGGTATCACTATATTGGAAATTAAGATCATTTTGAGCAATATTATTCTTTGCAGAACTTTCGTTCACACTTAATAGGAAGGAACCTATTTTTATCCTCAGTCATCTCCTTCATGTGCAATCTAGTACTTATAATGAACATAATATGCCTCTAAAAGAATCACACGAGTAGTTGCGATCTAGCAATCTTTATGATCTAGCAATTCTTCTTGTATCCTCAGTCAACTCCTTGACGGAATTTCTTTAAAAACAACTAGATCATAAAGATTGCTAGATCGCAACTGCTCATGTGATTCTTCGAGAGTCATATTAGGTTCATTATAAGTACTAGATTGCATATGCTTTAGGGCATCCCTCCAAGCCAAAGAACTCAAATTTTGCTCATTTTCATGTTCATAAGACGTGTTTATGTACGAATAGTAATTGGGATCACCTTGGTATGAACCATAACCTTCAGAAGGTTGGTAGTGGTCCCAAGTACTATCCAAACTATGGTCATAGTAAGGGTAATGCCTGTTTTGAAACTCAGTCGGATATTCATTGTATTGGCTATCGTAATACCAATTCGACATTTTCTAACAAAAATTTCCTAATAAGTTTACAAAAAATCTAAGAAAATAAATCCTAACAGGAAGGGGTTCTAAACATACACAAACAAGGCCGACCCAACCATATCAAACCTAAATCTAGCAAGCAAAAAGCATGAGGCTCCACTTAGATTGTTTATAACCATATCAAAAAGAATACCCCCTATGTAGTGCTTGCTCTTAAGGGTTGCAAATTATATCATCAAATGTCGATAGATATATGGTAACAAGTAAAGGTCCTACATATCAGTACAAACTCAAAAAAATCGTGCAAGCCATCACAAAGGGAATATAACTCAAATGGTAGAGCGCTCGCTTTGCATGCGAGAGGTACAGGGTTCAGTACCCTGCATCTCCATTCTCTTTTTTGTTCAACCCATATAGTAAAATGGGCTTGGGCGTACTTGCCAAGACCAACAATTAAAAAATATATGGTTGGGCCTCGGTTTCATCGGTTTTGATTTAGCAGCATCAAAGACGTGTTTAACCAATCTAAATATGATCTTAATATTTTAGTAACCATTAGTTTTATACTCGTGCTACGTAATAGACATATTTAATTTTTCATAACAGTTACTTTCCGATCAAGTTCGATGAGAATTTTTGATTTGGTGTCGTCTATTTGTGATGGTTGGTTAAAAAGTTCATCAACCATTAATGGCGGTTTGGTTCGTCGATTTACGGTGTTGTCCAGCCACTGTAGGTGACGTTTACCCAGTATAATTAAGTATTGGGGGTAAACGAAGTGTAAAAATTTAAAAATAAAATTGCCAATAGGAGAGTGGGTTTCTTTAACCCCTAAATATTTACACCAATCAAATTATGCCAAGTGTCCTTACCAAAACTTCTGTTTCACAAAAGCCAAAAAAGTCTTATTTCAGCCAATAGAAAACGAGGATTTCCTCACTATTCAACGTGAAAGCTTTATTTGTCTAGACCTTTAAATCTTTAGATTTAATTCGTTTATAATTATAATAGTTATCAACTGCTTAAGTTCATCTAGTATACATGAAAAAAAGAATCATGAGCACGTATGCATTACTCTTTGATTTTTAACAACTCACCAAACCAATGGGGAATTAGATGTGCATGACTGCAAAGAAGTTGAATTGAGTAAAAATTACAATAATGAAAAAAGAGATAATCTATACATCCTAGCATAGATTTGCTAAGTCAGTTTCACGTGTGAAATAATCAGTTGTAAATTGTGAGACCAATAAATTTCAATACTTAAATTTTATTTGTTTGGATCTGACTTGCACCATATTAGTTTGGATCTGAGCCTGATTCAGTCTGAATCAGATGGTAGAGTGTTTTTTTTCCTTTTAATGTCTGACTCGATGTCTAACTCTGCACGTATATATGATTAGAAGTTATTTGAGTCAGGTATCATTTTATACCTTACTCGTTGGGCATATATTTGATTGGAATATCTTTTTATCTATTACTCTACTATTTTATTATTTTTGAGTCTTGTTGATATGACTTGAATCGGTATACCTAACCGGATTAGGACTGGGACTGTTTTAGGTTATCTAGTCGGATTAGGACTGGATCTGTCTTAGGTTACCTAGTTGGATTAGGATTCTGATTAGGGTTTTGACCCTATATATATACACACATAGGTGTGTATTCTGTATCTCAGTATCAACAATGTAGTCTATCTGAGACATCTGATTCTGAGTAGAATCACTGCGAGATGTGCAGTGATTCTACAATCTGAGTTGATCTGATCTGAACTGATCACATATCTGTGATCTGTATTGAGTTTCTCCCTCTGATAATAAGATTCTGATTTCTCCGCCGTGGAGGTAGCTAACAAGAGTTAGTGAACCACGTTAAATCCCTGTGTTCTTTATCTGTTTACCGTTCTCGTTTGATCTCTCGTTATAACAAATTGGTATCAGAGCAAGGTTCGTTTTCCGCTGAGAACGATGTTGAAGATCGATAGGTTTACCGGGAGAAATAGTTTCTGCTAATAGAACGTGACAGAGAAGTAGAAGTGACGCTGATGGGTGTCCGGTGATCGGCAGTTGGATGGAATTGCTGAGAAGTTGCTGTTAACGTGAACTGATGGAGGTGGTCCCATGGTGTTTTTTGTAACTCGGATGATGAAGCCGTGACCGGTGATGGCAGAAATCGGTGATGTTGTTCACTATGATGACTGGTGCCATGGAACTGGTGGAGCGGAACAACATTAACCTGTTTGGGTTAGGTCTTGGCAAGTTTGCCAATAGGATTTGGGCTTGTCAAGAGTATGTGGACGCTGATTTGGGCTTGTCAAGAGTAGGAAAAAACATCTGATTCTGGCACTGAAATAGGTGCATCTGATTCTGGCACTGTAATAGGTGCATCCGACCTGATTCTGGCACTGAAATAGGTGCATCTGATTTTGGCTCTGGGATGATTATGTCATCTGTTGCTAAGAAGATTCAACTCAAGGTGGAGATTTGTTGAATATGTCTTGAATCAGGAGATGGGAAGATTCAAGTCAAGGTGGAGATTTGTTGATATGACTTGAATCGGTATACCTAACCGGATTAGGACTGGGACTGTTTTAGGTTATCTAGTCGGATTAGGACTGGATCTGTCTTAGGTTACCTAGTTGGATTAGGATTCTGATTAGGGTTTTGACCCTATATATATACACACATAGGTGTGTATTATATATCTCAGTAGCAACAATGTAGTCTATCTGAGTAGATCTGATTCTGAGTAGAATCACTGCGAGATGTGCAGTGATTCTACGATCTGATCTGAACTGATCACATATTTGTGATCTGTATTGAGTTTCTCCCTCTGATAATAAGATTCTGATTTCTCCGCCGTGGAGGTAGCTAACACGAGTTAGTGAACCACGTTAAATCCCTGTGTTCTTTCTTCTGTTATCGTTCTCGTTCGATCCCTGTTATAACAAGTCTGATAAAATGATTCAGATTCAAATAAATCAGATCTAGATGTGTCTGTTGAATCAGAAAAAGACAAACAACCCTTCAATCCAAAACACTGGTAGAAGAAAACAAAAAACTCATAACATGACGATAAGTTGCATATCTATAACACTGTAACCCCATCATAAAATAAGGCATATTTTGCTCATCTTATTCAGCAAAAAAATAAAAAGCAAATTAATACTAATTATTATTAGTTATAATCAAAACCATTATCTTTCTCTACTACCTGGTAACTGTATGGTGTTAATTCATGTCTACTATCCAATCCAAAACTGAAAAGTAGTTCTATGACGATGGGTGAAGTGAATCATCTCTCCATCCCTTAGCTCCGAGTCATCGAATAATTTATGTGCACGTATACTATAACGATCCCAAGTAAAAGGACGTACAAGATCCACAACATAAGATGTACTATTCTGTACGAACGTAAGCTTCACTGTTTTGCCAACTTTGAGATCATCAATACCTATTTTACCAAAAATGCAAGCTTTAACATTTTCGACATCGTCCATATCAATATGATGGTTTTGTGCTTCAATTGCATTCAGTCTTTTTCTGTATGTCGCCATGATCACTTAGAACCCAAGGTCTTCAATTGTGTGTTATACTTTGATGATAAATGATAATTGTTATCGATTTATAATCAAAATTTTATTATTTAATATGGAAGTATTATGATCATTTTTACTTGTTTTAGATTACATAATCTATTTATTACAGGTAAATTTATTATTTGTTTCTCATTTTCAAAAAAATAAAAAATTCTAAAATAATTATTTGTTTCTCTTTCAATTTATTTTGTTTAGTTAAGTTAGCATTGATTTTATAATAGATTTTCTTTTTTTATAGAATTAATAAATCTTTAGTTACCCTATTAATAATTTAAAGAGATATTCGAATTTGTTACCAAAATTATATATATATTGATACTTCAAAATGATTTTTTCTTTTGTAAATATATAAATATATTAGAATTACCTTTATTTGTTTTAACGCATTAAATTCTGTTTTTGTTTTCCCGTAAAATACTTATTTACAGTTTGATTTCCCTAAATTATCAGCCTTGGAACCAATTTTTTTTCATTTCCTCTGTCCCATAAAAAATGGATTAAGTGTTTCCTATTTGCATAATTTCGATAATCAAAACCAAAATTAAATAAAACAACAAATGAAACAAAAATCATACACCGACTTTAAAACCTAATAATCAAAAAATAGTTGTCGATTGAAACTAATAGCTAAACAAAAATAATGCACCGAGCTTCAATGACGGAAGTAGTAGTCCACCGAGGGTAGGCTTGACTAGATTTATATCTGGATTTAAATCTAAAAATTAGGTTTGAAATTTTGTAAAACATAAATGTTTACAAAAAAATGCTCTTGTAGGGCTTGAATCTGGATAAGCCAGACTCTAGTTCCACCCATGGCACCGACTAATCATCGTTTTCGAATGGTAATACGAAGTAAAAATTCCTCGAATTGTCTTTGGTTGTTGCAGAGTCCACATCTGTCACAGCTTTCCATCATCTTCGAATTTATAGTATCACCATCAACATTCTGAGCTCGTTCAGGCAACAAGGTTTTCAAAGAGCATATGTTTTTGACCTCACAATTCAGCGGCTCTAACAACTGGGGGTAATCTTTCCTTAGAGTGGCAAAAAGCTAGGTTCCTAACCAACTTGAAACATTTAGTGATTACCAAAAATCTTGCGTCTTTGGATCACATCCATCATAGTTTGCAACATAATAAAATCAGATATCTTAAAATGAAATGAATACATATTAACACTTAGAACATATTAGCAATAAATACAAGAAATTGTAACATGAATTCAACTCAAGTATTTAACGTGGTTCGACAATCAAATTGTCTACATCCACGGATGGTAAAGATTTGTATCATTTTTTATTAATCCTTATATGTTACAGAAAGAAATTATGCTATATGATTAAAATCCAATTAATCAAAGAACAACTATACTACGAAATTTACACAAGTCTCATACCTAAACTCTTTGCCCTGATCCTATGCCTTATGTCCAATTCTAACCAAATTTTTTCCGTCCTTATTCTTGTTTGAGAGCTTGGTATTTATAGCAAATTTTCATGGGTCCCTCCAATCTAACTTTCCACTTATTTGTTCATATCCCGTCTTTGGAGCGTAGTGTATCCCGCAAGGCATATTCGTGTTTTCCGCAAGACTTTGTATGCGTATTTCCCATTTCCTTTAGCTTCTCGCTTGATGTCCCGCAACTCTTCTGCGGATTTTTACTCAAGTTTTCGTTTGGATTTGGATGAAATTTACGGCCTTATTAGAATCATGGCATGTCTGACATGTGCCGTTGAAAGTGATTTGTCATGCTTTGGTTTCTTTTGTTCCGCAGCCTGTACAGTTGCAACGTGTCTCTCATGCATCGATGTTTGTCAGTTTCCTCTACTGTGTCATGATTTCCCGCAACAAAGCTTCTGTTTTGAGCAGTGTGCCATATTGTCCCGCAGCCCACGTGTCGATCATGCAACAAAGCTGTCTATTTCAGCACTTCTTATAAAGCTTTGTTTCAGTGTTTCTTGTTTTATTGTAATCTGATGCTCCTTCCATAGTATTGGACCACGTGTAGTTTGGGATTTAATACCCTCACAATTTGCCCCTTTTTTCTTTTAATCTTTAACATATGGTAAAAAATTTAAAAAGAAAAAATAATTATTACCCTTTCGACTTTCACGCTTGCAATAACTTCTTTTTCCACGTTTAACTTTATCTTTTCCCGACTTTTACGCTAGTAGTAACTTTTTCCGCACGTTTATGTCAGTTGACGGTTTCGAGGAAATCAAATCTCTGATAAAGTTTCTCTCTTTTTCAGTTTTCGACGGTTCATCAGTTTCCGTCTTCTCCTATTTAATGTTAGTCACACTCCTCATCTCATTTTTTATATCCTTTGTCTTCTTCTTCTTAAAGTTTTTGTGCTTTTCATTCTTCTGAACTTTTCAAAGATTCCTCTGTGCCTTTTCATTCTCCTAAACTTTTGTGAATAAGGATTTTTACATCAGGATAAAGTTTTTTGTTCATCCAATCATCAGATTTTCTTCTGTCTTTTACTTCGTTACAGGTAATCCTCTTAAGTTTTTCCTTAATGTATTTGTTTATTTATCAATTTCTTTATTTGAATCCTTTTGGAGTAATCATTGATGATAAAGATATTGATGATGTTATTGTTTATCTATTTACTGTTTGTTGGAATGAATGGTGATAATGGTGATGATGATACTTTTATTTCGATGTCTGGTTGTTTTATCATGATCTTTTTCTGTTTTGTTCTTGCTTGTAATGTACTTATCTTCTCTTATTTTCATATGCAGATAAATATTTATCATGACTGGAAAGAATGATAACAAGATTGCTGGTGGTGATTCTCACCAGGATGATCACCCTTTAGATAGGAAATCATCCCGCTATGCTACAATGAAGAAGAATGGAGTAGATGAATTAGGTGGCTCAAGAGTCCAATCTTCCAACTTAATAAAGTCCGCAGATGTATCTGTTGCGGCCAGCAAACCAGCTCCTAAGAGTAAGCGGTCACAAGAAAAATCGAGTTTTAGATCGATGAACCTTGAGGAATTTAAAAGGAAGCACAATCTTCTATAGTTCAAAGTTTCCTTCTACAATCATGCGGAAGGAGATGCAATTTCATTGGAGATGATGGAGGAGTTCAAGTACACCAACAACAGGTTGTTAATACCTGCGGGAGCATTGGATGCGGGCTTGCAGCTTCCTCTTTACCAGAGCGATAATTCTTTCCAATATGAGGTTCTCGCAAGTCATAACAAGTCCCCGCATGGTTTAGCCCGATCCGTTACTCAATATAACGGGAATTGGTGGCGTGTGTTGGATAAGTGTAGCATGCACATCCAAGGAATGGCCAACTTCACCTGTTACGTTCCCAACCCTTCGGAACGTAAACAACTATACGGTCGAAAACTTCCATGCTATGTATGAACAGAACATAGCTGCGAAGAATTATTAGAAGTGGAGTGTTGGTCCGGGCCGCAAAGTTGGTGAAGGATTTCGTTTTCTATGGGAGATTGATAATTCCAAGCTGAAATTCGTTCCTGGGACGCAGGTTCCTTTGAAAGAAAAAATCCGTGATAAGTGGTGTCGCACTCCTTTGATTATTGAAGGTCCATGGGTCTTCGGGCTTGTCCAAGAAAGCGTGGTCTACAACCTTCTAACGCGTTTTGATAATTATTTTGCTTGGCGGTTGAATTTTGAAGGCTTCGTTTTTTCCGTTGCCAAGGTGGTACGTAAATTCCCTCTTCCTTTTCATATCACACTTTGAACATTGTTTAATTGTTTTTTCTTCTTTTTTATAGCCGCAAACCTTAGTGGGCGTGAAAGGTTATTCGGGGGTTAAACGCAAAGCCGCAACTCCCGCAGAAAAGGTATTGATTTACCCAAATGAGTTCTAGTAATCCTTATGAATTTTATTTAATGTATTCTTGCGGTTTATTAATAGGGTCGGAAGAAAGCTAAGGGTACATCCAGTGCTTCCACTGACAGGGAGGAAGGAGAAATTCAAGACTCTCCCCTTCATCACCCAGTTTTGAGAGGTGAGGGTAGCTCTGCTCCGGAGAGACATGAAGAAGAACAGAACATGCCACTTCAAATAACAAATTTTGAGTTCGCGGAACAAGTTGGTGTTGCGGTAGCAACTTCAGATGATGCGGTCCATTTTTCGCACCAAACTGTCGTTCCTGATTCTTCTTTTCTTTTTCAACTCTCTCCCTTATTTGTTTATGAACCGCTTGAACCTGCAACAAGTGAAGATGGTTCGTCCAATAAGGAGGATATCCCCTTTCAGGGTGAGTCGGGAAATATCGCAGTTGGAGAGAGCAAGCAGGTTAACGCTGCAACAGATGAGCCAGCCAGTACTAAAGCAGTAAAAGGTGAACCGGCAAGTATTATGGTAGAAACGGCTCCTACCATAGATTATGTTGCAAGCGTGACTGTCGCTGAGGAATCGCAGACAAATGAAGAAATCCTACAAAAGAATAAAGGCAAAATTGCGGGAGATTCAAATCTTATGAACGAGGAGGAGGAATCCTTTCGATGGTTTTTGTCAAAAGAGCTACTATCTATTCCATGTGATTCTCCGCCGGTGGAATCACATAGTCCTAGGGTTGCTAACTTGCGGGAGTACATGCGGTCCGCACCATATGACACAGTGAAAGATGCCTGGCTAAGAGGCCAAGGTTGACCCGTCGACCCCACCTTCTACATACATCAGCATTCTTCTCTCGCGGAGGCAGTTGCGCTTGCGTATAGTGAAGTGTATTCTTTCCCGCAACAAACTCTCTTGCAGGTATTTTTATTGTTTTAGTAACCTTAGATTTCATTTTATTTTCATCTATTTATAACTTTAATCCTGTAAATTGCATCTTAACCGAGGTCAAAGTGATGCACATTTAACTTATAAATTTTATAAGGCACGATCCATGAAAATGGAGTCCCAATTCAGGTATGTAGAAGAAGATGTTGCGGGTTTGAAGCGGGAAAATGATGCACTTCGTCAACAATTGCTTGATCTTCAAAATCAAGGTTTAATCTTTTTTAAAAAAAATTTACTTGTTTTTCTGAATTACTTCATGGGATCACCGGGGGATTCAGGCCTTGTGACTAGGCTGCAACATAGAGTTAGTCGCTTGACAGATTATGTTTTAAAAGTCAATAATGAAAATGTGGAGATCAAGACAAGATTTAACAACCTCCTCGATACAAATAATCTGGTCGTTCTGAAGTACAATGAATTAGAATCACAACATCGGCTTTTATATGGAGAGAAAATCCGCAAGAAAGAGGAATTTAATGCTACTGTATCGTGGACTAAGGATTGCGTTCTTGAAGCACGGACACGATCTGAGAGATTAAAAGAAGAGAATCGTAAACTTTGCGTGGAACGTCAGAATATCCTTGCGGGAATATCTCGTTCCGGATCACATCAGAATTCTCAGTTTTCTTTGTACATAGTAACATAGCGAAACTCATTAAAGACAGAGATGACTCAGCTTCAGAGACTCATGCGAAAGGGAAAGCACTTGCGGATGCTCAAACTAAAATCTGCAACCTATCTGACAACGTTCTTTTGCGTGAAAGTGATATCTTCCGCTTACATAAAGAGGTTGAAAAATGTACAAACAAATCTAATCAGTTGTGGTAATTGAAGCAAGCGGAGTTAGATCAATGTCATTTAGATCTTCAGCAACTTACGGAGAATTATCAGAAACTCTCAAATGAATATGACTTCCTTGATGTTACTAAAGATGCAATGGCTCACGAATTAGCAGAGTTTGAATCCCTCTCAAGAGGTATCATATTTTATTGCATATTTGAAATTAAATATTATTTCCACATTAATTAACCTGTTATCTTTGTTATATATTTGAAGGAAAATACACAGATGCGGCCGCAAGAGCTGCAAAGGATGAAGGAGAGATTGGTGCTACCAATGCTAAGGTGGAGGAATTCAACAAGCAACTGGAGTTGGCTTCTATCAAGGGTAATGATGCGCAAACTCAGCTAGAGATTTTATCCTCTAAAACCAAAGAGGCTGAGGACAAATTGATGCATGAAACTCTGAAAAATGAAAGCTTAGTTCGGGACTTAGCTTCGGAGAGAGGGAAAATAGCTTTTTGGAAAAAGAATGTCGAAATTTCTACAGCCGAAGTAAATCAGTACAAGAAGGAGCTTGAAACCACAAAAGCCTATATTTCTTGGTTGAGGGTCGAAACTCGAGCTGCAATTGCAAAAGCGGTCAACAACACTCTTGATAGAGTAATAGACGATAGATTAGTATATAAGCGCAAAGATGTCCCTCATAATCCTCCTTTTGAAGCAAATCTCCCACATCTTAGTTTTTTCCTTTGCTTTGTTGTTGCTTAGTTTTTCCTTGCTTCCAAATTGTATTTGCACTTTCATTTTGCCTTGTATTTTTTTCCATGCAAAACATTTTATAAATATATATATATTGATTGTTAGTGCATTGAATGAGTGTGAATTGATTAACCGCAAGGAAATTTTGTACCTTGAGTTACTTTGAGGGTTGTAGCACATGTATAACTTCTCTCTGGCCAGGAGGAAATTAGGATGCGGTCCCTAGAGCATCTCCTGAAATAGAGAGTACCTGATACAATAATTAATGTCATGTTAGGCATCTATGTAGCGAAGATCCAATAGTCATACACTCACAAACATTTACATGGACTTTCTAGAGAGATTACATTTGTTATGCTTTACCTAGTATAAAGCCAAATTATTGTATGATTGCATTGTTGGTTGTGAGCACCTCCTGAAGAGGAGAGTACCTGATATAATGATTAATGTCATGTTAGGCATCTCTGTGGCGAAAAATCCAATAGTCATAGACATTTATATGGACTTTCTAGAGAGATTGCATTTGATCTGCTTTACCTATTATGAGCGCAAATTATTGTACGATTGCATTGTTGGTCATGGGTAGTATGGTTTGAGATATTGTGCGTTCCAAGGATGCCGTAAGATTTCTCCATTTATATTCCGCAAATGGTATGATCCTTGTCCCGCAATATCTTGTATAACGTATGGTCCTCCCCATGTAGGTGCAAACTTTCCTGCTCTTTTATCCCTTTGGTATTCCGGGATTTTCCGTATAACATATTACCCTTCCACAAAGTTCCGCAACTTGACTTTCTTGTTGTATTCTCTTGCCAGTTTTCTTTGATAATTCTCTATTCTTTGGAGCGTAACCTCTCTTCTTTCTTCTAAATCATCCAATTTTCAAGCATGAGATCTGTATTCAAATTCTTTTCCCACGCTTCTGTCCTTGTTATGGGTAAAATAGTTTCCGTCGGTATGATTGCTTCCGCTCCATAAGTAAGAAGAAACGGTGATTCTCCAGTGGCTTCTCTTCTTGTTGTACGATATGCCCATAAAGTATTATGAAGTTGTTCGCACCATCGTTTATGATGTCCATCTAGAATCTTTTTCAAATTCATAACAATAGTTTTATTCGTTGCTTCAGCCTGTCCATTACTTTGAGGGTAAAGTGGAGTGGACTTGTTCTTTTTGATATTAAATGCTTTGAAAAGCATATCAATATTTTTCCCTTGTAATTGTTGTCCATTGTCTGAGACTACGGCTACCGGAATTCCAAATCTGCAAATTATATTTTCGAACAAAAACTTGAAAACATTCGTAGCTCTAATGTATGCAAGAGCTTTGGCTTCAGCCCAACAATATCTACTCCCCATTTTGCAAATGGCCAGGGGCTAAGTATGGAATTGAGTTCCGTTGTAGGTGCTTTAATCCTTTTTGCAAAGCGTTGACATTCTTCGCACCTTTTTACCAGATTCTCCGCATCTTTATGCATAAATGGCCAGTAATATCCTTTTGTTTTTGCTTTTAATGCGAGTGATCGTCTTCCACTATGATTTCCCGCATTTCCATAATGTATATCTTTGAGAATTCACTGCCCTTCTTCTTGTAATAAACATCGAAGTATCGGTCCCAAAAAAGAACTGCGGTACATAATTTTATCCCGCAACTGATAATTCACATATTTTGATTGCACCTTCCTTGCCTCTTTAGTGTTTGCGGGCAATATCCCATCTTGCAAGTATTGACGTATTAAAATCCTCCAATCTTCTCCTGATAATTCATTTTCTGATTTTTGTTGAAAATATGTATCATCTTTAACGGTTGCGTCTTCAATATCTTCCCCAACTTCTTCTTCCATGTTTCCGACTGCCATAACTTAATTGATGGCTCATAAATGCGCCCAATTTTGACTGCTGATGTATTCTTATCTTTTATTATTGAAGAAATAAATGCTAATGCATCGGCATGACGATTCTTATCTCGGGATAAATGTCGAAAAATTATATTTGGAGTTTGAGACGCCAACTTTTGCACAAGATTCTTGTATTCTATCAAATCTTCATCAAGCGCTTGATATTTTAGTTCAACCTGCCAAATTATCAATTATGAATCACTTGTGAGTCGTACAGCGCATATTCCCAATTCAATGATGATCCGAAGAGCATGAACCACAGCCTCATATTCCACTATATTATTTGTATGTTCGCCAAACTCAAGACGAAATGCATGTACCATTCGGTCTCCTGTAGGAGTTGTAATCACAATTCCAATTCCCCCACCTTCTTTATTCCGTGCCCCATCAAAAAATACTACACATCTGTGGGAATTTACAGAGCTTAGAATATCTTGGGAATCATCATCTTCTATTCCGGGCAAACCTTGGATTTCAAAATCATCATCTAGTGGTAAATCCGCAAAGAAATCTGCCAGAACTTGCGACTTTTGTGCAGTTTGTATTTCAAATAAGATGTGGAATTGTTCCAGTTGTGCATTCCATTCTGCTATCCTTCATACTTTTCCCGTATTCTTCAGTACGGACTCTAGCGGAGCTTTGCTTGGTACCCGCACATAACGTGTTAGAAAATATGTACGTAATTTCTTGGTAGCAAAAACCAATGCTAATATTAATATTTCAATTCTGGTATAGTTCCTTTCTGCAAGGTTAAGATTTTTGTTGATGTTAATACCCTAGTTTCTCTAATTTGTCATTTGTCCGGACCAATACCGCACTTATAGCATCTTCTGTTGCGGCAATGTACAAGGCCATCACTTCTTCAGGTTTTGGCTTTTGTAATGCGGGTAATGTGGCGAGATAAGCTTTAATATTTTGGAAGGCTTGCTTACAATTCTCGTTCCATACAAATTTACTTTTCTTTTTAAGGGTGTCAAAAAAGGGCTTACATCTGTCCGATGATCTGGAAATGAATCTGCTGAGTGCGGCCAAACAACCATTTAATTTCTGTACTTCTTTAACATTCCTTGGAGATGGCATATCAAAAATTGCCTGAATTTTTGTTGGATCAACTTCAATCCCCTTTTTGGTGACCAAATACCCCAAAAAATTTCCTGACGTAACCCCAAAAATGCATTTGTCTGGATTGACTTTCATTCTGAATTTTCTTAAGCCTCAAATATTTATCTCAAGTCTTGTAGATGATCTATTGAAAGTTTACTTTTTATCAACATATCATCTACATAAACTTCAAGGGTACGGCCTATCCATGGTTTAAAAATTGCGTCTACCAATCGCTGATAAGTTGCTCCTGCATTCCTTAGCCCAAATGGCATTCTAGTGTAGCAGTACAAACCGTGTGGAGTCAAAAATGCAGTGTGTTCTTGAACTTCTTCAGCTAGAGCAATCTGATTATACCCTGAATGCCCGTCCATGAAGGATAAAGCCTCATGTCCTTCAACAAAGTCCACCAATTGATCAATGCTGGGAAGCGGATAACTATCTTTTGGGCATGCCTTGTTTAAGTTGGTAAAGTCTATGCAAATTCTTACTCCCCCATTATTTTTTGGTACAATCACCATGTTTGATATCCAAGTTGGGTACCGCACCTTTCTAATAAATCCCGCATCCATGAGTTTCTTTAATTCCTTCTCAACCGGTAAATGATACTCAGGTGCCACTTTTCGTATACGCTGCCGAAATGGTTGTACCCGGATGTATATGCAGTTAATGTAGGATAATACTTGGATCAATGCCTGGCATATCCTCCATTTTCCATGCAAAAATATCCACATAATCTTTGAGTAAAGTAACCAAATCAAGTTCCCTTCCTGCTTCCATCAGTGTTCCAATCTTAATTGTTATGTTGGAAGACTGCCCCCGTCAATTTTTGGTATGCTTTCCTCCAAAGAACTATTTTTATTTGTTTCATTCACTGCCTCACTTCCCGAAGTCTTAATGAAATATTGGTTTATTACTTCTTATTTGGTTTTTATCTTACATTCCTTCTTTCTATTTTGTTGCTACTGTAATCGTTCCTTATTCATATGAATTTCTGCGAGGATACAAGATTTTTCTACATTCTGATTTCCTTTTATCTCCATCTCCCCTTGCGGCGTCGGGAATCGCAAGTAATGGTGATATGTTGAAGTTACTTCTTTCAATTGGTGGACCCAATGTCTACCAATGATGGCATTATATGGAGATGGAGCCTCCACTATACTGAATTTAGTCAAAATACTTATGGGTCCGGCCATAACATCAAGTAAAATTTCCCCTTTTGGTTTTGAGGCTATCCCATTAAACCCATTGATAGTGTAGTAAGAAGGTGTAAGTTGATCATCTTTTAATCCAATTTTTTGGAAAGTATCATAAAATAAGACATTAAGGGAGCTACCCCATCCATGATAATCTTCTTGACATTCCATCCAGATACTGGTAGAGTAAGCACCAACGGATCATTGTGTGTTTCTATTCCTGATCAACCTCATCTGCTGTAAAAGTAAACGGAGAAGCCTTTCATCCTTCCCATGTTTCCGTAACTCTTCCCGCAACTTTGAACACTTCATGACTGTGAACCCTCTTATGCATCTTTTTGTCAATAACTATGTTCATAGATGATTGACCCAATTCGGTATAGGAAATCATATTAATAATTCGGTCATTTTGTGGGATATTTATAGTTTTTCCCATATTGAGCCTTGGTGGAGGATTGGGCAAATAAAGAAATTCCTTCAGCTCTTCCATATCAATCAATTTTTTAACTTGCATCTTCAAATTCATGCATATGCTTGTGGAATGGCCCTGATAGCAATGATATTCACAATAATCCTTCGAATTATGTGTGTGTGATGGCTGCTTTCCTTTTGTCCATGGCCAATGAAAATCTTGCATGTTCTTAATTGCATTTAGAATTTGTGGGTAAGGGGTGTTGAGTTTAGTGAAAACTCGATCCTCAAATTTGCGGTTGAACTTTCTTTCATCATCTGTCTTACCTCGTTTGGACTCAATATCAGGATTTTCTCCCGCAACCCTCTTTCCGGAACTTGTTGATGGTTCTACAAAATTTGCCCTGTTGGCAACCCTCTGATGTTGGGAAATTATTCTCGGATGATGTTTTTGAATATTCTGCAACCTTGCACATTTTTCAGTAATCTCCCTAAGATCCTCTTCGGTTTTCGGATGGTCTCCTCTGTCCAAGACGCAAGGGAAAATAACTTGTCCATCCCAGCGTCTGCGGGTTTATTATACATGTATATCTCTAGGAACTTAAGGGTCAATTGTGCGTAATAATGTACTGACCCTTCTAGAAGATTATCATACCATGTTAAAGTTGTTCCTTTCAAGCTTGACGTAAAATACCGACACATAACAACATCATCTTGTTCCCATCGGGTCATGTTGCGGTTGTAGTATTTTAAGTGAGCCACTGGATCTTTTGTCCCATCATAACATTCAAAGATGGGAAGATTGCACTTATGCGGTATAGACGCATACGCAAGGTGTGGTGCCAACGGTGTTCTTCTGGCTTCTTTTAGCACTTCTTTAAGTCGTCCTCCCTTTTTATTTTTCTAAATTTTGATTTCTTCTCGCATTTGTTCCATGTCCTCAAAATATTTTTGCCATCTGTTGTTTTGCAACTCTGAATCATCAAAATCTAATCTATCAGGTTAGTACCACTGATGTGCGGGTTCCACTACCATCACTCTTTGATCTTTATTGATTTTTGCTTTACTTTTTACGGGTCTATTTGAGCTTGCTTCTTTCCCCTGTATTCTAGTTACAGATGCTTCCGTATCCTGTTGGGCCTTTTGTTTGAGCATTTGGTTTTCTTGGGTCAAGAGTGCAATTTTTTCTACACAAGTCTGTTGTACCTTGCGCATTTCATTCATTTATTCCATTAATTGATGAATGGGGTCAACCCTATTTTGAGATACTTCTTCATGTGATTGATTAGCTATCTGATTAACTGGATTGTTTACTTGATCATCCAAGGGTTGTGGTCCTTGGGATTCTTCCACTATTTCCCTTTCTCGAGGAATCTCTATTGCCTGACTTCCCAAATTTCCTATATTAACATCTTGTTCTTGCATGGTTTTATTTGTCACTGTTTGCATTTATGTAATCTTTTTTGAGATATTGTGATATCTTCTTGGCTCAATCTTATGTTGTTGTAGAAGTTTCTTTATCAATATTCTAAAAAGAGTTCATATAATAAATTATGTGTTTCATAACATTCTAACATCCACAAGAAGTATATAAAGCAATTTGATTGACAGAAAATATCTAGCTAAAATTTAACATATCACACATAAGCTAGACAATTTTCTAATTTAACTCAGGTTGTATAAGTTCAAGAAATCATTTTTTGCAGAAAAATCAGAATCAAATTCGGAAATTCAATTCAAAACTTATTTTACTGTTTTGACAAGAATCAATTCAATTAGACGTAACACAATTTTAATCTATACAATCACCTAAATTTGAGACATATAAACTTAATGATTTCAGAGAAAATTCTTTTGCAAAATTGTTATAAACATATTTTTGGTGAAAATTTATGAGCTAAGTTTTCAAACCCATGGTTAATAGAACATATAAGGTAATTTAACATATATGAGAGGTATGAAATAAAGAAGTATTGTCTATGAACATAACAATTAAATCTATATAAATATCAACTAATAAGTTTGGAGAAAACTATATGTAAAGTTTTTACAATATCATTTTAAATCATTGTATTTGTAGGAAAAAAAGTTATTTAACATAATAAGATTCGAGATTTTAAAGATGAAAATTTGGACAGGTAGAATAAATTCTTTACTACCTCCCTGTTTCTAGCGCCAAATTGTGATTACCAAAAATCTTACGTCTTTGGATCACATCCATCATAGTTTGCAACATAATAAAATCAGA
>JAJJMC010033249.1:858198-879256 GCA_023531435.1 Papaver californicum | reverse complement strand
GCAAATTTTCATGGGTCCCTCCAATCTAACTTTCCACTTATTTGTTCTTATCCCGTCTTTGGAGCGTAGTGTATCCCGCAAGGCATATTCGTGTTTTCCGCAAGACTTTGTATGCGTATTTTCCATTTCCTTTAGCTTCTCGTTTGATTTCCCGCAACTCTTCTGCGGATTTTTACTCAAGTTGTCGTTTTGGATTTGGATGAAATTTGCGGCCTTATTAGAATCATGGCATGTCTGACATGTGGCCATTGAAAGTGATTTGTTATGCTTTGGTTTCTTTTGTTCCGCAGCCTATACAGTTGAAACGTGTCTCTCATGGATCGATGTTTGTCAGTTTCCTTTACTGTGTCATGCTTTCCCGTAACTTATGTGTCGGTGAAGCAACAAAACTATCTGTTTTGAGCAGTGTGCCATACTTTCCCGCATCCCACGTGTCAATCATGCAACGAAGCTGTCTGTTTCAGTACTTCTTATAAAGCTTTGTTTTAGTGTTTCTTGTTTTATTGTAATCCGATGTTCCTTCCGTAGTATTGGACCACATGTAGTTTGAGATTTAATACCCTCACACATTTCTTATGCAGATTGAAGAATTGAAAACTTTCGAAATCCACCCAGTACAGTAGTATGTGGCTGGAGAAACTCACAAAGCGGAAATTCGCACAAAAAGGAATTGAATACAACGACAGATCAATGGTCTCCATATCCCAAACTTGGCTATCTTTGTAATCCTTCAATAGTATTATGCTTCGTTATATTTCTAGGTTTTAGAATTTGATCCACAAGAAATCTCATTATTGATTCCTTCGTTAGGAATAATAATAATGGATTTTGAAGGAATATGACCCATCAGGTTATGCATCATACGGTGCATTAAATTTTTTTAACAAAGCTAGATGATCCAAAAACTAGTGTTGATGATCGTATTTTCATGGCTATTCTTCAAAGAAAATTTGGATCATCTAATGGATCAGTTCTTTTTTTGATAAGTGTCACTTCCATCTTCATGAGATTCTTCTCTGATTACCAGGATCGTCTGATCAGGGTATCAGAAAAAGAAGAAATTAAGAATGATTTGCTGGGGGTATACAAATTAATAAGATTTGATGGGGTAGGAAGATAGATTTTGAGGTTACAAAGATAAAGGGGTACCAGTAGCTTTTTTGGGGGTATATAAAAGAAGAGCCTAAGGGTATATTTTAAGTTTTAGTAAATATTATTTGCAGTAAAAAACCAATGTGACCACATTTAGCATACAAAAACTTCTCCCATATTATTTATTTTTAAATAAAAGCCATTTGAAATATAAATGATACAAAAATCTCATTTTCTCTAATAATGTGTAATTTTAGTTTTTAGCTAATTTTAAAATACCCAAGATGCCCTTCCATATATAATGTATGTGTTTCAAAAGGAAATATTGGCGGAAATCAAATCTTTAGTGATAGAAAATCAAATCTTCTCCAAATATAACCCAATCATATTCAGGAAGAAAAAAAAATTTATCTCTCAAAATCTTCGTTTCTTCTTAGATTCTAGGGATTCAATTCAAACAGATCTTCTCCAAATAAATCGATTGAACTAAGTCTCAGCTTCATATCTCGTTTTCTTTTCAGTTTAATTGAAGAATAGAAGACAAGTTACAAGTAGTCGAATCATTCATCAGGTAATTTTGATTTTTATTTTACTTGATTTTTATTTTACTTGATTTTTATTTTCTTATTAATATTTTGATTATATTTTAATTTTCGAGTTGATATTGATTATGAAACTTTTCAGTTTGTTCTTCGAATCATTCATCAGTGAGATTAGATATTGGTTTGAAGAATCCAACTGAAGTTACAGTTTATCCTTCTAATTTGATCATATTCTCATTCGGCTTAAGCTATTGTTTTAGTTCAATCATTCATCGGAGACTGAAACTCAACTTTTCACGTAATCATTTTTTTTTTTTGAATTTTTGAGTTTATGTTGATTATGAAACTCATATTCATTTGTTTTTACGATTTCTTATGTTATATTGTTGATGTTCTTATTCAAATCTATTGGAATGAAAATTGTTATGTTATTGATGTTCTTATTCAAATTTTGTTGTTGTTGTTGATATTCACATATAGTAAAACTTTTTTTGGTTTCATACTTTGTCCTATAGATTATAGAATTTGTTCTCGCGGTTATATCTCACAAAGAGGATACATTATCTTTTCGTATTGGTCTACAAACATCTGTTTTTGATTTGAATGGTAGTATATGTTCAAGTTGGTGTCAATATTCTGTTCTTTCTATAGAAATTTTCCACATAGTTGGTGATCAGCAAAAGGTTATCAATTGTGATTTTGATCTCCAATCGATTGATCTATTTACTTTGTTTAATACGCTTCCATCTCTTGAGTTACATGTAAGGCATAGAGATGAGTCTTCTAGTTCTAGTTCAGAAAGTTTAGTAATTATACCTTTTGAGCAACCACGAAGTTTAGGAATTAAACTTTTCGAGCATTCAGGACTTACAAATTTAGTTGATTATGATGTTCGTAATAAAGTTAAAGAACCTTTGAAGTCTTCGCTTTGGTTAGGTATTTTTCAGGGTGTCAATCAGGTGTTTACGGGAGGTGTACAACAAGTTTGTTCTGATTTGTTGAAATATCATGCAGCATCTGGGTATTCATTCAAGACGACAAGGAATGAAAAGTTGGGGATTGGTGCATGTTGTGCTAAGAAGGAAGAAGAGAAATGTGAATGGCATATATATGTTGTTTATATTGATGGTGTTGAAGGTAGTCCTTTTATTATTAAGGAGTTAAATAAGAAGCATACTTGTTGTGGTGGAGTTGTAAACAGACCACATGTGTCGAAGAAACTAATTAGTAGCTTGATTCTCGAAGAGATTAAACAGAATCCAAAGAAGAAGACAAAGGATATTATGAATCAGTTTACAAGAGAGTACGGCTTTGACATTAGTCGTTATTATGCATATACATGGAAGAGGCATGCATTGAATATTACATGAGGAGAGAACGAGAAATTATTTATCTACTTGAAATGGTATACCAACAAATTGACTGAAACCAATCCCGGATCCCGTGTTCTTTTGGAAGTTAAAAATGGGACTCAAAAATTTCAGAGATTGTTTATCTCTTTCGGAGCATGCATTCGTGGATTCAATTACTGTCGTCCTTTTTCCTTGATGCATCCCATTTGAAGAGAAAATACCTTGGTCATATCATGGCAGCAACAGGTCTAACCGGGAATGACGGTAAGTTTCTTAAACATTCTATTTGTTTCTGTTGGTTTCATCATTTTTATATGCTGGGAAATTTTTTCATGTTCTGTTTCATAAATCTATCCTTTAGCTTATGTTGTTGTTTACCGGAGAATGACGCGAATTGGAAATGGTTCTTGGAGAATTTGAATAGAGTCCTTTTTCCTCTGAGCAAAAAGCTTACTTTTGTGAGTGATCGAGGTAGTGGTTTGGTGAATCAAATTCCTGTTGTATTCCCTGATGTTGTTCATGGTTAATGTTATTGGCATACGAAGAAAAATATCAGTACATAATTTCCCAAGGCCAATAAGGTTTATAATAATTATGTGATGGGATTGTTTGAAAAACGTGCGTATGCTAATACACCTACAGAATTTTCAGAGAACTGGAAGAAGTTGTTGCAGGTAAAAAATCAGAAGTGACAAGATTATCTGAGTAGAGCTCCGGTTGATAAATGGGCAAGTGTTTATTACCCGGGTCATCGTTATGGTAGTTTGTGTTCGAATATCGCTGAGAGTTTCAATAGTTGGATCCTTGAAGAGAGAGAGAATCCTATAGCCATCATGGTTGATGAGATCAGAGTGAAGCTTATGAATCAAATGTGTGTACCTCGCGAGGAATATGCAAACTTATTGAAGTTGCGAGAAACTTTATGTCCAGAATTTGAAATTGAGATCTACAACAACAAGATGCACGGCCGTGAATACAGTGTCACCAAGTCGTCGCAATATGTGTTTGAAGTTCATTCGACATTAACACAAAATGTCGATTTGCAAAGAAGAACATGTTCTTGCAACCGCTGGCGCATCAACGGTTTCCCTTGTGCCCACGATATTCGTTGTATCATGATAAATGAAGAAGATCTGTATAAGTATGTCGAATTCTACTTTATAATAAATTTCTACCGTGAATCCTATGCAAGAGCAATTAATCATGTCCCTACAGTTGAAAAGTCTGCGATTGTGTCTCCAAAATCTCTTGTTCTTGGTCCTGATGCTCTACCACAATCAGGTCATCCAAGGAAGAAGAATAGAATTCCTAATACAGGTTCAGTTCCCAATAAGAAGATGACAACTTATGGTAGCTGCCATGTTTTGACTACCTATAACCGAAGGACATGCCCTGCGCATCAGATTTGAAGTCATTTCGACTACAATTCATCGACTTTCATTTTTAGTTTTCGTTTAGAATACTATATGTTTTAATATAATTTACTGATTTATTATTGTTTCTATATTTTTTAAGTTAAACATGTTAATTTGATGCAGGTGTTTCATGTTTGTTTATTTTTAGATTAACTTTGTCAGAGTGGCAGGCTTTTATAATTTGTTTGAATCAAAATAGTTTTCATAGTTTGTCACATGCTTCAGTATTTTTTTCATCTCTAATATAATGGAACTTTTTTTGGTTCCATCATTTTTTTCATCTGGAACAAGATGAAACCAAAAACATGATGGAACTTTTTCTGGTTCCATCATCTTTTTTAATCTGGATTAAGATGAAACCAAAAAAATGATGGAACTTTTTCTGGTTCCATCATGTTTGTTTACGTCTGTGATATATTTGTTCAATGCCTAAGATTTTAGCTTTTCTGCATATAAACTGAGATGTTTTTATAAAAGTTCCAAGTATTTCAAACAAAAACTAAAATCATTACACAAGTTCTTTAAACTAAAACTAAAACAACAATTTTTTTAATTGAAAACTAAAACTGTCAACTTTAAGTTGCAACTTTGGCCTCATAGTCTGCACCTTTGTCAATGAGGATCTTGCAGGCCAGTTTTGGCCTCATATTCTGCACCTTTTGTTTTATATGCGCTTCAGACGAAAAATTTCCTTTCAAGAGGTTCTTCATGTAATAGTAAACATGAAGGCCGCAATCATTCCTGAAATTAACAAAACAAGATCTTTAAATTAAAAAAAAAAAGGAGTAAAATGAAAATAGTGAAAAGAATATCTCTAAACACAAGTTCTTTTAAAGCACTTACACATCTTGCAGACAACACAAAGGGGTGTTCAAAAAGAATTCTTCTGATTGACTTGTCGGATCTAGTGAGAACTTTGCAACATGTTGTTTGAATGCTGACACCATTCTTTGTTTCATGCTTTCAACACTTTTGCTGCATTCATCTTCAGTTTCAGCTATGGAGTTGTAGTGAGAGAATTCTTCAGTCTCATTATCAAAAGCTAGCAATGTCCAGTGGTACAACTTTTCACTAAGTTTTTTGAGCAATGGAACGAATATAAATTCTGGACTGTAATCCATGTTATCGATGAAAGCTTCGATTGCAGAGCGACAATTTTGCCCGATTGAGTGTAATGTCTGAAATTCAGTAAAAAATAAAAAATCAAGTTCAAATTTGGTTCCAAAAAAACACTTGTATAAGAAAATTTAGAGGAAACTTATACAGACATATGTGCTTAGAAAAACTGCTCTTTTCTACTTAAGAGTACCATTTGGTTTCAACTTTTTCTTTGATATGTTCTTTTGTAATTTCAGCATGTAGAATTCAATCATATCTCCGGCGACGTCACCCTTTCTTATCAAGTTATTCATATTCCTTCCCGTTAGGTACAATCCAAACTCTTTTTTCTCCCATGCCATGTCATTGTTGTTAAATGTTGAAAAAACAAATTAATGATTAAAGAAGAAGAAAAAAAACTGAAAGAAATGTATTCTCATTTTGATTTCAACACTGAAATTATGAAACCAAAAAAATGAAAAGTATGAATGCCACTTACCTTTCATTATGCATTTTGAAATATCTGCACACAAGCGGTTTCTGATTTGAATCGAGTACCTGTATAATCTTCAAGTTGTCAACTGCTTTCAACTTCACCTCCTTTTTTTCCGTTTGTTTTTTTTGCGACTTTTTAGAGTGATTTCTACTAACACAACGAATCTTGTTTCTTTTTTCTTCTTAACTTCCCCAGGTGTATAATCCTGCATCTTAAAAGGTGATTGCATATTCCTTTTGTTTTTCCTCATTCTTGATATTATGTTATTACCTTTTGTTCGGAACTGACGTCTTCATGCTCACTATCTTCTTTGTCACTATCACTTTGCGTCAATCCCAAACTAAAATGAGGCATCTCATCTTCTAAATCAATTACATTTTTTTCCATGTGTATAACTGAGTAGTAGCACATGCCTTTACTTTCTGGCTTTGATGTAGAACCCTTATTTGCATATTCATCTTTCATTTGCTGAAGAAAATTTTCATCAATTGAACCCTGAGTTGACACTTCAATCTTGATCTCTGTCTTTGACGAAGAACTTTTCTTGGCTTCCAATTCTACCTGCTCAGCCACTTTGATATCTTTTATTATGTTTGGAGTCAATTCAGAAACTTCTTCTATTACACTCTTCAATTCAGTCTTCGACAAAGAAGATTCAACTTGTTCAGACACCTTGATATCTTTAGCTGTGTTTAGAGTTATCTCCAAAACTTCTTCTATTACATTATCTGTCGCTTGCTTTTCTTTGTTGATTTCAGATTCAACTTGCTCAGCCACCTTCAATTCTTCATTTGTATTCGGAGTTAACTCTGAAACCTCTTCAATCAACCGTTGAACTTTGCCTTCAGATGATAAAACCTTTTCTGGTTTCATCACTTGTTGCTCCTGAACTTTGCCTTCAGATGATGAAACATTTTCTGGTTCCAACAAAAAACCTTCAAAATCTTTAATCAAACTTTGAATCTGAACTTCATGTGCTGAAACCTTTTCTGGTTCCATTGCATCATCTTGTTGTGTTTCTTCAGGAAGATTCATTACCTTTAAGATTTTATTGAGTTCAAGAAGTCATATTCATTGACAACAAACAAATCAAATCAAAGTAAATTATCACCTCAGCATTATCTTCGAAAATAACATTGTCATACTTTTTCTTTTCTGGTTCAATCACAACATCGTCAGCATCTTGTTGTGTTTCTTCTTACCACAAAACCCTTTCTTTTTCTATCATGTCATCCACAATATTTATAACTTTGCTTATCATATCCTGCAATATTAACATATCTAACTTAATATAATTCTCAAATGAAACTTTTCTGGTTTCATTAACAAAGAAATTCATACCAATCTATTCAAATGCAACTATCATTAACCCAACACACACAAATAAACAATATCATATTTAACACATCTAAGATTTAGCATATCACCTCCACATGTTCTTCACGGTTCGAAACCGTTTCAAGTACCGTTTATTCATTGTTCGAAACCGTTTTTGTTTCATCTCTTTTATGTTTCTGTCTCACGTAAGTCTCCTTCACTGGTTGTAACCTCTCCTCAGCATCATATTTGGCCGGTATGGATTGATCTTCTTCAGAAATCCCATTGTTACCAACGGTTGTAAGTTTTTCAATCAAAATTCTCGCCCACTTATATTTAGCCTTGTAAGGGTTATCTTCATTTCCAGTTCCAGCATTTTCTTAATTTTGTGCAGGATCTTCATTTCTAGCACCAACATTCTCTTCACTTGCAGTACGCTCGTCATTGCCATCACCAACCTGCAGTTCACGATCAATATACTCTTCAACATGAACATCTTCTTCTTCTATGTGCTGGACCAAGCGTATTTCTTGTTCATTATATGGAAGCAAGAACGATCCCTGACGGTGACCCACATTCATCTACAGAACACAAGAAAAATGATGGAATTTTTTTTGATTTCATCATTTTTTTTCATCTGGAATAAGGTGGAATTAAATAAAGGATGGAACCTTTTTTGCTTCCATCATTTTTTTTCATCTGGAATAAGGTGGAACCAAATAAATGATGGAAATTTTTAAGTCTCAGACATTAAAAAGTATAAACAAACAAGAATTATTGTTTTTTTACCTTTGAGAAAATTTCTGGTTGTTTGCTAAGATCATTAAAATTATTCACTATTGCCTTGCATATTTCATCTAGGTTCCATGTAGCGAACCTTGCATACATGTCGTGCCCATCTTGTCTTAAGTTGATGTTTTACATCTCGACAAACCAATACTGAAAAAAAGAATACACAACATTCATATTAGTAAGCAAACTCGGGAAAAATAAAAAACAAACAACTTATGAATCAAAAGAAACAAAAATTAACTTACCAATGGGTAAATTACGCAACCAGATACATCATCAACTTGTTTGGTTTTTATTATAGACTCAGTTAGATACCTATGGAAAACATCTGGCCAACACACCTTATTCATCTCAAATACTTGGTATAAGTATTTTGATGTCAGATTCTGCCCACCTTTGTTTGGGACAAATATTGATACCAAGAGATAGAGGACGAATAACTTGACGAAGTCTTCAGCTTTGGTTTCATCTGCTGCAGTTTCCATCATAGCTCTTAGAATATCTATTTTCCTCTTCTTCTTATCTCCCTTAAAGTACTCAACCGCAAACATGTTTACCTTTTTCTTCAGCTCATCATCTTTGGCTATATCTACATCCTTCATCATTTGTATACCGAAAATCACAGCGAATTGTTCCAGTGTGGTCTGTAATATCATGTTCTTTGCTCTCATTAACTTAAAACAATCTGGTTTCACACGCTTCACACTCTTATAATATGACTCTAAGACCATGTGAATTGCTTTCGTCCTTTTCTTTAATTTTTCTTCTTGTAGTGTACCTTCGTAGAACGGTTTGAAGAAACGCCAAAATGGACAAGCAACAAGGGCCTTCATGTGTTGTTCCTTTTTTTCTATCAAAGCTTTTATGGTAGGTGTCTCCACACACAAATGATGCAATGAGCACCTATACGGTTCTATTTTTTTCCCTGATGTTAAACCATAAGTAAACCATAAGCACCAACAATAGTTGGTTTCAACCATACAGTGAAAATAATGAAATCAATTTTGGTTCCATCAAAATAGCCATTAACTAAAAAAACACCAACAGAGTTGGTTTCAACCATACAGTGAAAATGATGAAACCAAAACTGAACACAATTGAATCGTGAATAAATAAGGTGAAAACGAATGTAATTGAAACCAATGATTTCGAAACAGAGGAAACCTAAACTTTTTTATGATACAAACAGATGATAAGAAATAAAACCTAATTATGCAAATTCATTGATGAAACCAAAATTGTGAAATCAAAAATCATTGATGTATGTTGATTTTCAACCATAAATAATCACTGAAGAACAATGAAACTTTGATTTACCTTTTGGAGAATCTTGTTTCTTCACTCTTTTCTTAAGTTTTTTGTCGATCTTTTCATCTTTCTTTTTCTCTTATTTCTTCACCATTTTTGATTTTGTTCAGTGATTTTTTTTCGATTTTAGGTTAGTTTGAAATTGTTGCATAATAGAATAGACAGATCTGAGTTAATAGTAAGAGGAGGTGGGAAATGGAGTAAATCTACTGATGATGATGAACAACAGCTTCAGAATAGATATTGAGATTTTGATTTTGATTCTGAAGGTACTGGTGGTGATGTAGATGATGATGATGATGATGAGTATGATGTGGATGAAGATGAAGATGATATTGATTCAGGAGCTGGTTCTGATGATTTTGGAGGAAAAAATGTCGTTACAAATTGAACGAGAATAAATAAATGAGAGTAGTTTAAGGAAGGGTAGTTTAGATAGTTGATTTAAAATGGGGTTTTGGTGAACAGTTTTTTTTGTTGGGCTTTTTGTTGTTGGATAGTGACATGTTTGGGTTTATAACCCACGGACTATTTAGTTAATCATTGAAACTTAACTATTACTCCCTCCGTCCTACTTTAGTTGTTATATTAGGGGTTGTTTTTTTTTATCCTAATTTAGTTGTTATAGTTTATATTTTTTCATTTTCTTTCATAATTTATTTCTAACTTGGAATTAATACCTAATTTAGATAAATATGTATGTCCAACTTTCTAAACAACTTTCTTAAATACTCCTTTATATACTTTTCTCTAAGTTAAAAACTAAAAGCTAGGGGTTTTAAAAACTAGAAACATCAATACTAGTTTAGAATATTTAAGAAAAAAAATAATTGTCTAAGTATTTTTTTAATATTTATACTATTTCCTAATATAACAGCTAAACTAGAATGAAGGAAGCACATTCTTAACGTGCGAAGATGTCAACCCAATCTCCTTGGAGGTTGAACCAACTTAATACAATGTTATATGTAAACCAAAAACTAGAACCTAACACTCAAGTAATAACCCTTATGGGTGTTTGTGAAGGATTTTAAAAATGAAGGGAATTTTTTAACTCCCGCTTTACTTCATTTTCATAATGCTGTGATCTCTCAAAGAGGAGAGTGTATGCTTCGATTTTTGAATATAATTTTTTATTGTTCTTCTAGGTGAGGTTTAAGCAACATAGCTGGCATAAGAAAACATTGACGACAAGAGACCCAATGATTGTTTCAGTTGGTTGGAGACGTTACCAGATCAGACCCATTTATGCCCAAGAAGTTGGTTGGAGACGTTTGCATTATATCCATTGCACTCCCAAGCACGAAGATTGTCTTGCAATGTTTTGGGGTCCTCTTGCACCTCCCGGTACCGGGGTTGTTGCTGTACATAATCTGGCAGGCAATAAGGTCTGATGAACTTTACTTGAACTTCTGACTTATCACTATGGTATTCAGTACTTGATTTGTTACAAGGGATAATTATAGAAATGCCCCAATTTTGAAGGGTCATTATACACTTCTGCCCCGGGTTTTTAGAATTAATAGAAATGTTACATTCCGTTAAATTTTTAGTTAACTTTGAACATGTGAGTCCACATGTGCGAAAAATGACCAAAATACCCATCTATAATTAGTACTTATAATATTTTTTGAAAATATATATTTTTATACTTTTATAATATTTGTTTTTATACATTTATAATATATTTTTTTATAAAAGTACAAAAAAAAATTATAAATGTACAAAAAGAATACTCCCTCCGTTTCAGGAAAAGAGTTATTTTCTCTTTAAATTTTTGTTCCAACAAAAGAGTTACTTTCATTTTCAATATAACAAACTTTCAAAACTACCCTTATTATTTTTAAAAAATGTTATTATTCTCATTATAAAGATATATGTAGTATTAAACTTTTTATTAGGATAAATCTGGAAACAAATTATAAAAGTTATTTTCTCTCATCTTGCCTTAACAATTGTGCAAATAGGAAAAATAACTCTTTTCCTGAAACGGAGGGAGTATATTATAAATGTATAAAAAAAAATTTATAAAAGTATAAAAAAATATATTTTAAAAAAATATTATAAATACTAATTATATAGGGGTATTTTGGTCATTTTTCGTACATGCGAACTCACATGCTCAAAGTTAACTAAATATATAACGGAATGTGACATTTCTATTAATTCTAAAAACCCGGGGCAGAAGTGTATAATGACCCCCAAAATTAGAGCATTTCTATAATTATCCCTTGTTATAATTGCAACATATACAATTGCAACATAGAGGGGTATTCCACTATATGAGATTAAAACTGAGTACCTGGCCAAAACTGAGGAAAAATCCAGTATCTATGTACTCCCTGAGACTTGTCTTGTTCAGAGAGCACCTTACGTTTTTAGGGACATATTATTGTGCCTACCTGTCCAATAAATACTCACATTTTATGTTCGTCATCTGCTGTTTTTTGGTTAATGTAGCAAATGTAGTACATATATTTCTTCTGAAAAAAGAGGCCATCCCTTGGTTTTCTAAATGTAAGGATGTGAGATGGAGATGCTACACCATTGTTGTTGATGTGCTCATTTGTTTGAGTTCTGTTTTGTTTGTTGATTGACTTGTATTTGATTCACCAGGATGTATTTCGGATTCCAGCTATGGGTGTCGTATTTGACTTTACCCAGGCTGCAGAGATAGTTGCAGAGATAGCGAAGAAATGCAAGCAAGTTGGGACTCCTCTTAAGATCTTCAAGAAAACTGCTCTCATCAAAGACATGCTTACATCAGATCTTGAAATTGATTGGTTTGAAGGTGCAGCAATTCAGACTGCAAGAGGAGTTCGGGGGAACGTTAAAAAGGTGTTGCCTTGTGTGAAAACAAACTTCGCCGTGCTGTATTTTCCCTTTCGTGCTTTCATTCATGTGCTCTATCTAGTATCTGGTTTCTATAACAACAAGTTGTGATCCATTTGCTTTTGTGATGCTGTAGTGTATGGATGAACAGATTTTCTGTGAACGTTCTTATAGGAAGTCAAGATGTTGGATCATTTCCATGTGGTCCACGGCTGCCTTGTGTGTTTCCAGACCTTCATTAGTTTTCTATTCAGTCGGCATTATTTGTTTCTCCTAGTGAATGTCCAAGTTGTATACACGTTTGTGTTGAGCTCTTTTGATGTATTAGGCTTGTTTCTTTTAATTCTAATTGTATCATTATTGTTATTGGGCAGGCTACTCAAGAAAAGCTTGTTATTAAACTTATGAGGAAGGGAGATCAACCTAGAGAAGGAATTGCTAGTGGGTCATTTCAGCACGAAATTTCTGTGAGCGATAAAGTTTTCATGCCCGTGTGAGGAGAAGTTGGTGAACTGAAGGACTATTTTATCTTGCTGTGAATTAGATATGCATGGTTAATTCAGAAGATTAGGGCTTCTATATTTTTAGAGAGAGTACAGGGTCAATACGAGATGTTTGTAGTGAGTGTTCGATATTTTAATTCTTTGCGGAATATAAAATATGAAATTTATGTTTTTGATGTCGGGACAATAGCATATACAGAGTTCTATTATTTATTGATTCTACTGCTGGGTAGAGATGATTTTACTATTTTATCCTCTGTTAAAAATCCATCATCTACAACAACTTACTAAATCTTCATGTGAAGCACCGCTTTTAGTTTGTCGATATATAGCGTTAAGAATCAACATGAATTCTCTCACGTCTTTCTTGATTGATTTCATCTTAGTTTTTAAGGAACTTGAGTCCCTTTTATTAGCATTTCCATTATGAATCAAAGACTTCATGAATACGTTCCGAAAATAGAGCCGATATTTGCTGAGACTAATGATTTCATCACAACTCACATAAACATAAACATTTGTAAGATCAATATCTTCTTTTTGAACAAAGTTCTTATTAACCATATTGAACTAAATTAAGAGAAGAGATTTTGGGTTGTATAGAAAATTATAGAAAATCTCTATTGATTGAGACAAAATGATAAATTAGAGGGGATTTGAGTAGGAAATCAAGTTAAAAAAAATTGATTTGGTGTGATTTGAGAAGAAAAAGATGTTGTTATATATAGAAAAAAGTTCTCAAAAAATTTGAAAAATATTTGTTGGGATCCGAGAGTGGAAGACATAAAGTCGTTAATGGTGATGGATGGCCAAGATCGGGTGTGAGAGAGGTGTAAGGAAAAAAAGGTCAAACAAATATAATTGTCTATACCAAGAATCCGTCCCACCTCTGAGACGGATACCGGGTATCCGTAAAGCACATTTTTCTGACGGATACTTGATATCCTTCTCTATGGCTTGGCTATAGTTGGGATCAAATATGATCACTTCTCTAGCCAAACCAAAACTTTGGACCATATTATAATCAAACTATGCCCCATAATACTTGTCTTTGACTAGATTAAAACTATAGCCAAACGAATTGCTAACCATAGTGCTTGATGTTAGGAAACACCGTAAAGAGAAACCCTTGTTCTGTCCTTCCTCTGTTTTCACTGTCCAACCCACACAAAAAAACAACCTAATTTGAAAACAGAAATCATCAATGGAGGAATCAAGAATGAACATATACAGAATATCAAGGAGTATAAAAAAGAAAGAGAATTCATTATACAATGCCTTGAAATCAATCTATGAAGACTCCATTTTTGTAGGTGAAATCTCTGAAATTTGGTCACAACTTCCACCTATAGCTAATTTACGTTGTGGATTATGGTATTCTCGTCAATTTCATTCAACTTGTTATTTCAAATCAACTGATGGTCATTGTAATAATTGGTCCTTCAATACATCTCGCCTCAATCTTCACATTGCCCACCTCGCTGGTTAGTAATTATCACAATTTCTCTACTTTCTGTATCTAGTTTGTGTATTGAAACCCTAATTAGGGATTTTTGGGGTTAATTAGGGGTTTGGGTTTTTTTCAAAGTCTTTTTTTTTAGTGTAGTGAAACTCTAATTAGGAATTTGGGGTGAATTACGGCTTTGGGGTTAATTGGGGATTTGGGGTTTCTTCAAAGTCTAATGTTTTGGTGTATTAAAACTCTAACTAGGGATTTGGGCTTAATTTTCATTCAAAGTCTAATTTTTGGTATGTTTTGATGGGGTAGGACAGAAGGGAGGGTGTATAATTGTGGATTCGACGAGGAGAGGTAAACGATTTCCAGATAGTATGGCAAAGACGATTCCGATATGGACTTGTGTGTTAAACCGAGCAATTCTCAATTACTTAAAGAATAATCTGAGTGGTGATGTATCAGTAAGTAATTGTTGTTATTTTTGTATTAGCAGCTTAAGTTGTGTTTTTTTGTATTGTTTTAAATGCGTAGAAGATATTAAAAATTTATGGAACAATGGAATTTGTTTTGATTAGGAGTTATGTACTGAAATGAGAGAAAATATTGATAGAAATAGCAATCTTGTCGATTGGGATTGTTCGTTGCATCTGCCTCCGTGGGTGTCGAAAACTGAAAAAGCGTCTATTGAGGATAGGTTAGAAGAATGGACTAAGGAGTTAGAAGCTAGTGGTGTTGATATTGGTTCTCTTGCATCTGCTTTAGAAAAGCCATTGCGTCCGCTATGGATTTCACAGAAAACTGTTATTTGGTTGAATGAAGTACCTGATGTTGATTCGTGGGATTTCACTCCCGTTATCCTTGTTTCTGCGTCGTGTTCAATGGGTGCAATTCAGCAGAGGACAACTACCTCAGAGTTTAGTTGGAATTATATATCAGGAGCTGGAGATGATGAGGAAAGTTGGGCCAGGGGATTAACGCCAAGCCTTTTTTGGAAACATGTGTACGATCTAATAGCCTCGGGGCCGGATGTGTGTAACCAAAAGGTAGCTGATATTGTTGAAAAGGATAGAGTTTATCGTGCTCATAGGGGACAGAATGCTCCACAAATCACCATCAAGCCTCAGAATTTGTCTCCCAACAATCGTCAGATCACAATTGAAAATCAATGTATGGATCATGATGCAGATACAAGGTCTTCGACTGAAAGTGGTACTATGTCCTGGTTAGGGCTGACTAATGTTGCAGTTGGCACAAGTCAAAATGGTATATTCTAATTCAAAGAAATTTCATTTCCTTGTTTCTGATTGTTTGAAGTTATTTTGGGAACAATTCATGTTAAATGGTCATTCAAGGAGTCAATTATGTGGTTTAGCTCCAATTTTAGTTTTTATTCTTAAGCTCACCTTTACGCTGCCTTTTTCTGATGCAGCTTCAACCATTCATGACAAAATTGATTGCATATTAAATTGCAGCAAGGAGTTAGTTTCTCATAGCCTTCCAGATGCAAGCATGTACTTGCAGTTGCCAATTGTGGTGTGTATGATATAAGTTCTCTTTTCAGAAAGTTATAACAATTTTTCCCCTTGATTAGCACTTTGTGTTGTTGATTTGACAATTGACACGTCTCTGATACTTTCCTTTTTATGGACAGACCTCAAAATATGACCGATTTTCTTTGCTAAGTCATCTCCCTTCAGCACTTAAATTTGCAAAGCTGAACTTGAGCAAAGGAAAGAGACTGTTAATCTGCTGTCCAGATGGTAAGCAAACAATCTATGTCACCGTGATTAATGAATAGTGTTGAAAAGTATATGCCTAATACCTTTCATAAATGAATAATATCTCTTTGCAGGGGAAGACATCAGTATATGTGTTTGTCTTGCAATCTTAACATCCTTATTTGATGATGAAGGTACTTTCCGCCGCCTTTATCTTTACATATCTGTTTCCTTGAAATTTAAAGTTAAAATAACAAAAAAAGAAAGTAAATCCGATATGAATAATTTTCTTTTGACAAGCAAACATATTAAGAAGTGGATGCCAAGTTGGCACCAGAAAAGTTACAGGCAAGGAATTTTTTTCTGGAAATACTCTAATGTGAAGTCTTTTAGGTTTGTACAATGATGGGAAGTCCTTCACCGAGACATGTATTACGAAATGGGATATGCGGAAAAGACTAGTGTTAATCTGCAAATTTGTAACAAATGCACGGCCATCTCGGGGAAATTTGAGACAGGTTTTCAATTTTCTTAACAAAGATGGAGGCAACTCATCTACGTAGCAGAATCAGTACTTGCTGTTTTGTTTTATTGTTCATCTCCTGTGAGGCCCATTGTAATCCTCAAGTCCTCCTGCAAAACTCTATATTTTTAAGGGTGGATGACGTTTAAAAAAGCTAATCGCAGCTCCACAGCAAAAGATCTGGTGTTCAGTAAGAATAATTGTCAATTAATATTCCTAGTTGTCAGACAATGTGGTTTAGAGGGCATTATAACCGAGTTTTCATGGAGCTGTACAGATATATCGATGGTACCACGACTGACCATAACGCGGCTAAGGGTGTATGAAATACTCATGAAAATCATAAACCAAAAAGCAAGTGAAAGTGGTTAATCCTTAAAAAACATTCAAAACAAGACTTTCACGACTTTCATTAAGGAAAGGCATCTTAAACATGGGTTTATTCTTAAGCCTAGCTAGCTTCAACGTTAGAAAAAAAAAATCCTAAATATAACTAAATCCCTTGCTTCATATGAACTACTATCGCTTCCAGCAAACATCTGCATCCTGTTTCAACCCTTGTTGTTGTTGTTGCCGTGGACTTCACCTGTCAACCATGCTTTCTTACTTGGGGCAATCCGCAGTCTGGGAGGATCCAGCTTGTCTTGCCGCCTGAGGAAGCAAAAGAGAACAAAAGTTCAGTTCTAATCGTGAATGGAATACAGCTTGTTGTCTGATGATATTGTTGAGAGTTCAAAATCCAAACCTGGAAATATGCTTCAATTTTCGTTTTGAGTGTTGCCAATTCCTTCTTCAATTGCTCGAAAGTTCCTCTAACCCTGCACAATTCATGCATTACAGAACTTAAGAAGTATAATCAACTAATAATGTTGTCACAATTGAAGGATAATAAACAAAATGTGTGGTCCATGAGTGTTTGCATATGACCAAAAATCAATGCCTGTTTCATGCATGCATATATCTGTAAGCGATTACCCGTAGTCGTATCAAAATCCTCGTTAACCCTATGCTAATAATGAAAGAAAAACGATAAGAAATTAGAGATTGATGGGTTTACCCTTCAGCATCTTGTTTTATGCAGTGATTTCTGAACGATGTAATTTCATTCTTCACCTTTGCAGCTCCAATGCTGCATCAGTTTAGCGATATTAATTAAGCCGTTGTATTCTTATCCGCAGATGTAATCATTCATTTACTAAATGAGGCGTACAGTTACATCATAATTGATCTTATATAGTTTGATTTGGTAATTACCTGCAGCAACTACCCTTGAAATGGTGCATAAGATCTTCTATGTTTTCGAAATTGATTGGGTTTTTCGCTCTATAATAGAGATATATCCATTATTCCAAATGCAAAAAAAAATATCTCATTCAAACAAGATAATGTGGGAAGAGAAATATTGAAATGCGTAATATTAATTTTTTTCATTCACTTACAATGCTCGATCAATGTTATTAATGTGCCTGACATAGTCCCTGAAGAACATCGTAACAACTTCCTCACAGAAATTAGGATTATCAGTATCCTCTAAGTCTTCTAGCATATTAAATTGTTCATCCAAGTATCCCTGGAAAAATCCAAATACATGATCCAGAATTAATACTTGCAAATGACATCAACCAAAACGTGTATGTATGTACAAGAAATATTGATAGCTGCATTTACAGATCAAGGCCGTCTTAAATAGCGAAATTAACCGACATAGGTGATGCCGAAAAAAACCGATGTTAACGAGGACTAGTATTAACTTAAAAAGGCAGTACACCATGGTAAATTGGTAATTATAATCTTAGTGCATGCAGTAGTCTATTTTTTAGATCATCGGCAAACACAAGAGTGAGATGTCTGGCAAATGAGCTAGCAATCATATGATGCTATATATATATATATTGAATAATGGATTTTCATTTTTTATTGTATGAGAATCTGTAAACCGAACTTAATGAAGATATCCATGAAAAGGCTTGTTTTTCTTGATGATAATATTAGTTGTAATAAATAGTACCTACTATATGTGTAAAGTGGATGGTTATCGATACGAACTGAGGTGAAAACTCATCGATCAAACGAAAAATATGTACTCCTTCCATTTTTAAAAAATAAATTTATTTGATTTTATATAAGAAATAAAAAAACAAATTGTTTGAAATTTTTTTTGTTTTTCTCTAATTTATCTTTAAAAAAAAAGTAGTCTTCTTGATAAATTAAAGAGAAAAATAAAAGAGATAAATGGTTTCCTAACTTGTTAAAGGAGAAAGATAAAGAGAAAAATAAAAGAGATAAATGGTTTAATAACTTGTTAAAGGAGAGAGATAGCAGAATAATAAAATTATAATATTTGATTTTTCTTTTAAAAAAACAAGTCTATTTTTTTGATATATCTAAAAGAATTCTTACCTATTTTTAAAAAACGGAGGATAGAATGATCCAGAGATTACTGTTTGAAACAGTATTGGGTACATGCATGCATCTACTGAACTAAAATGAAAAGCCACAAAAGAACCTAAGGTGTTTTAATTAACTTTTCTTATATACTACTTGTTAATAGTTGAATAGTCTGAAGGAAGGAGATATACAAGTAGGCTTGGTTCATGGGAAAAGAAGAAATAAAAAACCTGTTTAAAGAGGGCTTCTCTCATGGAAGCAACACATTTTTGCATCTGTTTGTTTGACATCCTTTAATGGAAGGGAAATAAAGAAATAAAACTAAGTGATACAATAAGTTCTAGACAGAAAAAAAGATATGGTTGTTGAGTCGTGATGAAGAGAAATGAAAAAGGACAAAGAGACTATAAATAGGGGAAGTAAAGGAGTGAGAGAGGGCAGGGCGGTTTAATTATGTTATGCGCAACAACAAATGTAAAGTAGAAAGCAACATTGCATACAAGGGAAGGAAGTAAACCGATAATTTTATTAAAAAAAATTTATGGGCGAAAAGTTTAGTGTTGATGAATTTTCAGATCATTGGTATCATATTTTTGATATGTGCAATTTTATCAGAAAATTTGAAAAGACCCTGTAATACTAAACGACTCCAAAATTGCTCCCTCATAAAATCTTTTTATATAATGGGCCTGTATTCATGTGAGATCCTTCATTTACCCAAAATTTTAATATATCAATTTTTTAAATTTAGTTACAGAAAAAAGTTTTTAGGGTATTTTTTTAGACGGTCAATCTAGAATAATGTTAAATTTTAATAAACAATTAAGTGAGAAATTTTTATTAGCCTACCAACTTTTTAAAAGGTAGATGTAAGTTTTTAAACTTACCGGTCAATAACATTTATAGACTAAATTAAAAACTGTCTCAAAATAACACAGCTATATAACATATTCCTTCCGTTTTTAAAAAAATGATTATTAATTTATTATTTTATTATCACTTTTTTAATTTTAATTAAAAATAAAAATTGATTAAATTAAAAAATTAGTTTTAACATTTTTGTAAAAAAGAGAGAATAGATAGTTATTAGATTCTAGATTTTCCTATAAACTTCTTCTCGTAGAAGAAATGTAGGATAACACTGTTGATCCTTAATTTGGTTGCTATAAAAAACCAATAAGAAATCAATAGAAACAAAATAATAAAATATCTAAAATGAAGAAGATTTATATGTAATTAATATTTCTTACATATGACTAGGTGTGTATTCTTATCTCTGTTTCAAAAATATCACAAATTTTCATGCTTTTCGAGTCATGTCTGTTTAATGCATTTTGATTCTCTACTTCTTCTTTTTTTATGACATCATACATCATCATGATCATCATGCAGTGCATGAACAAGAGCTAGAGAGTATATTCATCTGATATTTTTTTTTGTCGTTGATGGCATAAATTTACTGGTGTCAATATTTTTCTACCCCCAGAGCTAACTTTGATGACATTTGTTTGTAGAAATGAATGGTCAAGACTTTCCAAAATCTAGCAGCAGTTGTTTGTTAATGCCAAAGTAAATATAATTATCAATGAGTATCAAATATTTCAGTTTATTAAAAATAAATAAATATAATTATGAATGAGTATCAAATATTCCAGTTTATTAAAAATAAATAAATAAGAGTATCAAATATCCTACCACAATAATACAATATTGATGGTGCAGCTGCCCACATAGGAGAATAGAAAGTAGGAATAGGGATTAGAAAGAAGCTTGATATAGGGGCTCCCACATCAATAGAGGGGCTCCTAGTTGAGCCAAGGTGACCCAATTTTACGATAAGGGATGTCCTAGGGGTAAAGTTAAATGTCCATTTTACCCTTTACCTAATAAAAAAAAGACAAATTTATCCTTTAATTAAAAATTTTCCATCTCCTTCATATCTTCTCCTTCTCCATTTTAATCAAATTTCTCAATCGAATCAAAATTTTATCGCCGATTAAATCCTAATTTCGTGATGAAGAATACTAATAAATGTGTAGAAAGTAGTAGTGATGACAATCCGGATAAAACTAAATTACACTAACTAATTTGATGAAATCACGATTTGAAAGATTGATTTTTTGTTGTTCAGAGAAACTTACGGTTGGGTTTCATGCCGAACCCAACCGTAACACCAAGAACACCGAAGAACACCATTTTTGCCCAGATTTACGGTTGGGTTTTCAA
>JAJJMC010033249.1:845004-857074 GCA_023531435.1 Papaver californicum | reverse complement strand
TCACCGTTTTGATCATAACTCCTTCATACGATGTCCGATTGACCTCATTTTTTTTGGGTTAGATTCGTCTTTCAATTCTCTACAAGATAGAAATGAAAAAATCTCAAAATTTATTTATATAATTTTACAATTGGGGTTTAAAGATTAGTTACGGTTGGGTTTTAATGCAAAACCCAACCGTAACTATATCATGAAACATGCAACTAACATAATTAGTTACGGTTGGGTTTTTAGCCAAAACCCAACCGTAAGATAACTCAAAATTTGGAATCTCTAATTTGTTGATTTTTCGGTTTTTGTGTGTTTGAATGACCCAATTTACCTACAATCTAGTTAAAATGGTTGAATAACTTCAAAATTTGGATTTTAAAACTCAAATTTGACCTCAAAAATCAATGCTAAAAAAGATGAGTTACGGTTGGGTTTTAAGACAAACCCAACCGTAACTATGTGTTCAAAGGGTGTTCATAGTGTTCTTGAGGTTACGGTTGGGTTTGGAGTCAAAACCCATCCGTAACTGAAGGTGTTCTTCGGTGTTCTTGGTGTTACGGTTGGGTTCGTAATGAAACCCAACCGTAACTGTCTCTGAATCACACAAAATCAAACTTTCAATTCGTGATTTCATCTAATTTGAGCCATAAAGTGATCAAGATTTTAATCTAAAAAGACCTAAATGGTTACTATGGTTGATTAAATCAAAAACTAGGGTTTAAAAAAAAAACGAAATTTTTTTCTCACATTTCATCTAGTTTTTCATCCCCAAATCACAAATCAAAAAAAAAAAAATTTGATTTCAATTTGTGTTAGTCAAAGATTAAGTGTAATTAACCATGATTAGCTTAATTAAATTTTCACTATTTAAGGTAATTAACATATTAATAAAGGGTGATTTGGGTATTGTGAAAATATTATGGATAAGGGGTTTTTGAGTTTTACTTCATAGTGTCTCTATTTCGTCTTATTATTGGAGCCCCTCTATTGATGTTGGAGCCCCTATATCAGGTTTCATTAGAAATTAATGAGAAAGCAGCTCAAGTTATTGTGTTTATACTTACATTACTCCTATATTTTTATTTTTATTTTAAAAAAACTCACCGCACGCCCATGTTTACTACAGGCGTCTATGATTTGAAAAAGGATGTTTAACAATGAGTGCAAATTTGAGGAGTTCTAAATGGACTAAAATAGTATAAATTGGGCTTAAAAAAGCTGGATAGACGACCTCGCATCTATATTTTAATATAACTTCGCCCCGTTAATGTCACGTTATATTTTTAACATTTTATTTTATTTATTTATTTTATTAAATTTGACAAATTTTGAGAGATTAAAGTATCCACAGAAGAATAGTAGAGACATGCTAGAAAAAAACACTATGTGCACAATCACATGGAGATAAAATGTGATTGTTTTGTAATTTCGGTGGCTTCGTCTATTTTTTGGTGTAACCACAATCACATGTAGCTCATACGTCGTTGTACGTTAAGGCCCATATTGATGCGATTTTTGAGAATAACTTTTTACAAAATTAAAAGTCAATGACTCATCTACTTCTAGGGGTGAATAAAACTACAACCGTAGATTTTACTTGATCCAATTCGAATTTTTGCGGATGGACAACATATACGTGTTTTAATAAAATGAACATGGATAAATTTATAAAACCGACTATTTTCATGGGTTAGACACGGATGATACATCACCTATCCGTTAGAACCCGACCCGATGATAATTTAGAATAAATATTCAAGTTACTGAGAAAATTAGGGTTGTTGGCTTTATTCATGCTCAACAAAAACTAGAATATGAAAACAAGAAGATAGGAAAGTCTGGTGATTGTTTTTTCTAACAAGGCTCTCACTAACATTTAATTAGGTTGCAACCAGTTACAAAAAAACTTAATCTTCATCTATTAAGAAATTGCTATCCGGCGAGGGAGGCTTAGAATAACAACAAGGAAATTCATAATTCTCAAAAAATCTTGATTATGCTCAAGACTGAATCAGAAAAGGTTGTACAGTAAGCTTAATTGGGAGAAGCTGATTTAGGCAACGAAGTAGTACAGTATGTGCAATTTGAAGTAATTGATTCAGGCAACTTAACAACTATGATTATAGTAGAAGCAACCGTCTTTTCATTTTGAAATTCGTCAATCCATCCGTATTCATCCGGTTCATCTGTTCACCGTAGATATTAAACCCGTTGGGTAATAGATTGGACACAGATATATTTCTAAAATCCGTCATTTGGATGGATTGGACATGGATGGTACCAAATCCGCACCCACCCACCCATCCGTTGCTCACCCTTAACTACTTCTAGGCTATTAATTAAGGATATAACATAATAAAAGATTAAAACATAGGTTTTGAACAATAAGATTGTAACATAAAAATGTCGACGTACTAAAATTCTTTTGATTAAGGATGTCATTGTAGTACAATGGTAAAGTCATCAAATGATGATATCATTAACTTGAGTTCAAAATTTGTTAGTACTAAATCTTTTATCGCTAAATAAATAAATTATTAGATTTGTGCTCGTGCTACGCACCGGACATATTTAACTTCTCATAACAGTTACATTTCGATCAAGTTCAATTAGAATTTTTGATTTGGTGGGACGGGGCTTCGCCCGTCCCGTCATGACGGCTGGTTGAAAAGTTCATCAACTGTTAATGGCGGTTTGGTTATTTAATTTTACCATAAATGTTAATATTACAGGAGAATTAGTCATAGAACTCATCACCAGAATCATGGACACGTTGAGAATGATGAATCATGGCACCCGGTTTGTTCTGCAACTCTCTGCATGACCTATCCGTTTAAAGTGGCAATCGTATATTTAGTTTTGAGGTGTTGTTCATCCACTGTAGGTGATATTGGCCCGGTATAATTAAGTATTGGGTGTAAATGAAGTGTAATAATTTAAAACAAAATAGTCAATAGGATAGTGGTTTTTTTAACCCCTAAATATTTGCACTAATCAAAATTCCAGTTTGATTGTATATAACTTTTTTTTTATTTCTTAGTCCCGGTTTGTAACGAATTCCAAATTAAATTTGATTTTCCTTTTTAAATTTAACGGTAGTCGTTTATTAAAGATGATTAAATGTACATCATCGATTGCGGTGTTGTCCACCCATTATAGGTGACGTTGACCCGGTATAATTAAGTATTGGGTATAAACGAAGTGTAATAATTTAAAAACAAAAGAACCAATAAGAAAGTGAGTTTCTTTAACCCCTAAATATTTACACCGATCAAATTATGCCAAGTGTGCTTACCAAACTGCACGTTCCACAAAAGATAAAGACGCCTTATTTCGATCAATATGAAACGAAAATTTCCTCACCGTTAAACGTTTAATTTTTTATATATTTATTATCATGTATTTATTATCTAAATTAATTTGGAGATGTGCATCAGTTTTATAAATTTTATTATACAAAAAATGATAGTTTCAAATGCACTTCTAGATCGAGAGTCGCCGGAAAATATGGTGTCACGAAGATTTAGATCATTGTGAAAATTCCGGATCATGACTTCATGAGGAGAAACTTCGTATCATAGTGCAGATTTTGTGCCAAAATATTTGGGTCACATGACTGTTTTTATTACGAGGCAAATCTCTAGCACGAGATTTTGGTCATATCAGCAAATTAATAGATTCTTTGTCATGACGTGGATTTTGAATCTCTAAACATAATCTGGCTAAATTGTAAATGTATATTTATAGGGATAGTTAAATGATATTTTAAATAATTTTCGGGGAGTTTTAAAATCTATTATTAGTCCATAGAAATTTTTGGAGAATTTTTTAATGTCTCTTGTTATTAGTTAAAGATTTTTTTAAAATCATTTAAGTTCTCTAAAACTCCATGTTATTAGATTATGATTTCATAAGAGTCACTCCAACACCCTTGTTATTTGAATGAGAATTAAAAATTATTGATTTGTTGTTTTCAGAGATTTGGAGAGACTTGAATCTGGGGAATATTTATTTTTGAGAGTATGACCAATTTTTTTTTCTCTTTTTTTTGTTTGAGCTGATGACCAATGAGTTGACCATTTTTTCCAAAATCAAACGAAACAACAACGAGAAGATGCTAATTAGTGGTGAGATATCATAGCAAATACAATGTGGAATGAGTGGAATAAAAAGAATGAAAATTTAGGCATATGACAACAGTGAGATTTATTTTGACAATGAACACATATTTTACTAGGTATTTATGGTACTTTTATTAACATTATAAAGTGCATAATAAAAAAATCGGTAGATGTTTTGAAATTTTATTTGGATTTTATACATTTTTTTGTCTCTACAAATCACAAAGACTCTTTACAAATCTCATTTTCTCATCTCTACAAGTCATAAAAACTCTCTAAAATACTCTTAAAAAATCACTAGAAATCTCTAGATTTTTAAAAAATTTCCAAAACTCACTCAAATAAGAAATCTATAAAAATCTACAGAATCTCATTTCACTACCCCTATTAGTTTATGAGATAAATTTAAAGTGATGAAGGCAGGTTTAGGGTTAATAAATAAATGTTGAAATTTTCCGACAACCTGCACATTTTGGGTCGCTAAACAAATCTAGACCGCGTGACAAATTTGGAATTACGGTAGCATATTTCTGGTCATTTTCCAAATTTTGATTCAGGATGGAGTAATAAAGTTACAACACATGTTTTTAGGTCATTAAGCTAGTATTGCGACACGAGATAGATTTTGGTCATGTGGCAATAGTTAAGTTCACACGACAATGTTTTGATTATGGTGTAGATTTTCAGGTCACGTGATAGATTTTGAGCTATGGAAAAAAAATTGTATCGGCCATTCTTGGGTCATGGCCAATACAGTAGATTTTGGATCCCTAAATAATCTTTGAGACACTGTGTTTATGTCAATCTTTCCATTGACATTAACAACCAATAATTTGAAAATTGCATAATAGACTTATACATAGAATCATCTAAAGAAATAACAATTTGATAAACGTTTTTATCATTCAATGGATGGTAGATCAGAAATATAATCTAAGGTACAATTACAAATACATTTCTTAAGGAATGTTAACAGATTCAAGTTCTCTTTTAATGAATCATCATCTATCATACCTAATAAACTTTCTTCTTCTAATCTCTATTATCTTTTCTCTTCTTCCTTTCCTGCTTCCATGTTCCAACCCCCTCTCCATTGTATGCTCTCTTCTATTTATACTCATAGTAACGAGTCCCTCTTGTCCCGACCTTTACTATCGTTCTTCTTATTATATTACGATCGGGATGTTTGTAAGATTGACAGGTCATGTTTTCTCTTTGGTGCGCACGTTGCATGATCTACACGTGCTCTTCATTCCTTGAAATCCGTGGTGCGTTCGTTGCATGGTTTACACGTGCTCTTTCCTCCTTGAATACCGATGCCGTCCCGATCATATGTGTCAGTAAAGTAATTATTACCTTACTTTGCCGTACTATATGCATTTAATGCTGTTTACTTTCCCGATCTTACGTGTCAGCTATGCAGAAATTCGCTCAGTCTGTCACTTCCGTCCCGTTCCACTATTTTGTTATGGTTTTGATTGCATGCTTCTCATCCTTCTTTAATTTCACTGCTTCTTTCTTAATCGTCTTACATGTGTCGCTCCTACTTTATTTCCTAACATCTGCCCCCTTCTTTTTCTTTTTCCAAAAATCTTAACGGTCGATTCGAGGTCTTCGAAAAAGTAAAAGAACAATTATTACTCCCCACTTTTCCATTACTCCTTTTCACACGTTACGCGAACTTTTCGGAAGCAGTAACTCTTATTATCACGTTTGTGTCAGTTACTCCGTTTTTCGAGGGAATCAAATCTCTGCCTTTCCAAATTGTGACGGTTTTTATTCTTTGCTTTAAATACGAAGCAGTCTTTTCCACTTCTGTTTTTTACCTCTTAAAGTTGATGTTCTCTGTTTTCCTTGAGTTTTTTCAAGTACTTTCGTCATCCCAATCGTCTTTATAGGCTTTTAACACCAGATCAAGTAATTGTTTATCTCCTTTCTTCAGGTATGTTAAAATTTTTCTTTTGAGTATCTTACTTTAAAGTCTAATCATGATTAACTTTTCACAAATATAATTGAATTGATGATATGATTGAGCTGATCCTTAAAACTTTTCTTTCCAGGTAAAATATCATGGCGTCTAGGAATCCCCATGCTACTGATGATCATCAGGAATCTGAAAGACCTGCTAGAATTTCTTCCTCTCGATACGCCGTGGCTCGGCCTGCTCGTAATCCATTTCCTGAAACTACTGCAAATGTTAATCCTACTTCTAGAAATAAACGTTCTCAAGCATCTTATAGCTATCGAACAATGGATATTGAAGACTTTAAAATAAGACATGATATTCAAGACTTTAAAGTCTCATTTTTTGATCCTAGTTCCGATGTTCTAACTTTAAGTGCAATGCAGAAGTTCAATTATTCACACAATCGTTTGTTAATTGTTGCTGGTGCTTTAGAGGCCGGACTTCGTATTCCTTTATATGAAGAGGAGAATCCCTTTCAGTTTGAGGTCCTTGCAACTCGAAGTAATTCTTCCCATGGACTGCCCCGATCCATTACTCAATACAATGGTAATTGGTGGCGGATTCTTGATGAGTGCTATCTTCGAAGTGAAGGGCGGACTAATCTTACCTGCTACGTACCAGATTCTTCAGAACGTCGGGGTTATACTGTAGAGAATTTCCATGCCACATATGGAGATTGCATCTCAAAGAAAAATTATGTGAAGTGGAGTGTCAGTCCCGCTCGCAAAAGTCATCCGGGATTTTCCTTGTTACATGAAATTGATGATCCCAAAATCAAACATATTCCTAAAACCAAGCTTGATTTTCCCACAAAGGAAAGAATTCGTCAGGATCATGACTAGAAGTGGTATCGTACTCCAATTATAATTGAAGGTCCTTGGGTTTATGGTAACATTCCTGCCAATGAAATTCAAGCGCTTCGAAATCGATTACCAAGTTACTGTCCTTGGCGGTTAAATTTTATGGACTACAAGTTCGACTATAAGGTTGCGTTATTCTTTATTTCAACACTATTATAAATTGTTGTTAAATTATCCCTCACGAAACAAATGTCTATGTTTCAGATTGAACCTGATTCTGATGTTGTCAATGATGTCCCTCCTCCTCCTCCTCCTCCTCGTCGAAATCTTGGTATTCAAATTGTTGAAGGAAGACAGAGAGTGGAAGAAGAAGAAATTGTAGAAGGTAAAGGAAAACGTAAGCTAGTTTTTCCTGAAGAAACAAAGAAAAAGAGAAAAATGAGAAGACCATCATACCCTTCTGAAGCATAAGAGGGGGAAATTAGAGATAATATAGCTTTGGGGTGCAGTAATTCTGGTCCTGTAACTGCTGCTGAGGGTTCGGTCCAAACCGATGTATCGGGACAGCATGTTATTATCAATGATGTTCCCGTAAGTATGGAATTACCTATTCTTCCTTCAGATTGCCCTCCGTTCCTTCATCTATTTCTGAAGCTGTTTCAGATACCAGTGCCCCCTCAAATATCTTCGCCACTTTTTCTCCTCTTCCTAGTAGATTCGACATAATGCACGTTGCTCATTGCGATGCTTCATTAACAGTTTTCTCCGGATTACCTCAAGAGGAAGCAGACGATGTTGCCATTGAAGAAGATAATGTAGTACAATTGATCGAAGCTGCTGTTGCTGTTGAAGAGAATGTTGAAAATGAAAATATTGTTGTAGAAGGACAAGGAAATGAAATCTCTGAGGGAGGTAACACTGAAAGTATGAACCCTAATGTTCCCCCCTCAATCGTTCATGATGCTGCGCACCAAACTGAGAATATATCTACTTCTGAGGTCAATCAAGCAATAAGTGCCCCCATCGGGACATCACCTCGTCCTGCCACTCCCTCTCATGATAGTGACGATGGTATGACCGATCCTCCCGTACAATGGCCTTTTAATGAGGAAGATGAAGGAACTATTCTTGCGGGTAAAGAAGATGAAGCCTTCGAATGGTTTGTCTCAAAAGGGTTTTTAAATACTTCTATTCGGTTCAACTTATCAAATGCCGATAATGCTTCCATGGCTAGGCTTCGGGCTTCGGTTGGTGCGGCTTCGATAGATAGAACCCGAGATGCTTGGTTTGAAGGTGATTTTTTCGATCAACCACACCCGCTCAGTCTTCCTTCTTCCTTGAGTGAAATTCTAACCATGGCAGAAGGCTCAACGTACTCGTTTCCTCAACAAGTTCTTGCTCAGCTCAAAACTGGTAACGATTGTACGTTTGCAGCGTATAAATTCTATAAAGCTAGAGCCATAATGATGGAACAGATGCTCAAGAACGAGACATCAAAAGCAAAGACTGGGAATGAGAGTTTGCAACAAGAAATTGAGAATCTGAGGCAACAAAACAGTAATCTTCAACAACAGCAAGAACAACAACAACAACAACTTCGACAGCTGGAAATTGTTGAGGATCAAAATCAAAAACTTCAAGATCAGAATCAAGGTTTGTCCTTACTTCTCAATTCATATTTTATTTTAGAATCGTACTACATCGCTCCAGGATCTATCTTCATTGGTACGACCCTTCGGTTCGTCAGTACTAGAGCGTTCTAGTACTTGGTGCGTTCCTGTACTTGAGCGTTCTAGTATTTGGTGCGTTCCAGTACTTGGTGCGTTCCTGTACATAGTGCGTACCAGTTTTCTTTTTTTTCTTTTTTTTTTTTTTTTTTTTTAAATCTACCCTTCATTGATGGGATCAGAGAAAGACTTGGAACCTCTGTTTAGGTTCTAGCGTAGGATGATTCAGTTGAACAATCATGCAAGGGAAATGAATATGGATATGGAATTGGTTAAGAAGAAATTAACACACTTTTCCGATAGTATTGATTTGAATACCTGGAGACGTAATAGAACGGAATCCAAGTATCAAGAAGTTCTGAAAACTTTAACTCTTAAAGAAGCAGAATTTAAATCTGTAGGGTATATGTTTGAATTATATAATGATTTTATTGATGGTATTATGTGGTTTAACTAACATTCACTCTGATTTTTAGTGCTAGAAAAGAAATTGAATGAAGCCAATGGCCGAGCAACAATAGCGGGAGCTGAACTTAACATTGCCAATAATAAAATAACAAACATCACTGAAGAACTGAAGATTTCAGAGAAAAATGTAGCTTTAAGTACGATTAAGCTTCGGGACTTACAATCTCAACTCAACATTCAAGGTGATGAAATAACTAAAGTACAATCAAGAGCTGATGAACTATTAAAGGAATTGAATGCTGAGAAGGAGAAAGTAGATAAAGATCAGGAGAAAATTAAAGATCTTCAATCGGAGGTTGACTATTGCCATGCTTATGTTGTCTGGGTAAGACAAGATGCTAAAGCTAAAATTGCAATGTCATTCAATTCTGCTTTGGAGCGGGCTCAGGCCGATCCTTCTGTGGTAAATGGTCGTGCTCTTGTTCCGGAAGTTCCTTCTCAACCGATTCATCCATCCAATCGCAAAGCATAGCTATACTCGTTGTTGACTTTTAGTATTTGTAGCTTCATATCTAGATATTGTAGCTTTGTGTCCCGATCCTGTCTTGTTTCGAAGCTTGACTTTTGCTGAGAACATTATTTTGTGATTTTTTGTTTCTAACTGGTTTGTGCTTTGAATATTATCCCTGCACAAAATATAATATTTATAAAGTTTTTAGGTTAATCATATTATTTCAGAAATACAATGGATTGAAGTGTATATACCTCAAAACATGTAATCCGAGATCCCACACATACGAAATAAACCCGGGCCAGGGGTAAGATACAAGGTTGGTCCCGATCATATTCTGAAAATGATAACCATAAGTTAGATATTCCTTCTTTGTGAAAAGATTAGAATCTATTCAAATTCTAATAAGACATGTACCTCTGTGGGTATTGAGATTGAATTTTGTCGCCAATCGAAGCGTTTTCCAGAATACGATGTTCCTGGATTTGCATTTTATTGTAAGTACGAACTCAGAAGAAATCGTATCGTAAAATAAATGTTTAAAATAAAGATATGAATACATGTGCGGGCTTCCATAATTGTGTTAATTTTATGGATAATAAAGCTTTAGGTATCGTGCATTCCAGGGATATTGTAAGATTTGTCCTTGCATATTTTGGAGATAATACGATCCTTGCCCAGCTGAAGTATGTATTATATATGGACCGTCCCAAGTTGGTGCGAACTTCCCAGCATCTTTGTCCCGATGGTATTCAGGGATTTGTCGTAATACATATTGTCCTTGCACGAAATTTCGGGACTTGACTTTTTTGTGGTAATCCCGTGCTATCCTTCTTTGATAGTTCTCCATCTTCTGGAGTGCCACTTCCCGCTTTTCTTCTAAATCATCCAATTTCTCTAACATTAAATCTGTATTCAAATTTTTCTCCCATGCTTCTGTTCTTGTGGTAGGTAGAATGATTTCAGTTGGTATGACAGCTTCTGTACCGTACGCAAGAAGGAAAGGTGATTCTCCGGTGGATTCTTTTCTCGTGGTGCGATAAGCCCATAAAGTGTTATGCAATTGTTCACACCAACGTTTGTGATACCCATCAAGTGTTTTCTTCAAATTCGTTGTTATTGTTTTATTCGTGGATTCAGCTTGTCCATTACTTTGGGGATAAAATGGTGTGGATCTGTATTGTTGAATATTATACGTCTCAAACAACATATCAATGTTTCTTCCTTGAAATTATTGTCCATTATCAGAAACTATGGCTGCTGGTATTCCAAATCTACATATAATATTTTCAAATAAAAATGTAAATACATCAGAATCTCTGATTCGAGCCAATGCTTTCGCTTCTACCCACTTGGTGAAATAATCAGGAGCCACTATTAAATATCGTCTCTTTTTAGTTCCTTCAACTAACGGACCAACAATATCTACTCCCCATTTTACAAATGGCCATGGGCTGAGTATAGAATTGAGTTCGGTAGCTGGTGCTTTGATCTTTTTTGCAAATATTTGACATTCCTCACATCTTCGTACCATGTTGTCTGAGTCCTTTTGCATGGATATCAAATAATAACCTTGAGTTTTGGCTTTTAATGCAAGTGATCGTCTTCTACTGTGGTTTCCTGCATCTCCATAATGTATCTCTTTAAGTATCTGAATTCCCTCATGTTGGGATAAACATCGAGATAACGGTCTGAGAAATGATTTTCGATACAAAGTTCCATTTCGAAGTTGGTAATTATCTGATTTGAGTTGAATTTTTCTTGCTTCTTGAGAATTGGTAGGTAATATATTATCTTGTAAATATCGATGAATCGGAATTCTCCAATATGGTTCACTTGTTTGATCACCTATTTGTTGAGGTAAAAATGGAATATTTTGTAGTGTAGGATCATGAACTGTCTCTGTTATGTTTTCTTCCATATTATGAAGCATTCTTATCTGAATTGAAGGTTCATAAATTCTTCCAACTTTTAGTGCTGTCATACTTGAGTCAGTTAACATGGAAGAAATGAATGCTAAAGCATCAGCATGTCGATTTTTGTCTCGAGATAAATGTCGGAAAGTAAGATTTGGGATTTGGCTTGCCAGACTTTGAACAAGATTTTTATATTGCACTAAATCTGCATCAAGTGTTTGATATCTTAATTCAAGCTGCCGAATTACCAACTGCGAATCACTCGTAAGTCGAACATTGATAATTCCCAATTCGATGATAAGTTTCAAAGCATGGACCACAGCTTCATATTCTACTATGTTGTTTGTATGTTCTTCAAATTCAAGACGGAAAGAATGAATCATTCGATCTCCCATTGGTGTAGTAAGTACAATGCCAATTCCTGCTCCTTCTTTGTTTCGGGATCTATCAACAAAGACTTCCCACCTTTGAGAGCTTGTCGAGTCATGAATATCTTGTGGGTCTTCTTCCTCGCATCCAGGTAGTCCTTTAATCACAAATACAATAAGTTGTCAAAAATAAATCGTACTTTTTTTTTAAATCTTCTTTTTTTTTTTTTTTTTTTTTTTTTTTTTTTTTTTTTTTTTTTTT
>JAJJMC010033249.1:816497-844904 GCA_023531435.1 Papaver californicum | reverse complement strand
AATTTTTTTTTTTTTTTTTTTTTTTTTTTTTTTTTTTTTTTTTTTAGTTTTGAAGGATCAGACCTTGAATTTCATATTCTTCTTCAATTGGGAAGTCTGCAAGGAAATCAGCTAAAACTTGAGATTTTTGAGCGGTTTGTGACTCATAAATTATATTGAATTGTTCTAGCTGGGCATTCCATTTTGCGATTCTTCCCACTTTTCCCGTATTCTTCAATACCGATTGTAATGGTGCCTTGCTTGGGACCCGAATATAATGAGTGAGAAAATAAATACGTAATTTTTGTGTGGCAAAGACTAGTGATAAGATGAGTTGTTCGATTCTTGTATAATTTCTTTCTGCCGAATTAAGGGTTTTGCTGATATAATATATTGGTTTTTCTATCTTTTCATTGGTCCGCACCATTACTGCACTGATTGCATCTTTTGTTGCCGATATATACAAAGTTAATATCTCTTCGGGTTCTGGCTTTTGTAATGCTGGCAAAGTGGCTAAATGCTTTTTTATGCTTTGAAATGCTTGTTCACACTGATTGTTCCATTCAAATTTATTTTTCTTCTTGAGTATTTCAAAGAATGGTTTGCATCGTTCTGATGATCTGGCAATAAATCTGTTTAAAGCAGCTAGACATCCGTTCAACTTCTGTACACTTTTAATACTGCTGGGTGATGGCATATCTGTTATTGCTTGGATCTTAGCTGGATCAACTTCTATTCCATTTTTTGTAACCAAATAACCCAAAAACGTCCCGATGAAACACCAAAAATGCATTTCTCTGGGTTAATCTTCATTTTGTACTTTCGTAACGCACCAAAGATTTCAGCAAGGTCTTTTAAATGGTTAATTGATAGTTTGCTTTTCACCAACATATCATCGACATAAACCTCTAATATCTGTCTGATCCATGGTTTGAAAATTGCATCAACTAAACGCTGATATGTTGCTCCTGCATTCTTTAATCCAAACGGCATCCGGGTATAGCAATAAAGCCCCCGCGGAGTAAAGAATGTTGTGTGTTCCTGATCTGCTTCAGCAAGTGCGATTTGATTATATCCCGATTGACCATCCATGAAAGATAATGCTTCATGACCTTCGACAGCATCTACTAATTGATCAATATTAGGAAGTGGATAGCTATCTTTTGGGCAAGCTTTGTTTAAATTGGTAAAGTCTATACAAATTCTGACTCCATCGTTCTTTTTCGGAACGATCACCATGTTAGAAATCCATGTTGGATATCGCACTTCTCGAATGAATCCTGCATTTAGAAGCTTTGTTAATTCCTTTTCAACAGGATCGTGATATTCCGATGCAACCTTGCGTATCCGTTGACGAAATGGTGTAGCATCAGGTCGTATTCGCAATTCATGCTGTACAATATTTGGATCTATCCCGGGCATATCCTCCATTTTCCATGTAAATATATCTACAAAATCACGAAGTAATTTGATTAAACTTTGCTCCATATCTTCTTTCATCAAGATTCCAATCTGCACTTGCTTGGGCCATTCCAAAGTTCCAATATTTACAATTTTAGTTTCTTCTATAGAAGTGAAAATTGGTTTTGGATTCCCAATTGGAGTTGGAATTCCCTTTAATTGCTATGGGAGTCCTTCAAGTTGTTGATTTGTTGAGTTTCCTTGACCGTTACTGCTTTCTCCTAACTCGTTTGCTGACTTTTGTTCAAGGTTTCTTCTCAAGTATTGATTAATTCATTATCTTTCTCTTCGTTCCTTTGGTTTTTCTTTCTTTGTTGTTGTTGTTGTTCCTGTTCTTCGTGCATTCTTACCTCCGCCATTATACAGAACTTTGCATCATCTTGATCCCCTTTGATCTCCATTTCGCCTTGCGGTTTTGGAAATCGCAGATATTGGTGATAAGTGGAAATTACACCTTTTAGCTGGTGTACCCATCGTCTGCCAATGATTGCATTATATGGTGATGGAGCATCTACTACACTGAATCTTGTTAGGATGTTGATTGGTCCGACTGATACTTGCAAGTCTATATCTCCTTCTGGTCTTGAGGCCATTCCATTGAATCCATAAATCATATATCGGGATGGGATTAATTGATCTTTTGTAAGTGCCATCTTGCAAAATGAACTATGAAATAAAACATTCAACAAACTGCCCCCGTCCATAAGGATTTTTCTAACATTCCATCCTGCCATGGGTAATGTAAGGACTAATGGATCATTGTGCATCTCGATTTCCTGATTTACTTCTCGTGCTGAGAAGGTTAAAGGGGATGCCATCCAGTCTTCCCAAGCTTCTGCTATTCTTCCCGATACTCTGAAAAATCTCATGGTTTTGAATCCTTCGACATAATTTTTTATTGATCGCAGTATTTACGTCAGTATCTCTTTTTTCTGAGTACGATATTACATTAATGGTGCGCTCATTGTACGGGATATGTACTGCTTTGCCTTTATCAGGTCTAGCTACTGGTTCGGTCCTCTGAAATATTCTTTTAACTCTCCTGCATCTATCATTTTTTGTACCAGGATAATAAAATTCCTACAGTTTTCTGTTGCATGACCTTTATAGCAATGGTAGCCACAATAATTTTTTGATCGCTGAGTAAACTCAGGTTGATTGCCTTTTGAAGATGGCCATTGAAAATCTGGTTTAACTTTTATGATATCCAAAAGTTCGGTGTATGAGATATTAAGCTTTGTGAACACTCTTTCTTGAAATCGTTGCAAAAATGCTTTATTATCCCCTTGCTGTGGGCGCTTCGATTCTTTAGATTTTGATTTATGAGGAAATTCTTTTTTCTGTTCTATTGACACATCAATTGAGTTTGTCCTTTTCATGCTTTCCTGATTTCGTGAAGTGCTTCTTGGATCTTGTTCCTGGACATCTTGCAACCTTGCACATGTTTCTATTATTTCTCTGAGTTGCCCCTCAGTCTTGAGATTGTTGCGATGGATTTCAATAAAAATCTGACATCTCCGATCAGCGATTCCCCATTTGTAATGATTTATTGCAGTGCTTGAATCAACATCTCCAATTGCTTGACATACTGTATGCCATCGAGCAGTATAAGATCTTATGGTCTCTCCTGTCCATGATGTAAGAGAATATAATCTATCTATTCCTGAATCAACTGGTTTATTGTACATGTATGCTTCCAGAAATTTCCTCACTAATTGTGAATAGCACTCAATGGAACTCTCAGGCAACCTATCGTACCACAATAATGCTGAACCTGTTAAACTTGAAGGAAAGCAACGGCACATAATTGCTTCATGGCCATCCCACCGTGACATTACTCGATTATAATATTTCAAATGTGAGGTGGATCCTTTGTTCCATCGTAACATTCAAATACAGGGATATTGTACTCTCTGGGTAATGGAACATTTGTTAAACGTTGAGATAATGGTGTACGCCTAGCCTCTTTTAGCACTTCTTCTATTCTTCCTCCTTCTTTATTTTTCAGTCCTTTTATTTCCTCTTTCATTTGTTCCATGGCTTCAATACATTTCTGCCATTGTGTACGTTGGATTTCTTGGTTTTCTCTCTGTCTTCTGGCTCGCGATGACGATCCAGCTAACACCATCCGTTAATCATGATTTTCTCCTTCATTTCTCGGTACTCGTCTTTCTAAAATTACTTTTGGACTTTGTGATCTTGTTACAGCCTTCCTCTGTTCACGTCGAATTGCACCTTTTAAAGCTTGATTTTCTCTGATTAATAATTCAATTCTTCCTTGGTTGATCCTCTGTTCTCTCCTTATTTCATCCATTTCCCGTATCAGATTTTGAAGATAATTAACATTATTTCCTGAGTTCTCGTGATGCGAGAACTGATTTTGTGATAAAGCATTTGGTGTTAGATCTTGGATTGGTGAATGATTTCCCACATTACTCTGTTGTTGGTCTGAATCACTCTCAACTTCCCTTTGTCTTAAAGTTTGTCCATCATTACTGCCTTGATTTGCAGAGTCTGCTTGTGACATTTTGTTTCTGGATTTGGTGGTAGGTAACTTTCTCCTCTTGATTTCTAATAAACTTTGAAAAGTTAGCCAACTAATCATACAATAAATTACTTAAAGAAAAATAAAGTGACAGAAGCTAATTTTATCATCTTCTAAAAATATGTTTTATGATCAAATATTTAAACATACTCGATTAAAACTATACAAATCTTTTTTTTTTTAGAATACCATTTTCATTTTTAATGCAGCATCAAATTCACTTTTTAAAGAACAGGTAGGATAAATCCTTTAACCCAGTCCCTGTTTCTAGCGCCAAATTGTTTATGTCAATCTTCCCATTGACATTAACAACCAATAATTTGAAAATTGCATAATAGACTTATACATAGAATCATCTAAAGAAATAACAATTTGATAAACGTTTTTATCATTCAATGGATGGTAGATCAGAAATATAATCTAAGGTACAATTACAAATACATTTCTTAAGGAATGTTATCAGATTCAAGTTCTCTTTTAATGAATCATCATCTATCATACCTAATAAACTTTCTTCTTCTAATCTCTATTATCTTTTCTCTTCTTCCTTTCCTGCTTCCATGTTCCAACCCTCTCTCCATTGTATGCTCTCTTCTATTTATAGTCATAGTAACGAGTCCCTCTTGTCCCGACCTTTACTATCGTTCTTCTTATTATATTACGATCGGGATGTTTGTAAGATTGACATGTCATGTTTTCTCTTTGGTGCGCACGTTGCATGATCTACAGGTGCTCTTTATTCCTTGAAATCCGTGGTGCGTTCGTTGCATGGTTTACACGTGCTCTTTCCTCCTTGAATACTGATGCCGTCCCGATCATATGTGTCAGTAAAGTAATTATTACCTTACTTTGCCGTACTATATGCATTTAATGCTGTTTACTTTCCCGATTTTACGTGTCAGCTATGCAGAAATTCGCTCAGTCTGTCACTTCCGTCCCGTTCCACTATTTTGTTATGATTTTGATTGCATGCTTCTCATCCTTCTTTAATTTCACTGCTTCTTTCTTAATCGTTTTACATGTGTCGCTCCTACTTTATTTCGTAACACACTGCATGGCAGAATTTAGACCCCATGGTGAATTTGGTTGGAGCCTGGTGAAGATTAGGTTCAAGCAGAAAATTTTAACGAAATTAACCGCCTTAAACAACTTTTCCTTGTATACATGCCAAAAGGTGAGGCCGACTGGCCGATATAGGTTAGATTCGAGTGCCCAGAGCAATTCACAACCTAAATTCAAGCCTGTTCGGAAAAAGAAATTCCACCGGAGACATACAAGAATCTCTGTCGGTATGTGTATCATATCTCAATATGGTCAACCCCAATTATGATGAGTGGCTCTAAATTGTCAGTGGGAGGTTGTGTGCGGCGAACTTGCAGTGTTTTAATGAGTAGGACCATGATGCATATTCTTGGGAAGTCATTTGCGGTCCACAACAAAGCGCATACAAAAGAGATTCACTCGTAAGAATATTTACTTCCAAAGTAAGGTGGTGATACCAGATTAGGACATTAACGGGTATGAATTTAGACCTTCACACCTCATTTGTTCATTATTATACTTGGATACACGCCTTTGTTGCAAGTCAACTTCAGTGGCGTCAAAACATTAAATTACCATGTTATCAAAAGATAAGTTTCTAAACACGTTGTTTTTATAACATTTTACCCCTCATAAATATGAAATTCATTCAATGCTTATGAACAGTAGATGACATGGGGATAGAATGGGTTTCCGGGCTCAAATCAGGGCAGAGCTAGGGCAAGTGGGGGAAACAATTAACGCCTAAAGTTTATTTATGCATATAGCTTTCCAAACAACAAAAAAAATCCCCAAATTTGCTTTTTTATTCATTGTTTTCCCAACATAATGGGATTGTTTTTGGCCCTTTCTTTTTTCAATCAAGGCTCCGCCACAAAAATGTGAAATATATTCACAAATCGCATATTTACCCAAAAATGTGAAATATATTCACAAATTGCATATTTACCATATAACGAAACCCTAAAGAATACAAATAGCAGAAACAAGATTTATTGCCAAAAGCTGCTTTAAAACTAACATGATAATTGGGGAATGAATCCTTGGTTTTAGGGTGGAACAGAGGGGCTATGAGTTGCGAGTGGAGAATGAATAATAATGGTAAACCAATGAGAGATGGAGAATCATATGTACTAATCAAAAGAGGAAAATGAGAGGAAACCCAAAAACAGTGTCGATAGAACATTCACTTTACTCGTTGCGCCAACACTACACAGGTCTTTGTCAGCTCTGATCTAAATTTGCTACAACCCTGGCTTACATGCGCTCGCAGGCATAGCCATTGGATATTACACAAAGAAAACATATGAATAGTGACAATAGTCGCATAGGCACATCTAATGTATACTTAGTTCTATGCATATAAACCTACGTTAGGAATCATCCATCAAGTTTAGTTTTAGGGAATACTACTCATCATTGAAAGAGAAGGGAATGCCATACATTCTTATCCCTTTTCTCTTTTCTGTTAAAAGAAGAAGCAACAAGGAAAGAAAGCTGTGGCAGGGTGAAACAGTATAAGAATCACTACATGTATTGTTGGTTTCTTATGGTTTTTTTGTTGGAAAGACTTTGATTCTTATCTCTCTATCTATCACTGTCATAACTTGATGATAAGAATCATTACCTGGACAATGATAAAGCCTACACTTGGTATTTCTAAGTTTTACATATGAATTCTACGAACAATATATACTGCCAGAGGTGACTCTTAAAAAACAAATACCAACATTTCTTTTCACGAGCAACTTATACAGCAAGTGGTAATTCTCAACAATCCAATATCTATAGATCTTTTAACAGATATATTATCAGATACAGTCAGAGGTAATTCTAAGCAAACAGATATAGACACATCTTTTAACGAATAAAACGTACTGTCAGAGGTGATTCTTAACAAACAAATATCAAGACATCTTTTAGCGGAAAAAATCTGTTGTCAGTGGTGAGTCTGAATAAACAAATATCTACATAGGTTTTCACAAACATAATATACCGTCAGAGGTGATTCTTACAACAAACAAAAATCAACATATCATTAGGTTACAAACTGAACTCAATGATTCTTATGCAGAATTTGGAGATCTAATATGAAATTTGAGATTTTAGGAATACAATCTACTGACTTGATAGTTCCATTTTCATACATACATGTGCTTCTAATTAGTGTTATAACCGTAGGACATTGCTAAAAAGGACACCCAATTGCTTCTATTTACAATAGAACATAAAATGATTAAAACCAAGGAAATAATTATGTTTACTGGCGATTGACTTTGTACCAAATGTCGATATCAAATAAAAGGAAAGAACATAACCCATCCTTCAGTGGTACTCTGATTCGACAATCATGTAAACCACGATGGATGTGGGAAAACAAGGATGTGAGTGTGAGAATATGACAAATGTGTATGTATATCTGAAACCTGATTAAATGATTGAAGTAGTTGGTATAATTATTTGATGTAACAAGAAATTTTATTCTATTTGAATATTGGTTTGAAAATGAATATCTTGTGCTTTTCTTGACACCTTCCACGAATTACCAACTGAAAGTTCTCATGATTTGGACTAAGGGTCATTCAGGTAACAGCGCTTTCTTCTAATACAATAAATTAAGGCAGATAACTCTGTAAGAAGATAGATTACAGCGATCAGATAAATGAATGCAAAAGAATATGGGAAATTGCAGGTTGTCGAAAAGTGAGAGGTTGAGGTACCTGCCTAAAAGAATTATCACAATGTGGGTCCCTAATGAATAATGTTTTTCTTTTCTATCAACAAGAAGGTGCTCTCAAAATAGTCCAAAATCTTGTAAGCAGTAATGGGATCTTCCAAAAGTAAACTTTAAGGTTGCTTTCTCACTGACCTCTTCGCAACAATTCTTGCGGCAGTATTGATTCTTCTCATCTTTGCAAGAATCCCATCGCTTGATAAACATTATTGAGAGTAGCATCTGCTATATCAGCAGCTTTTGTAGCTCCATCCACCAAAACTCTATCTAAATAAGCTGAATCAGACATGATTTCCTCATAACGAACCTGAAAAAGTAAAGGACCAATATGATGGGACCACATTCTATAATAATAGAAGGAGAAAAGGGAAAGCTAAATGGAAAAGGCTATTAAGCTATGTTAGATAAACCTTCCTCCAACTTGTGTGTTGTACTGGTGTAGGTTGTGGTGCATACTCAAAATGGTTCAATCAATCCATAAAAACATACTCATAACTCATAAGCAAAGGTTGATAAGAAAATACATATACTTGAATAAATACTTGCAGCTGATGACTGCTGAATATGGCTTGGATACATATAAACTGTGGGTGGATACCGATAATGTTTCAATCCCATTACACTCATAAACACATACTCATAATGAAAGCTTGATAAAATCATGCGAGCACGAAAACATATGTATCTACATATACCTTGTTTAAGTTGCGGAAATCAGGAAATGTAAATCTATCTGGATACAATCAATTGATTACATGCAGATTAAAATATTAACAACTCAGTGTTAAAACTACGTGTTAATTGAGAAAATTCATTAGATAGTACCTGAATGGGATGCAAATGATTTATTAGAGCATCTGTAAGCAGGGGTTTGAATGTTCCCCAGTTCATATCATGACATTCTCTTGCTACTTCCTGTATCAACCAAATATTCAATGCTCGGGTCAGACAAATGAGAGAACACACAAATATTACCATAAACGGTTAGCTTTTATAGATTTTGTGAAATAGAAACCGGAAATATCATCACTGACAAAAGTATATGCAAAGAGCAGTTTCATATTCATCAAATAAAGGATCTTAGAGAATTGATATTGTAACAAATATATTATTCTTCTCATTTTCCCCTCGTTCAAACGTGTTTAAACCCAGATTGATCTAATTTCTTCCATGATCAAATAATTCCCCCTATTCTGTAATGTTTCCAGTCCACAACTTTAATTGCTGAAGTGATTCAGACCATTGGGCTTGAGTCCAGGCTCAATAGAAGTTAAAATTTTCCAGGAGTATCAAAGTGTGGCAGTATCAGGTCAGGCATCAAGAATGGGGTGTTATAGATACCCTATGCGGTGATTTTTATTTTGCGTTTGTGTTATTGTTTGTGTACATGTGAGTGTAGTAACCTAAAGTCATACCATGCAGGCATGCCTTTGAGTAACAACGACCAAGGAGTGTATTGACTTAAGCATTGGGTTGCAGAGTTCTTCTATAGAATTTTGCCACACCATGGAAATAAATAGAAAACCCAGCCTAATAACGTGTATTTTAACATAAGTCTGCTCTTGCATTAAATAAAGCATGTTATTTTCAGAATTTGGGGCATGGATTTTCCTATTACATAAAAGCACAAATAGTACATTTGAACCCCATCCTTGGATACAAAACCAAGTCAATGACTGAGTCAAGTCGAAATCTGGATCAAGTCAGAGCAACATAGCGGCAGACAAGGATAATCATAAATTCCACCGGGTACTAATCATCAGGTTAAGTAGTCTGTTAAGTCAACTAGGTCTCCCACTTTACAGACCCTCAAGGGAAAATCTCAAACACGTTCATGACATGGAAAACCAAGACGAGGACTGAGTCTAATCACACATTAAATGATATAATGAGTATTAGTCTATGGCCTTACCTAACAGTGAGTCGACTGACCAAGTCCTGAGTTTATTATAGAGGATGTTGACAGGAATTCAATTTTATGGAAGGTGAGCTTCTGAAATTTCAGAGAGTAAATAAGATACAGTGATCAGGATATGAAGTCCAACATCCCACAGAAGCCTCAAACTAGGAAGGTGTGGATTAGTTAATGTGGCAAGATCTAATTATTATTAAACTACATAAATGGCTTCACAATAATACCCTGGCAGACTTCTTAGTTGTGCTTTTGTATCCCATGTTGTTAGTTGCCAAATAATGCAAGTGAAAGATTGCCTTTTACCCAGGCCACCCACCAGAGGGCAGCTGAGTTACTTGTACGCTAGGAGAGTGATACTGAAAAAAAAAAGAGAAAAACAACATAAGAATATCTTACCTCCTTTGTTTTTCCTGTAACGAGCTGGTAAACTGACAGAAGGTTGTTGCATTCTGGTCTATCAGGATTGTCAAATTCCAATCTACATGATGAGGGTACGAAAGCAACACACACAATATACATGAGAACTGTTAAGTAAACTATATATGGACGAATAATAATTTACGTTTCGCATGCGAGTATCTGCTAGGCCCTCAAGAGAAATATTCAAGAAACCAAAAACAATGAGGGTAGTTGCTAACCCGGGGAGCGAATCAGTTTTGCAGCGTTTTATCTTGTTTTTTATCACCTAAAAGAACAGGTAGTGAACACAGTGTTCAAGAATTAGTATATGGAGAGGAAAAACTGACTAGATCAAACAGATGCCATTTTCAAGAAATATAACCAACACCACACCAAATATGTTATATGAAGGAGCTGTGAACTGTGGGTTCATATATCACAAACGTATCTGAAACAGATGCAACTAAAAGCAAGGAAGTGCATACTTACATCTTTAGGGTCGAGAAGATTGATTCGGGACTGATCAGAAGGATCTGACTTGGACATCTATGAACGAGCAGCAAAAGATAGTGAGCAGGTATAAGGAATATCATATGATATTAAGTAAATCACCGAAAACAAAACTTGAATAATCAATAAATAATTTATGTATTGTTGTATAGAAGGCTACCATTTGAATGATCTATGTACATTACAGTCTAACATATAATTTTAATAATTATTAGAATTTGGACACTCTCAGTACCTTCGAAAGACCATCTGTAAGAGACATTACTCGGGCACCTGCTGGTGGTATAAGGGGTTCGGGAACCTATAACAAGATTGATCAAAGTAAGGGTCACTCCAGTATTATTATGATACTTCAAGCGCTCAAGTGAAGATTATCAACCAAGTAGCAAGTATACGGAATCCACCTTAAATATCGAACCACCCCGTCTGTTGGTAGAATACACAGCAGTTAATTTCATAATGCAGAAAAAAAGAGCCATAAAATTCAATTATAAATGTAAGAACTTTCACTCTTACCCTCCCATTTTCTTCCATTTCTTTCCTCCATATAAGTAATTTACTCGCCCAGCCAGTTCACGGGTGAGTTCCATGTGTTGTTTCTGATCTGCGCCAACAGGAACAAAATCCGACTGCAAATTCATTTAAACTGGTTAGAATCAAGTGCTAGCAAGGTGATATCCAAATAGGAATGCAATTAAGAGCAATAAAAGATGGCGATGAAGTTGGCATGATAAAAATCAAAACACACTGGCCTAGTTCCTCGACAATTGTTAATAAATTTCAAGACGTGGATTTTCTCCTTCTCTTACGAACAAAATGCTAAAGAAAGAACAAGAAACGGGAGCATTTAGTGCACAGTTCTTCATTTATGGTACCATTTTAAAATTTATGATCATGATTCATGGATTAACACCCACCTGATATAAAAGAATATCGGAGGCCATCAAAACAGGATATGTCAAAAGTCCAGCTCCAACATTTTCATCTCCCTGCAAAACAAAATCAAGCAATCATCGAGATGAGATACAAAAGACATACAAAAATTAATAAGAACCAAGAAAGATTAAAGTGCTAGACAGAGTTAGGAAATACTAAAATTCTACATGGTTAACAAAGGATATGGGGTTGGATGCATTTCAAAGAATAACAGAGAGAAACTATGTGGAGATACAACATTGACTCTCCTTGAGCAAAGCATGACAATAAAGATCCCAACATGAAAACTGGCAGCTGAGGTTGCATGCTGTATAACTCACATATCCCACTAACAACTTACAGCCACGTGATGTGACAGGAACTATAGTGCTTTTCCTCTCTCAAAATTTTCATGGGAAAACTTAGTTTAGGAAACGAAGTAGTAAAGAATCCTAGATACAGACTTGGCTAGATACATATTAAAATTGATTCAATATGTTTTCAGTAGATTTGATATATTGTGAGCTAACTCAACCCATCTTCAATTTACCAAATCTGCCAGTAAAAGATAGAACTTTTCTGGATCACCCCGACATGGACACTAGTAACCATATCCATAACATTAAAAAGCTTTAAGAGTAAATTTAAAGAAAGAAGATGAAAAGAATGGAGCTTTCGTACAGCAAATAACGCACCGCCTTGCGAGACTTCTCTTTAAATTGAATCATTTTATTCAGCCAGCCAACTGGTGTAACAGTACTTAGTAGCCACATCAGTTCTGCATGGGCACGTACATGAGACTGCACAAAGACCGAAGACTGCAGATATGGTTGCAAGAGCACCAATTTTTAGTATACATATGATACCAATTTTATACAACTTCTAAGGCACCAAACAGAACCACGGAAGCATAAACAAGCACCAGACCTTGGAGGTGTCAACACCACATGCTAGATAAATAGCTGCCGTGCTCCTTGTTGCTTCGGAAAGCTGTTTTGGCTCATAAGGTAAGGTAATCTGCAGAAAACAATTCAAGTATTAAACTTCTCTAATTACTACTACTGCATAATGTATTCCTCTATTTATAATGTGCATGGCCACATAGTGAAGAGCAAAATAGATGATACTTCGGTGTAACTTTTCGGTCACCGGAGTGAACCACACAATGTAACTTACATTTACAACATTACTAACTCAACACAAATACTAAGCAAATATCGACTAAAACATTGGAATATCCAAGTAAAACTCCTAAATACGATGAAGATCTTAGAACCACAATTCTTACCGCATGTAGATCCACAATAAAGAACAATGTTTCATAGGTATTCTGCAAGGAGAAAACAAAAAGTGAATAACTTCAACATACAAAGGTAGATAAAAACAATGTACGTTCTCTACAATAACAGAAAATTTTACATGCGAAAAACCCTGAAGACCAACCAAACCAACCTGAAGAGTAATCCAATTTTTAATAGCACCGAGGTAATTACCAAGATGTACAGAACCAGTAGGTTGTACTCCAGATACAATCCTTTTCCTGCAAATTGACAATTCTAAAAATCGAATACCCAAATCCAACAATTCAAACCCTGATTATCAAAATTTCAACCTTTACACATTCAATACCAACATTAATAAAAAAACTCTAAAATTCATAAACTTCACATCAATTACTACCAATAAACTTAAAAAAGATGACATTTTATTGATACCCTAGTGTTCAAAATCTAAGAATTGTAGTGTAGCTTACTTCACAGAGCTAATTGTAGTACTAGTAGAAGAAGAATCAGAACTCTCAGAGGTATTGTTAGTTTCAGAAAGGTCCACATTGCTAGAAAAGAAACGAGAACAAGTTCTATTTTGAAGAAGAAGAAGATTGCGAGGATGAATTTGTTGGGGTTTTTTCAGAAACCCACTTTGAATTTGACCTTTTAACCTGTTCATAAGCAAAAAAAACTCAGAATCAAACAATGAGGATTCACAGAAAGAGCTAAAAAGATAGAGGGAGAGAGAAGGAGAATGTACAGTGAAGAAGGGAAACGAGGTGATGTAGTGGAGAGATTGAGAAACTGGGAGATAACTGCGCGACCCATTTTTGTTGTTCTTCTTCTACTTCAGGTTTTGTGTAATCGGATTGAAGATTTTATCCGGAGGTGAGAGAAGTTTCGGATTTTCTTGTGCAGAAATTTAGGAGTTTAGCAGTTCCGAAGGGTCTAGTTCCGGAACCATATTGACAAATGAACCAACCAAGTATGTTTCTGGTTCCAAAATGGCTCCAAAAGATTTTTAGGAATGTGATAATAAAATTAGTTGACCAAGTTGATCCCGGTTTGACTAATCCAGTCAAACAACTCAATGTATTGAATTTCTTGAGTTTTAGATCGGAAGCTGATCTTTTGGATTTAAATTCATTATTTAATTTTTTATTTAATTTTTCTACCGTTAAGATTATAAAGATGGACGGTAAAGATTAAAATAAGGTTTTAAAATCAAAAGAAATAATTGACTGTCCATCTAGTTGAATTTGACGGTGGAGAAATAAAATACTCCTTCTGTTTTAATATATCTGTCATCTATTTTATTTTCGTCAGTTTTAAAATTATGTTCAACTTCTGTTTATAGTCGTATTATCTAAATAAACTCTCGAATATACTCTTGATCTTTTATACTCATAAACTTATTTTTTATGGGACCCAGTTTAAAATTTTAAATAATATTTGTATAATTAGAAAAAAATTGTGCTAATATCATTATTGTTTATATTTCATTCATTTTAAAAATAAAATAATATTTTTAATTTTAGTAATAATAAAGTATTTAGTAGGGGTAATTTTGGATATTCCTCAATTCTTCTTAATATTTTAACTTAGTCACATTGGATATATATTTTAAAACGAAGAGAGAATAAAAAATTAAATCATAAAACTTAAGTTAAATGATCCGTTCTTTTTTCAGTTGTACTAGGTTTTCAAGTTGATTTTCTTTTTCATGTACCAATATTATTATGATTGATTGAAGCCAATATAAAAAGGCCTAGTAGTGTAGAGAAACCCATTAGAAATGTTTTTTAGTAATTATTCTCTAATTATTGTTTATTGGATATCTGATCTAAATTATACACTTCCGCTATGTTTGTTTTATTTTGATTTTGTTCTCAAGAATGGGGATACTGTTATTACTGGATAAGAAAAAGAAACTAAACTCATTAGAGTTATCATCAACTGATGAAACCCCACTACACTCACCATCCATCTGTATTTGTGAATACATCCAACAAGAAAATTCAAGAATTCGAAGAGATTTTTAAAAAGTTTGATATAAACGGTGATGGGAAAGTAGAATGGTTAGAGTTATGTTTAATCATGAGTAGTTTGGGATGTAATGCAGAAGAAGAAGAATTAAAGGCAAGGGCGAAAGAAGTTGATTCAGATGGAGATGGTTTTATTGATTTAGGTGAGTTTATTGAGTTAAACTCTATTGATCCTGAGAAACTACTTGAAGATATGAAATCTTATTTTTCGATATTAGATGGTAATGGTGATGGATAATATCAGCACATGAATTACAACAGGTATTGAGAAGTTTAGGTGAGAATCCAACACTTGAGGATTGTAAAAATATGATTAAAGGTGTGGATAGTTATGGCGATGGGCTTGTTTCATTTGAAGAGTTCAAGAGGATGATGTTTTGTGGTTCTGCTACTACTGATCACTTACTACAAAGGAATTATAATAAGAATAATCAGGAAATTAAAGACTGACTAATTCATTAGATCTGTAAATTTGTTAGTTTATGAAAAATAAAATATATTTACTTTTACTAGAAAAAATAAAACTTGCATTTCCTTTGGTATATATAAAAGAACAAAGTGAGGTAAATATTCGATAATTTGAATAGGTGATTCAAGTTGAATAGGTTTCTGAATCGGAAAAAGAAGAAAACAAATTGGTTTGTAATTTTTGGGTTATGAAATGTATTATGTTTAATAGGATTATGATTCTTTTTGAGTTATACATATTATGGTTGCCATGCCCTTTAGAGTCGGCAGTTATTGGGAGTGGGGTTCTTTTCTGTTTTTGTTTGAGCTGAATTAGAAGAAAGAGTATTTTAGATAGTTTATATCAAATCAGGTTTTTATTTACATTTTTATTTGTTGAGATTTTTTAATACTAGGTAGGGGTTTGTGGGATTATAACCCGCACGTTATATTTATTTCCCAAAAGAAGTATGTTGATGATGTATTGAAGAGGTTCAAGATGGATTCTTGCATTCCTATAAAGATACCAGTGGAAGCTAGAGTGAATTGGGATCAGATTGGTAATGATGAGTTGGTGAATCAAACTCATTATCACCAGTTAGTTGGGAGTTTACGCTACTTAACGAAAACTAGGACTGATATAGCATTCAAAGTTGGTTTGATTAGTCGATTCATGGAGACACCTAGTCAAGCTTATCTACCAGCTGTAAAAAGGATCCTTCGCTACGTAAAAGGTAGACAAGTTGATGGTATTTTTTTTATGATCGTCTAATAACTCTGAACTTGTCAGTTGTACGAATAGTGATTGGGCTGGTGATCATATGGATCGTAAGAGTACTTCTGATAATGTACTTCAATGGGTTCTAGTATAATTTCTTGGTCATCAAAGAAGCAACAAGTGGTATCTCTTTCCATTGCCGAAGCAGAATACATAACAACAGGTGCTACTACATGTCAAGCCGTTTGGTTACGTCGTTTGTTGGAAACTTTGAACTCAATCAAGTATCTACAACTAAGATTTATTGAGATAACAAGTCAGCAATTGCTTTAACCAAAAACCCAATGCATCATGGATGAGCTAAGCATGTTGATATTAAGTTTCATCATATTCGTGATCTTGTAAAGCACGGTGAAGTTGTTCTGGAGTATTACAAGTCAAATGAGAAGCTTGCCGATTTATTCACTAAACCATTAAAGGCAATCATCTTTTACAAGCTTAAGCAGTTCCTAGGTGTTTGCAGTTGTGAATAGTTATGTGTTTAAGTTTAAGGGAGGTTGTTGGAGTTTGAATTTTAAATTCAACACGTTTTTTAATTGTGTTTTGAATAAGTTTGTAGTTGAAGTCTTTGATTAGTTCCCATTGAATATGAATTGCCAATAATGTAGGAGAATTTATTTCATTCTTTATTGGCTAATTACTGACTAGTTTTAGCTTGTATAAATAGGAGTTCATAAGTGTTTTCTTTGTACTTAGTTGTGAAGATTAAGTGAATGCAATTCTTATTCTTCATACTACTGTCTCATCTTTTGCTATTTAATTCTTTGACTTTTTTTGAGATATTGCAGGTGCTAATATCTTACATTTGGCATCAGGAGCTAGTGCTCGATCCTTAAGTTTCCGTTGTTAACAGTCATGCTGATTAGGTGTTTGATAAAAAAACTACAATGAAGGAAGTTCCCATGAGATCGATGGAGTATCCAGATGAAAGTCTTGTTTTTTTTTCAGGAGCTTACTGAGATCGTTGAGTATGGATTCTTCGATGTAGATGATCCGAAATTTGGTGCAACTCTTCCTCAAGCCCAGAAGGATGGTTTGAGAGAGAAAAGAAAGAATGACTAGAAAACATTGTACTTGATACACCAATCCTTTGATGATGTAGTCTTTGAAAAGATTTCAGCTGCAAAAACATCTAAGCAAGCGTGGGACATCTTGTAGAAAGCTTACAAAGGCGATGACAAGGTGAAAAATGTAAGGTTGCAAACCTTACGAGGTGAATTCGAATCTATATCCATGAATGAATTGAATCCATGTTCTAATTATTTTTCTCGAGTTGAAATTGTTGTGAATCAATTGAGAGTTAATGGTGAGACTTTAGCTGATTCTCGTGTTGTTGAAAAGATTATGAGATCTTTAGCAAATAGTTTTGATTACGTTGTTATTGCAATAGAAGAAGGAAAATATATTTCGACTCTAACCATTGAAGGATTAGAGGGTTCACTTTGTGCTTATGAGTACCGGATGAAGCGGATAAAGACAAGTTTTTTAGAACATGCTTTGAAAATTAAGGCCCTTATAACCGACAAGGGAAGCTCCAGCAAAGGAACACCATCAAGTCCAGGCAAAAGTGATTCCCCACGCATGAAAGATAAGTCCAAATTTGATGTGTGTCCCAGCACGTCAAAGTTATTTATTACTTTCTCACTACTTATGATTTATTATGAAGCAAGGGTAAGAAATGATCGTTACCACGAGGAGGTCTTGGTTGTTATTCGATTACAATATCTTTTGTAAAAAAGGAGATTTTTCAGATTCAATTAAAATAATTAAACTATCTAAGAAAACAAGGAAATCGTAGAAAAGAACCAAAGAGTTTAGAATACTGGTTAAAGTTTCGTTTTTATTCACAAACATGTTCTTGTACTAATAATTAGAATTGAATTTGTAATCTTGTTGTATCAAAAGCCCTAGAATACCTTGATCGTAAGAATATCCCGTAAATTTTCTCAAGTCATCAACAAACACATTAAAAGATGCGAGTATGATTTCTACCCAGAGAACAACCTAACGTGTAAAAAACACTAATCAAGTTTAATTCCCGAGGAGCCTTAAGATTCAAGAAATTAGGCTAATCAATGTAATTGAACGTGGGAAGCGCACTAATCCAATTTAACAAAGGTCATGATTCACTTGTGATTACTAGGATATATCACTACAAGCAATAACCACAATTATGCTACTTGTATTCAAGGAGTATCACGTTTACGTATAATAAACCCTAAATTAGCTATAGATATGAATAAGAGTTCAACCAATTTGCAACTTGACTAAACAAACAATCAAATCATACATGTCGATATTTATGGTGAATCATGAACGATAAATATGAGACAAAACTAATTTATTATTTGTAGAATCGTGTATTATAAAATCCAACTATTCCCTAACAAACAATAAAAAAAACTAGATACTCATAAATTGGAATTTACACAATTGAATTCAAGAAGAAAAAAATTGCAAACCCTAAACGTCAAGATATCTTCCCCGCACGAACCTACCAAAAGGAGTAGAAAAGTTGAGAAGAGAACTAGGTAAAAACCTAGATATCTTTCCCTCTCATTCAAGTTACTCTTATATAGCTTCTTTTGTTTTCCAATTCCAAAAGTAACTCAAAAAGCCTAGATTTCCATATCTAGGTCAAATCCAAACATCCCTAAGCCCAAACAGATTCATCTAGTGAAGCCCACAACTTTAATACCCAAGCTGACTCATAGTCCATCAAATAATCATGTTAGTTTTATGAAACTGACAGGCAATTTTAAACCATTCTCTAATTCACGGCCACTCCTTTAAGCATTTCAACAAACACTTTGTAGGCATTTCTGGTTGTTGATTCAGGCAAGACTTCGGTTGAATTTCCGACCATTGAACTCATATCCTTCCCTGCAAATTAACCACCAATTCAATACAAATAAACCATTCAACCCATCCAAACTCAACTTGTTTCACTTTCCAGCTGGTTTCTTATTCAATTCAACTTTAACGGCAGCAGTATCTTTCATTTAACGGCAGCAGTAATAATCACTGCCTCCAAATACCCATCATGACCAGACTAACACCATGGAATAAACGACATAACTCTTCCCTGTTTGCATATCACTACAAGAACCCAATTCTCATTCAATCACGACAACATTTCACACCCATATCTCACAGCCATGAATTGGTTTTCCGGTAAGAACACTTTATTCAGTCGAGACCATCACCAAAACACACTCTTCCTATAAATCTCTTCTTGGTTTCAATCCCATCTTCTTAAACTCTGAAACCCATCTCAGGATTGAACCTATTTCTGTATTCGTCGCCATCAACAGACCCAGCTTCTCCTATCTCTATCTCTACTCTTCCATTCAAAACCAACCACTTTCTTTTTTCGCTGTTTCTGGCCATCGAGTTTTGTCTGTTCAACAACTCCAGTTTCATAAGAGTCCCTATCCTTCTCGTCTTCAATTTGACAACACAGTAAACCCAAATTCACTCGAATTTCTCAACCACCAGACCTAGTTCTTCGAACCCATTCTGTTAACAGCGACCACCAGTATTCTTCCTTCCCGCTGGACAGATTTTCTCTCGCAAAACCGCTCAAGCTCTTGTTTGCCGGCGTGACCCAAGTTCAGGGAGTAAAGAACTAGTAGCACAACAACGAATGAAACTCGAAACTAGTCTAGACCAAGGCTGTACCATACCGGATTTCGGTGCATACTTGTCGAGAGTGATACACTGGTACGCCAGTATACCGGGGAAATTTCGATCGACAAAATATCGGTCCATATATTTTATAATTATAATTTTATAAAAAAAATACTAGCTCACATTTTATAACTATAAATATATTTCAACACGTTATAACAAATGTTTTTTCATCCGAAATATATAGATCCATATATTCCACATATAGTTCAAAGTTCAAACAAAAAACACAAGATAAACAACAACAACTTCAAAGTTCAACGTCTAAAGTACTAATTAAACAACCATATTACAATTTTAATCAAAATCATTAGATTCATTATAGATATCATCACAATCATCAACAATTAATCCTCTTTCCGTGTCCACCATCAATTGATCAGTATCATATGCATCAATGTCAGTGTCAGTTGGATAAATAGACTTACTTCGAGAACTACGAACTGACCCACTTACTTCACCAATATTCTCCTGCAAATCATCCAAAGTTACATTATCACCTTCCACATTCAAGTCATCCAAATTTTGTGGATCCAACCATTCGTCATTTTCATCCTGTTCATCCAGAAAAATAGGATCACGAGCTTTCCCATCATCGTTATATTGTTGATTTCTTTGTATCGACGCTGCAATTTCTTGTTATAATGGATAAAGACACTATCATTCAATTTCTGTTGTGTTAAGCAATTTCGTTTCTTTGAGTGCAACTGAAATACGAAAACATATGACAGAATAGATAGTAAGCAAATGATAGAATAAATATGTGCATTTCAGTATGACAGGTATAGGGGACTAAAACAGATGAAATCAAAGATAAGAATAACATTCTGAAATGTGCTCCAATTTCGCTCACATGGGGAAGAAGAACAAGTCAAACTCAATACCTTGATTGCAAATTTTTGTAGGCATGGCACATCCATACCTCCGTATGTAATCCGCCAATCATCTTCATAAATACATACACAAAGTTATATAACACAAACATAATCATATTTTAAAATAACAAAATATAAAAAACTTACGAGGTTGATCTTTATCTCTTCTTCTTATGCAAGATTGACTTCCCAAGATCCCAACAACATCACTGTATAGTCTCAATTCAGACATAGCTTTATCTAGTTCATCTTCATCGGTTATTAGCCTTTCCATTGCTTTATGAAGACCCCTTTTGATTTCTTTATACTTTGAATCATTATCCATCTCACGAGCATCGATCTTGTAGAATATTGAAGGATTCAAATAATAAGCCGCACAATGTAGATCATGATTAAAGTTTTTCTTCAATCGGTTATCAAAGAAATCCTGAATTATAGCCCAAGTATCTGTTTCTTTTACTGAAATTCTTCTCTATTTGATCCCATGCTATTCTCATTGCATCAAACAAGGCATTGTAGGTTTGAGCTCAATATCCACTAACCTTACAACCTTAACTAAGGGCTTTAACACATTACAAGAATACTCAACATCTGCCCAAAATGAACTACTTGTAACAATTTTAAGTACATTAATTCCTACATTTTCTTTTGCAGGCCTACTTTTTGCCCACCTATCAGCCACAAACATCATTTGCAAATGGGTTTTATACTTCTGGAGATTTCTAGTGTGTAGTACTGAGTTGAAAATCTAGTCTTTGTGGACCTATGTAAGTCTCCATTTGTCATCTCCCTCATAAAAGCCAATACTTGAAAGTGAGTATAAATATAGGTAACGAGTCTCTTACCTAATACCACGGCTTTCTTGATTCTTGGAAGCTTGGAACCAAGATCTTCTAACATCAACTGAACGCAATACATATTTGGGAAATCAATCATTAAGTCTTTTCCTGCCTTCTTAAATTTCGAACCATTATCTGTAACGAACTGAACAACATTATCTTTCCCAACATCATTAATTACCTCTGTTACAAGTCCAAGTATGTAATCAGCATCATTGGTTCTGTTTGACGCACCTACAAACTTCAAGAAAACTGACCCTTTCGGACAATTCACCAAAAAGTTAATAAGATGTCGCTTTTTCCCATCCATCCAACCATCGGACATAATAGAACATCCAAACCTCTTCCAATGTACCCTAAATGTATCAACAAACGCCTTCATATCATCTAATTGTTCCTTGAAAAGATTTGTATGAATCTGACGGTAAGATGGTGAAGGCATAGCTAACATCAAAAGAAAAACATACAAAAACAGATCGAGTTAACAACTATTACAGAGCAAGTTAAGTTAAGTTAAGTTATATACAAGTTAAGTTAAGCCAACTGCATACCTTTCCCGTATTCGCCAATTGCATAGATCATTTCTTGGAAACTTGGGCTTCAAACGGTATTAAAAGAAATTGAATTCTCAGTCATCCAAGAAGAAATGCTTTTCCATGCAGCTTTTAGTAACTTCTCCTTCACTACACTGTTCCTTTCAGGAGTGGCCTGCTGAGTTCTCGCGTGATCTGTCTTCATGAATGAATCCATTGGACCTCTACTATTACTTTGGCCTATTCGTTGTTTCTTCTTAGTTTGTACAACTAGTCGACTACCACTGGCCTCTTTTTCTTACACCTTAACATCAGTTGAAGCATCAGATCCTTCACCTGAGTTTGTATGCTCATACATTAAATCAACAGTAGCCCGGATTTCTTTTCTGGTCCTCTTTAGAGAAGTCTCCGGATTAAGTTTGTTCATAATATCAGTTGTTGCACTACCACATGGTTTAACATTCCCTGACTTCTGTAAGATATGATCCTTAAGCCTAGTGATTCCACCACCATGGATTTCTTTCAAACATAATAAAAAAGTAATCTAGGTTGGATGATTTGGATTTCTGCGGTCACCCCATTGCCATGCTATATCTTTAGATGGTGTGTCTTTCGTTGGTGGAGCTTTGGTTTGTGTAGAAGATGAAGGCAACTATGAGCCACATGTAGAGGGTGTAGTGCATGAATTAGATGCATTAGAAGAATCCATAATCACCTGATTCACAACCTAAAGTAACAAAATTGAAACAAAACAAGTTAATACTGTCAAAAGTGTACAAATGTTAATACTGTTAATACTGTCAAAAGTGTATAAATTACTACATCTAATAATACCAAAAATCTGCAATGAACATAACGTCTTTAAAACATCATAGACTTTCAACATCACAGACTTTCAACGTCTTACAAAACATCACAGACTTTCAGCATCACAGACTTTCAACATCACAGACTTATAAAACATCACAGACTTTTAACATTTATGTCAAATTTGAATTCAAAGTTCAAACTGATAGAGAAGTATATTTTTAACAAACCTGGCAGCTATCATGCACCTTTAATGTCAACTGCCGGTTTTTATATACTAACTAGGACAATATCACAGTCACTCCGACCTGTAGAACATACAATAACGTCAAAATTATAGGTATCAAGTTGGTTGTGGTTTAACAGCATAACCAGTAAGACTTCAAAGAAAAGCGTTAAAACAGTTTTGTACAGACATACTAATACATGAGTATTTCACAGAAAGGACCAAGTCACAGCTGAATTATCATATTCTTCTAAATCCACCTCAACAAAGTCTATGACCATCAATAATTATGTACCAAATCAAGACGCCAGTAGATATACACAACACCTATAGCTTCTTTAGATTGCAGACTCAAGTGCCTGGGCGATGCAGGTTTAGGCCCTCCTTCATTGTTGGTATATTCATAGGAATGTTATGGCACAATGTCTAACAAGCAGCTAATCTAGGCACCGGTATTTTCAATCTAAACAACCTAACAAATTCTTAACCGAGTTGATATGTAGCTGGGATTTATTTGTTTCGAGAACTTGTAGCCAGTCCAGTCCAGGATCAAGTTCTTCGAGAACTGGTAGCCAGTCCAGTCCAGGATCAAGATGGGAATTGTGAAAAGCCTGTGATAATGTGATGAAATAGCATACAAGTCAGTTAGTCATTTATTGTCTCATCAGTTTGCTCAATTCTCTGATGGATTAATCATCCATTAGATGGATAGTTACGGGTAACAACTATTTAACATCTATCAATATTTCATAAATGATGACCTTATTTTACTATGGATCTGTTGCAAATCACAATAGACTAAAATATATACTGAAATATAACTGACAGATAGGACTGAAGGCAAAGATGAATTCCTTAACAAGAGACTTATTTCCTTTCTCAAATGACAGGCATCAATACAAGACCCGACGTTCCATGAACAAGGAATGAGTTTCAAGTTAAGAACCCATTAGACTTACTAAATTAAACAGAGAATCATTGAAAGTTGGTGAAGACAGAACAGATTTACACCGAGAAAGTGATGCCAAAATTAAATTGGCGGAAAGTGAAAATTACCAGTAAGTGAAAATTACCAGTAGCAAAATGGATTACAAGAAGTATATTACCTTGGGTTTCCATGAGAAGAGAAGATGGAAGCGACGGAGGCGACAGAGTAGCAGAGATGGAGGCGCTCAAACCTAGCTTCACGAAGAAGAAGAACAGCGGACGGAGGCGACGAAACCTTCACTTCATTCTTCATCAGTTCATCCCATTCAATCAAATATTAGCCCTAAGATTATATCAATTTTTTCATCGAACGGATAATAATGTGTACCGGGTAAAACCGGGTAATACGGTATTTAACCGTACCGGCGGTTTTCTGGGTAAAATATCGTTTCGGCGAAAATTCTAATTTCGTATCGCTCACCGGCCGGTACCGGCCAAACCGGTCGGTACATACTGCATTGGTTTAGACCTAGCTTTTAGGTTTGAATAAGAGGATAGTTTAAGGCACCCGTGACTTAGATAAGGCTACTCAAATAGTTAATTAAAGTAGTTTCCCTTGGTGAGAAGGTTTATGCCTTTAGCAATCGGACTCCTTTTAGCACTTTTATATGAAACACTTGGTTTCCCCCTAGTAATTCTCTACTTTTGACACAAGTGAGACTTATGCACTTCTATGCTTTGACGCCAACATCCAAAGTTGCCAAGCGATGCCTTAAGCTTTTAATTCTCTTCTTTTACTTCATGTGACTCCAAAGTATCTATAAAACTCAAAATAAACATAATATACCAAAAATATAAGGAAAATAGTTAAGAAAAACATAGAAAATTGATGTTTAAATAATGTATTTTATGAACTTATCAAATGTTATCACTGTGGAAAACTTGGACATTACAGCAAACAATGATGGTTTAAGAAGTCGATAAGAAGACGGAGCAAGCCAACTTTGTAAAAATTGAGGAACCAAAAAAGTTGTTCTTTGCTTGCAGTATTCCGCAAGAATACGATGGTAGCAAGAGTACTTGGTTTTTGGTCTCCAGTTGCAGTAATCATATGTGCGGCAATAGGGGGTTATTTTCCCATCTTGATGAATTTGTTCGTGGAATAGTGAACTTCGAAAACAAAGCCAAGGTTCCTATTTTGGATAAAGGTAAAGTGCTCATTGCTTTTAGGCGATAACTCTCATCATTGTATTCCCGATGTTTTTATGTACCAAGCCTACATTGGAATTTATTTAGTATGGGTCAATTATATGTGAATGGACTTCGTTTTATTCTTTATGTTGGTGTTTAGACCATTAAGAACCGTAAGAATGAGCTGATTGCTACGGTTAAAATGACTAAGATTCATTTATCTCCTTTGCCTATAAAATCGAAAATTGTGTGTGATTTCAACAATATTGTTTTAGATGATAATTGGCTATGGCATTTTAGATTTGGTCATCTTAAATTTAATGGACTACGTTCTTTGGCGAAGAAAGAAATGGTTACAGGGGTGCCATTGTTGGAAGAAGTTAACCGATTGTGTGAAGGTTGCATCATCGGCAAGCAACAGATGTATCCGTCTCCAGTAGGAAAGTCTGCACAGAGCAACAAGGCAGTTAGAGATTGTACATTTAGATCTTTACGACCCAATGCAAACTACATCACGTTGAGGTTATCGTTATTTCCTTACTTTCATTGATGATTACAGTAGAAAAACTTGGATTTATTTTCTAAGGAGCAAGTTAGAAGCTTCTGAAACATTTAAGAATTTAAAAGTTTATGTTGAGAAGCAAAGTGGTAACAGTTTGAAGATACTTCGCACTGATAGGGGGGGAGTACAACTCTAAGGTTTTTTTGATGATTTTTGTACTTAAATTGCATGGAATTATACACCAACTCAAAACCAACTATACCCCACAATAAAATGGTGTCGATGAGAGAAAGAATATGACTATAGTTGAAATGGCTCGTAGTAGGTTGCATTACAACAATTTACCGAAATTATTCTGGACGGAGACAGTTGCATGTGTTGGTTATATTCTGAATCGGTGTCCCACCACAAGTGTTCTTGACATGACTCCCGAAGAAGCATGTAGCGGTTATAAACCAGATGTTGGAGCTCTTTGTGTGTTTGGGTGTGTTGCATACGCTCATGTACCAGCTGAAAAGCGTCAAAATCTTGATGAAAATGGTGAAAAATGTATCTTCCTTAGTTATACTGCAAGAACTAAGGGTTACAAGTTATCCAGTACAACCACCAGTGCTGTCATTGTTAGTAGAGATGTTGAATTCTTTGAAGATGAAGCATGGAAGTCGACAAGTGAAGAAAAGGTAATATGGGAGTTGAGTTAGATGTGATCGATAACGAAGAAGCATAACCCGAACCAGTAATTTCTACAGTACCAGATAGTCTTACAACACGATTCTTCTCCGGAACAAGTGCAGCAACTCGTGTCTCCACACGAACTCGTTATATCCCTTCTCGTCTTCAAGATTATATTGTAACTAATGATAATGATGAATCTGACGAAGAACTTGTTAGTTTTGCATTATTTGCAGACTGTGATCCCATTACTTATGAAGAAGAAGCAAACAATGATGGATAGGTTTGTGCAATGATGATGAAATTAAATCCATCAACAAGAATGACACTTGGGAGATGACAACTCTTCCTTTAGGAAAGAAATCAATTGGAATCAAGTGGGTGTATAAGACGAAGTACAAGCCTGATGGAAGCGTGGACAAGTTCGAAGCGCGACTGGTTGTGAAAGGCTATAAGCTAAAGGATGGAATTGATTACTATGAAGTGTTTGCTCCAGTAGCTCGACTTGAAACGATACATCTTGTTATTTCTTTGGATGCACAAAAAAAATGGAAATTTCACCAAATGGATGTTAAATCATCATTTCTTAATGGCGTACTTGAAGAAGAAGTATTTGTGAACCATATTGTTGGTTATACAAATAAAGGAGAGGAATAAGTAGACACCACGAGCATGTTACACTCGTATCGACTCATATTTTCAAGAACAAGGTTTTCAGAATTTCCCAAACAAACCTACTTTATATATCAAGACAACTACAAATATATATATTCTTATTGTTTTTCTGTATGTAGATGATATAATCTTTACTGGTTCTAATTCAAGTATGATATTTGAATTCAGAGAGGTTATGATTAGTCAGTTTGAGATGAATGACATGGGTCCCATGTCTTATTTTCTTGGACTTGAAGTTATGTAGGGAGATAACGACATATTTATTTTAAAATAAGGTTTAAAACATCAAGGTGATCAAACTTAGTAGACAAAAAATCTACCCATAAGTTGAGATCCATATAAACACCATATTCTCCAAAATTGATATAAAACTCCAAATATTTTTAAAATATGTAAATTACATCAATTTTATTTTTAAAAAAATACCCAGCTTACCCTCCGCCTCATATTCATCTTCATCATTCTTCTCCATATGAGATCTACCGTATGTTTTTATCTCTCTCACACCATCATCGCCAGCAACACCTCCTCCTTCTACTTCTGCAACACCAGCAAGACCATGAAGATATCATGATCCTTCACCAACACCATCTTATTCTTTTCTTACCCCACCACCCAATATCACCTCCGTCTCCACCTTCCCCACTAACATCTCTTTCTCTTTCTTCCACACCACCACTAAACCCACTGCGATGTCTAGATCCTCCACCAACAACACCTCTGCCTCCTTCTTTTATCCTCTACAACCACCATCAACAACTCAAATCCGCCACCAACATCATCTCCGCTTCCTCCTTTTATCCTCTATAACCACCACCATCACCTTCATATTCGTCCCCAACAACAACTCTGTCTCCTCCTTCTATCCTCTACAACCACCACCCATACCTCTTCATGATGTATCATCACCAAATAATGATAATATATCATCATAATCGAAATCAATGTTGTCTTGGTGAAATTATATATTTATGTTTTGGTTTCAACAAATTTTGACAAAATTTAACAACGTTGAAACCAATATTTTTGCTGGTGAAAACAGTAAATTTTGTTGAAACCAAATTTGGTTTCATCTTAATCTAGCCTATTTTTTATCGTGAAACCAAAGTTTTAATTGTGAAACAGTAAGTTTATGTTGAAACCAAATTTGGTTTCAACTGTTTTTTCCTAGTTTATTCAATCTAAATTGGAAGGCGCGTTTGATTTCATTGTTGAAATTATGTTGGTAAAATGCGAATTCTATGTTGAAACCAAATTTACTTTCAACATATTTTTGCCTAGTTTTTGTCGTTGAAACCAATGTTGTTAGTGATATGGTTAGTTTTTGGTGGTGGTGTTGCTGGTTGGTGGTGGTAGTAGTGGTGTTTTTGATGGTAATGGTAGTGTTGGTTGGTGGTGGCGGGATAGTATAAGTATTGGTGGTGGCTGTGGTG